>JACDJE010000050.1:1036280-1600110 GCA_016647715.1 Pavo muticus | reverse complement strand
GGCGGGTAGCGGCTCCGGGCCGCCGGGGGAGGCTCCGCTCGGCGCCGCGCGCCTCCGGAGCCCGCGGACGCAGCCAAGGCAGACAGCATTGCGGAGCCATTAAGGAGACGGGGTCAGCCCTGACCGCAGCGGGGGGGGGGGTGCGGCGGCTTCGGCCGCGGGGCGCTTTCGGCCCCGAGGCGCTACCCAGCAGTGAACGGAGCCCGGCGCGCCACCTATCCCCTAGGCCGACCCGCGGGGTTAGAGCCCTGAGGAAGTGCCCGAGCCGGGAGAATGAGGTAGCCCCGTTTCGCCGCTTCCTGGCCACGCGTCTCCGGTGGGGGCGCGGCGTCACCACCGCTTCTCCCTGCGCAAACTTCAGCCCGAACAGCGTTTCTCGCTCCCTGGAGAACGCTCCGGTGAGCAGCAGGAGAGCGCTGTGCGCGGAGCTCTGCTTTGCGGGGGCAGCGCACGGATGCTCAGCCCCGGCACGCACCGGGCGAACCGGCAGCTCTTCTCCGGGCCTGGGGAGTGCTTCGGCTGCCAGCACGACAGATCCCATCGCACTAAGAGTGGTGTGTGCACACACGTGCTCGGCACAGGGCATCTTACGTAACGCACGGCGCCAGATGTTTTCATGTTAAGTGCATAAGCAGGACAGTGAAATGGAAGCGTTCAGGTGACCGGCCACAGAGCCTTCGCGTCTGTGTGGGTGTGCGCCCCCGGACCGGAGCGCTGCCCGAAGGGCCGCAAATGGTGTGCTGTGAGCACAGAGTTGTTCCCATTCCCAGGCCCGCTCCCATCCCGTCTCCGAGGGAGCGGTCGCTCTCCCCAGGCCTGCAGTACCGTGGGAGCAGCCCCACTGGCACCTCGCGAGCTTGGTACGGGCTTGGTACGGCCAGGGGAGCTCCGGGCGGGCAGCGGGCACAGCCATCACCGCCCTCTGCCTCCTTGTTCCCCGCAGGTGCCATTTTTGAGGGCAATGCTGCCAAGGACGACGAGGTGTTCAAGCAGGCGGTGTCGGATCTGAACCTCAATGACGACATCCTCCAGAGCGAGAAAATCACTTACTCCATCAAGCTCATAGAGGCTAACAACCCCTTCCATGCGGTGCAGGAAGGTGAGCCCCGGGGCAGCACGGCGCAGGAGGGCGGGGAGAAGGGTCCGTCCTGTTAGCGGGGAGGGAGTCTCGGTCCTGCTGCTCGCTTGGAAACTTTTCTTCGGTCGGGGGTTGGCGCTGTCTTACAAGGAAAGCGAAGGGACGGTGCGGTGCGCCGGCTGCGGCGCTCTGCCGTGCCGTGCAGCGCCGCGCAGGGGCAGCCCGGCCTGGGCGGGGGGCAGCCGCGGCAGAGCCGGCAGAGCCGGCAGGGCCGGGGGCTCCGTGTCGCTCCCGAGTCCGCAAGCGCCCCTGCTCTGTTGCTGCGGCCCGCACTGGAGCCCATGTGTGGGCAGGGCAGAAGAACGGGCCACGCCCGCTGGGGCTCAGCCGGCGCCGAGGGGCCGGAGCGGGCGGGAGGATGGGGGGTAGGCGGGGCAGAAGGCAGCGCCTGGCCCGGAGCGTCGCTGCCCGCAGCCACCCGGAGAGAGCGAAGGTGGGCAGGCAGCGGGACGGCGCGGCGCTCTTGAGAGAGGAGCGAGCCCTTGCCTGGCAGCGGTGCAGGCAGTCCGTCAGGTAGCCAGGCACCGGCTGAAGCCTTCCAGAGTTCACAAGATCTGATAAGTAGCAACGTAGGTAATTCGTTTCAATTAGATTGTTTTTTTCCAAAGGGAAACGTTTAAATTAATCAGCTTGCCTTTACAAATAAGACTTGAAAAATATATTATTTCTGATTTAATGAAGCCAAGGTTAATTATGGCCTATATTATTTCAGAAGCTGTGTTTTCCAGTAGTAATTATTCTAGAAACAGAGAGCTATTTATATACCCAAACTAGAATATTAAAAAAAAATGTTTCATCACCAGCCTTGCCCTTAGTTCTACAGAGCACAGAGTGAATCTTTCTCTGTATGAAAATTTGCATTAATCCATATGTATTTTTATGTAAGTTGTGTACATGCAAATTATAGCTACAAAATTACACCAAATGTTAATTTTCATGAACTCTAAACAGTTTCTTCTGCTGTCTTTTCTCCCCAGTGTGGGTGCTGGTTAATATGCACATTCAGGAGAAACAGCAAAGTATTCCTTTTCAAGGGACCTGCCCCATTATGGGATTCCTCCTACTGCTCTGAAAGCTTAGCAAGTAGGCATGAAAATAAAAATGTTTGTGAAAAAGAAGGGGATTTTAAAACAAAACTCCATGCGTGTGGTCAGACACCAGGGAGTCCATTTATTGGCACAGATTAACCCTGAGCAGTCGGATCTTAACTTTTGCAAAAGCTCAGTGTCCTGCACTGGAGCTTGTTCAAATTTGTGGAAGTGGCAGTAGTTGGCTGGCAGAACAATTGCTTGCAACGATGTCTCTGCTCAGAGTAAAACTTCGTGCAGCTGTTCTGAACGCCTTGGATTTGGGCCGGCATTCTTGTAGCCCGGCTCTCTGCTCAGTTCTGTTGAGGGCAGGCAGCATGATCAACTGGAGGCCTCTTCTTGATCTAGTAAGATTTTTTGTTGTTGATGCTACTGCTCTATTTGCCAATCTTGAAGATTAGTATTGCATTTAAAAAGACTACTGTCAAAACAGAAAATCTCTGGTGAAAATCCCTGTTGAAGCCACAGAAGGGACCCTGGTCAGATTTTTAGTCTATTCAATAGAGAATGTTTGTGCTGCGAGAACATATATAAATAAAGATGTTTCTTCCTTCCAAGATGCTCTTTCAGGGATCACGTGTCCATTGCATTTAGAATGGCTCTTTGATGACCTGATCTCATGTTGGAGAATTAAGGAAGTGATCCGAAGAGATATTGTCCTCTGTCTCTAGTTCATTAAGACATACCAAGGTGTTCTCTTGGGAGGACTATGTAGTGGTCCTGAAGCCTTTACTCAGTTTCCCGGCTTGCATTGTTGGTTCGGGTCAGGTCTTTTTTGATTATTATTATTTTTATTTAAGATTTAATTTTCTACCTTTGAAACCATTACACAGCACGCTGACAAAACGATACGTGGGGCACCCAAGTTGCTGGGCTGTTCTTACTGTGCAGCGTCACTCTGCTGCGTGTTCCTTGGTGTCATTGTGACTATTCAGACTCTCCCCACGTCTCACTGTACGGATGCCCTGCTCATTTCAGTAGAATATTGCAGATAGTACTCAAAATAACCCGGAGCAAATCCTCTGCCCAGACTGCTTGCAGAATGTTGCTGCTGCTACATAAAACGCCCTGACATTCACATTATTCTTCCAAAGTCTTTCTAAGCAGCGCCATGGAAATCAATGTTGCAAGCATTAGTTTCATAGCGATAGAACTTGTAGTAAAAACCAATATGGAATGAAAATAAACCACCGTGATACTACTGCCAGGGTACTGCATACAATCAGTCAAATCACAAATATTGTTTTTATTTGAATCATCTTATATTTTCTGAAACGGCATTGTGAATTATTCTTTAAGACCTTCTTGGAGAGTGCTGCAAGCTGGGACCTACATTTCAATGATGCCGTGCTGGTAACATTATGAAAAGTCATCTCCATGTTACGAGGTCTGTTACATGGTAACAAGCCGTTAGTTACTGATGGTGGTAGTTACTGACGTGTTTGAGCTGGTGGCTGTTGTGCAGGTGGAGTAGGCTAGGAACCTTCATGGGTAGGAAGCACGGAAAAGCAGAAGCTACTGGGTTTTTTCAGTAGAAGCAANCTGGAGGGGGACGCGGTAGATAAATAAATTAAGGGATCTTCCTGTTCGACCATTGTCATCTTTCAGGCAGCGAATGAGCCCAACTCCGCGGAGAGACGGGAGAGCGGGGTGCAGGGAAAGGCACCCGGATCCCCCGGATCGCAAAGTTGGGGGCGAAGGGCGAGCTGTGCGCCGGGGCCGGGCTGCGGGGCGGGGGCCCCCTGGCGCCCCGGCGCGGTCTCCCGCGGGGCCGGGAGCCGAGCTCGGAGCTGCTCGCGTGGGGAACGCTTCCTTCCTGCCCGCCGCCGAAAACAAACAGCCGGCCCCGGAACCCGGGCACAGAGAGGCATCATCTGGACGTGCTCGGAGGGAAAACTTTCGGGGAGATAATCCCTCGGTCTTCGTCCCCTGCCATAGCAGGTGGCTGCCGAGCAGGAATGCGAGGGGAGAACTTGGCTGGGAAAGGGTTAGAGAGGCGAGGTTTGCGGCGGCTCCGCGCGTGTGCGTGTGGCTGTGCGCGCAACTGTTGTGGTTTGAGTAAGATCTCATTAAAACCCCTGGGCAGCAAGGAGGCTGGATCGGCAGTGGGAGGAAAAGGGGCATGAATGAGAGGCAAAGGAAAGGCTGATGTGAACTTTTGTGGCTTCTCGGAGCGAGCACGGCAATGTCCGCGGGAAGCCTGGCGAGCGCAAGCGAGGCTCTGCAGTCACCTCTTGGCTGGTGTCGGAAGGTACCAGCAGGAAAGAAATGAGGATGCTTAGAGGCGGAAAGGGGGAGAGGATCACTTGTGGAAGATGGTAGGGGAGGAGACGGGAGTACGGCCGGGGAATGAAGAGCCGTCCTTCCCACCAGCCCCTTGGGGGAGGGGGGCTGGGGGGAGAATAAAAGGAGAAAAAGAAATGAGAAGGAAAAAAAAAGAAAAACAGGAGGGGGCCGGGCAGGAGCAATCCTGGCTGGGGGAGCTCCGCGGCTGTGGGCGGAAAGTTCCCCCGCCGGGCCATGGCGGGGAGGGGAGGGGAAGGGAAGGGAAGGGCAGAGCGGGGCGCGGCGGGTAGCGGCTCCGGGCCGCCGGGGGAGGCTCCGCTCGGCGCCGCGCGCCTCCGGAGCCCGCGGACGCAGCCAAGGCAGACAGCATTGCGGAGCCATTAAGGAGACGGGGTCAGCCCTGACCGCAGCGGGGGGGGGGGTGCGGCGGCTTTGGCCGCGGGGCGCTTTCGGCCCCGAGGCGCTACCCAGCAGTGAACGGAGCCCGGCGCGCCACCTATCCCCTAGGCCGACCCGCGGGGTTAGAGCCCTGAGGAAGTGCCCGAGCCGGGAGAATGAGGTAGCCCCGGTTCGCCGCTTCCTGGCCACGCGTCTCCGGTGGGGGCGCGGCGTCACCACCGCTTCTCCCTGCGCAAACTTCAGCCCGAACAGCGTTTCTCGCTCCCTGGAGAACGCTCCGGTGAGCAGCAGGAGAGCGCTGTGCGCGGAGCTCTGCTATGCGGGGGCAGCGCACGGATGCTCAGCCCCGGCACGCACCGGGCGAACCGGCAGCTCTTCTCCGGGCCTGGGGAGTGCTTCGGCTGCCAGCACGACAGATCCCATCGCACTAAGAGTGGTGTGTGCACACACGTGCTCGGCACAGGGCATCTTACGTAACGCACGGCGCCAGATGTTTTCATGTTAAGTGCATAAGCAGGACAGTGAAATGGAAGCGTTCAGGTGACCGGCCACAGAGCCTTCGCGTCTGTGTGGGTGTGCGCCCCCGGACCGGAGCGCTGCCCGAAGGGCCGCAAATGGTGTGCTGTGAGCACAGAGTTGGTCCCATTCCCAGGCCCGCTCCCATCCCGTCTCCGAGGGAGCGGTCGCTCTCCCCAGGCCTGCAGTACCGTGGGAGCAGCCCCACTGGCACCTCGCGAGCTTGGTACGGGCTTGGTACGGCCAGGGGAGCTCCGGGCGGGCAGCGGGCACAGCCATCACCGCCCTCTGCCTCCTTGTTCCCCGCAGGTGCCATTTTTGAGGGCAATGCTGCCAAGGACGACGAGGTGTTCAAGCAGGCGGTGTCGGATCTGAACCTCAATGACGACATCCTCCAGAGCGAGAAAATCACTTACTCCATCAAGCTCATAGAGGCTAACAACCCCTTCCATGCGGTGCAGGAAGGTGAGCCCCGGGGCAGCACGGCGCAGGAGGGCGGGGAGAAGGGTCCGTCCTGTTAGCGGGGAGGGAGTCTCGGTCCTGCTGCTCGCTTGGAAACTTTTCTTCGGTCGGGGGTTGGCGCTGTCTTACAAGGAAAGCGAAGGGACGGTGCGGTGCGCCGGCTGCGGCGCTCTGCCGTGCCGTGCAGCGCCGCGCAGGGGCAGCCCGGCCTGGGCGGGGGGCAGCCGCGGCAGAGCCGGCAGAGCCGGCAGGGCCGGGGGCTCCGTGTCGCTCCCGAGTCCGCAAGCGCCCCTGCTCTGTTGCTGCGGCCCGCACTGGAGCCCATGTGTGGGCAGGGCAGAAGAACGGGCCACGCCCGCTGGGGCTCAGCCGGCGCCGAGGGGCCGGAGCGGGCGGGAGGATGGGGGGTAGGCGGGGCAGAAGGCAGCGCCTGGCCCGGAGCGTCGCTGCCCGCAGCCACCCGGAGAGAGCGAAGGTGGGCAGGCAGCGGGACGGCGCGGCGCTCTTGAGAGAGGAGCGAGCCCTTGCCTGGCAGCGGTGCAGGCAGTCCGTCAGGTAGCCAGGCACCGGCTGAAGCCTTCCAGAGTTCACAAGATCTGATAAGTAGCAACGTAGGTAATTCGTTTCAATTAGATTGTTTTTTTCCAAAGGGAAACGTTTAAATTAATCAGCTTGCCTTTACAAATAAGACTTGAAAAATATATTATTTCTGATTTAATGAAGCCAAGGTTAATTATGGCCTATATTATTTCAGAAGCTGTGTTTTCCAGTAGTAATTATTCTAGAAACAGAGAGCTATTTATATACCCAAACTAGAATATTAAAAAAAAATGATTCATCACCAGCCTTGCCCTTAGTTCTACAGAGCACAGAGTGAATCTTTCTCTGTATGAAAATTTGCATTAATCCATATGTATTTTTATGTAAGTTGTGTACATGCAAATTATAGCTACAAAATTACACCAAATGTTAATTTTCATGAACTCTAAACAGTTTCTTCTGCTGTCTTTTCTCCCCAGTGTGGGTGCTGGTTAATATGCACATTCAGGAGAAACAGCAAAGTATTCCTTTTCAAGGGACCTGCCCCATTATGGGATTCCTCCTACTGCTCTGAAAGCTTAGCAAGGAGGCATGAAAATAAAAATGTTTGTGAAAAAGAAGGGGATTTTAAAACAAAACTCCATGCGTGTGGTCAGACACCAGGGAGTCCATTTATTGGCACAGATTAACCCTGAGCAGTCGGATCTTAACTTTTGCAAAAGCTCAGTGTCCTGCACTGGAGCTTGTTCAAATTTGTGGAAGTGGCAGTAGTTGGCTGGCAGAACAATTGCTTGCAACGATGTCTCTGCTCAGAGTAAAACTTCGTGCAGCTGTTCTGAACGCCTTGGATTTGGGCCGGCATTCTTGTAGCCCGGCTCTCTGCTCAGTTCTGTTGAGGGCAGGCAGCATGATCAACTGGAGGCCTCTTCTTGATCTAGTAAGATTTTTTGTTGTTGATGCTACTGCTCTATTTGCCAATCTTGAAGATTAGTATTGCATTTAAAAAGACTACTGTCAAAACAGAAAATCTCTGGTGAAAATCCCTGTTGAAGCCACAGAAGGGACCCTGGTCAGATTTTTAGTCTATTCAATAGAGAATGTTTGTGCTGCGAGAACATATATAAATAAAGATGTTTCTTCCTTCCAAGATGCTCTTTCAGGGATCACGTGTCCATTGCATTTAGAATGGCTCTTTGATGACCTGATCTCATGTTGGAGAATTAAGGAAGTGATCCGAAGAGATATTGTCCTCTGTCTCTAGTTCATTAAGACATACCAAGGTGTTCTCTTGGGAGGACTATGTAGTGGTCCTGAAGCCTTTACTCAGTTTCCTGGCTTGCATTGTTGGTTCGGGTCAGGTCTTTTTTGATTATTATTATTTTTATTTAAGATTTAATTTTCTACCTTTGAAACCATTACACAGCACGCTGACAAAACGATACGTGGGGCACCCAAGTTGCTGGGCTGTTCTTACTGTGCAGCGTCACTCTGCTGCGTGTTCCTTGGTGTCATTGTGACTATTCAGACTCTCCCCACGTCTCACTGTACGGATGCCCTGCTCATTTCAGTAGAATATTGCAGATAGTACTCAAAATAACCCGGAGCAAATCCTCTGCCCAGACTGCTTGCAGAATGTTGCTGCTGCTACATAAAACGCCCTGACATTCACATTATTCTTCCAAAGTCTTTCTAAGCAGCGCCATGGAAATCAATGTTGCAAGCATTAGTTTCATAGCGATAGAACTTGTAGTAAAAACCAATATGGAATGAAAATAAACCACCGTGATACTACTGCCAGGGTACTGCATACAATCAGTCAAATCACAAATATTGTTTTTATTTGAATCATCTTATATTTTCTGAAACGGCATTGTGAATTATTCTTTAAGACCTTCTTGGAGAGTGCTGCAAGCTGGGACCTACATTTCAATGATGCCGTGCTGGTAACATTATGAAAAGTCATCTCCATGTTACGAGGTCTGTTACATGGTAACAAGCCGTTAGTTACTGATGGTGGTAGTTACTGACGTGTTTGAGCTGGTGGCTGTTGTGCAGGTGGAGTAGGCTAGGAACCTTCATGGGTAGGAAGCACGGAAAAGCAGAAGCTACTGGGTTTTTTCAGTAGAAAAAAAAAAAAAAAAAAAAAAAAAAAAAGCAGAACAGCAAATAACGTGCCTTTCATAAATGGAGTAGTTTTTGGTGCTGAAAGGTGTGGAGAAGTGGTATAGGATTTGGAACATAGGGCTGCAGGGACTTTGCTTTACAGAGAGGAGGGCTCTGTTCTGGTAAGTTGTGGTGACTACAAGAAGTAGATGAAATCAGAAGTCCTATTTCTTCAGAGATTTTGTTGACGCTCCTGCTATTGGGTATGTAAGGCGCCAGAGAATAGAAAGTGACCAAAAATGTAATTGTGTTCCATCTGTCTTTTATTTTGCCATAAATTGCAGAAACAAAATTCTGTTGTGCTATTTTGGCTCCATCAGAGTCACATTTCATAACAAAGAGCAGCAAATGCGTGTGTGGAAGGAATTCCAGTGACAAGGGATGTAACATAAAGAACAAACAGATCCTGGTGTATGCATGAAATAGGACTTTGTTGTCTGTTTGTGCTTGTGAGCAGGCATTGCATTTCGCAGCATATTGCTTTTGTGCATGTGGCAATTACTGGAGGGATAAATTGTTTTTTCACTGGCTGTCATGGGAGAAAATATGCATGGGTAATCATTGCTCTTTTCATACGATTTTAAGGAAATCAACTGAAATCACAAACGTGGTGTTAAATTATATGCTGGCTTCCAAAGGAGGTACGCACTCAGTCTCTGTTAAGTGATGGAGAAGGGAAATAGTGAGTAGTTGTTTGTGTGCAGTGTGTATTTAACCGAGTAATGCGGAGATGCTTTTGTGATTCAAATGTTCAAATAAGCTCAAAGATATGAGAAACACTTGAAAGCTCTCAGTTCAAATTGGGATTTCTGAGCCTGCCATTGGTGTTGAAAAGTGATTCTTCATGTGACATATGGGTGGCGAACAAGTTTCCAGCCAGGCTTGAAAGCGTGTGTTTAAACTAAAAAACAAACAAGATTAATGTGTAAGTTTTTAACGTGTCACTTTTGGAGGGGGAATAGTCAGCAGTAGGTCAGAACTGGGGCATAGGAAAAGCTAATATTTACCTTTCTTAGTGCTCTTTGGAGAAGAGATCCCAGGGAGATTGCTATTCAGAAGCTGTGAAAGTTTAAAGCCCTGTTCCTCAGTGAATGATGCTTACACATCTATGGAGCTTTCCTGGAGCTGAAACTCGCTGTTCTCTCTGCATAGCAATTTCACATGAATTGTTTCTAATTTGAGCAGCCTTGTATGTATGCTTGTTGATGTTAAAATGCTGTCAGCTCTGGAAACGAGAACAAATTTGGAAAATCAAACTGTGATCTGAGAGCAAGAATGGTGCTCCATAAATGGGTTTATTGTCAATCCCATGGATGCTGCTGTGGTTTTAGAGTGGCTCAGAGTTGCAGGTTTTTTAGATGTCTGTGTTGTACAACGTTGGGTGAAGCTGATCTCTTATCACAGCGTATAGAACTTGGGGATGTACTTGGCACAGTTCTTCAGCTATCT
This sequence comes from Pavo muticus, assembly GCA_016647715.1. Lineage (NCBI taxonomy): Eukaryota > Metazoa > Chordata > Aves > Galliformes > Phasianidae > Pavo > Pavo muticus. The sequence goes on along the minus strand of JACDJE010000050.1, from coordinate 1,590,069 downwards.
TGGCTCACGTGTATATTTCAAGTTACTACCGTGGTTGCATTCTGACTGTTTTATTTGTTGAGAAGGTGTAAGCTGATCAGTGTGGGGATAACTAAGGTGAACTACAGAACCGGGAACGGGACTCATCAGCTCCATTGCTATTCTTGCATTTATTTGACCGACTGAGATCCCAAACAAAGCTATACTTGTCATATGCACATTGCCCAGTGTCAGGGAACCATGGAGGAGCAGGCTAATGGTTTATTTAAGCACGTGCATGTATCTTGGGATTTTTGCTCATAGCTCATTTTGCAAACCTGGGACTTATGTCAACTTAGTTCAAGTGTCCCTAATTTGAAACCCACAGGTGGGTCAGAAGGTGTATCTCAATTTTAATGAAATATACTTCAGACTTCAATTAAAGGGCTGTTCTCCATTGGGAGAATTTAAACTTGAGTGGCTGTTAAATACAGAAGAGAAGACCTAATAGAAACTGTGAAAAGATAGCTGTCGGTCATGGTGATAACACTCTCTTCACCTCCTGGTAAGCCAGATTCTGGACCATTTAAAGCTGTCAGATAGGTGTTTGTGTAAGTGCAGGGCAAGGCATTTTGTTTTGCTGAGCTGTAGTTTCACATCCTCCAGAAGTGATGGCTGTTGTTTAAGAGTCAGGATATTTTAATACCGGAATGAAAGAGCAGAGGGAAAGCAAAGTATAACAAATATAAACCAAAAACCTGGTAAAAATTAATGAAGTATTAGATGTAAAAAAAAAAGTGCAGTTTTTGTTTTGTTTTGTTCTAAGATCATGCTTTACTGATTTGACTGCATTGAATTGAGGTGTTTGCCACCTAGCTAGAAGTAGTCTGGTAGACTGGATCTAGATTTTTGATTAATTTATATCCATATGCTCTCTATTAAATTTTCTTCAATGGTTTCTCTTGAGTCCGTCGCTGCCACATAATGTTAACTTCATCTTCTCTCCATCCACAGCGGGCTAGAATACAGATTTCAGAGTGTTTTCATCAGGATATGATGCCTTGCTTGGAAGTTCTTGACAGAGCTATGAGCTCTCCAGAAAGAACATATTGTTATGTATAGCTTTTCTAGTTTTAATCTGAGCTTTCAACACTCACTGAAAACCAACCAGAAAGAGTGAATATAGTGCATCACTCACATGGTCAGGGAGGCCTTGCTGTGTAACTACACATTTTTTCTACTAGTCTGCTGCAGTTAAAAGCTGTTGCTCAGTGGGGTGAATGTGCTTAACAGTTTTACCTCCTTGTGCCCTTCGAGACCGAACCAAGACTTGTTAAGGACTGCCACAGTGAGGACATCTGTGATGCTGTCATACCATTGTGCCTGTGTTTTTATGAGCTGTAGTTGCATGGCTCAGTTTATTATTAACCAGTGTTTCACAGAACTAAAACCTCAGCAAATTAAAATGCCTGTCTCTACCAATTCTCATGTTTTTGTTATGCTGAAGGCAGGAACATGCTGATATCTTCAGTAGGAATGAGAGAAGCCAGCAGCCCATATAGGAGTTAGTTTAGCGCTGAGAATGAAGGCAGACGACAGGCTGTGGGAGAACATCCAAATACATGTTTGTTTTGTTGTTTCTTTCCACTTGCAATGTGTTGCTCGTAGCCACAGTTACTCAGGTTCTGAGGTGCAAAATGTTTTGTACATTCAGAAGGAGTTGCTTTTATTTAAAGCATCCCTGCTATTGCTTTTTTGTTTTTCCATAAGTGTACATAGATTAATTCCACTGCAGTCATATTATCTGCTTTTGGAGAGGTTCCCATCATTCTGGGCTGGATCAGAGCTGCCCAGAGAGTGAACTCCAGAAAGTGTCATACATAGGAGTGTAGTAGGCAGCCAGGGGTTGTGGAATGAAGGAGGGCTCCCTGCTCAGCAACCCAAGGCAGAAAGAGAAGCAGTAGTGCAAACCATGGCAGTGTGGATGGAACCTGCTTAGAGCACAGGGACCTGCCCCAGGTCCGTGATGAGGGGTGGTACGCTCAGCCTTTCACAGCAGGTGTCATAGACTCTGCTTGCTGTGAGATGACAGGAAATTCCTGAGTGCCTTCCTGCTTTCAGTGAATTTTGTCCAAACAAATTTTTTACTGCTTCCATCTACATGGCTGTGGAAGCTTATTTCTTCTCTCTCTTCTAATATGCTGACTAGCTAATGCCTTTATTTCCGCATCAGGTTGCAGTAGCTGATGGTCTTCCCCACTGATCCTGCTGCCAATGGTGATCATTTATCAGAAATCTGCAGCTGGGTTTCTTACTTGAGAATTTCAGTATGGAGAATATGCTGTATCGTTAACATGTATGCTAGAAAGTATCTTAACAAGTATTAGTAAATGTTTTTCACGGTTAAAGGTTTTTCTTTTTTGTGTTTTCTGTTTGACTTTTTTCTAGAAGAAAATAATTTTCTGAGTGTTTCTGTTTGTCTTGGGCAGCTTTTCTCAGTTATTACTGTGGAGGAGGATCTGTAAACATGAAATGAGTATACAAAACTGCCTCCAGTTAAAATAATGGCTAAAGAGGATGATCATAAATGGTGCAGTATAAACTATATATGTATGTGCATATATATGTGTGCACATATACCCTGTACAAAGAAGTTAATTACTAGACTTAACTGCAATGTGTCCAGCAGGGAGTCTGCCTTGAGCTCTTCTATGTTCAGAGTCGTACAGACACAGATGATGAGAGGACTGACCAGCTAAGTATTATATTTTAAATTACATCTTAATACTTGCTGAATTAGATACATTTATTATTTTGATGCCATTTATCATGGTGTGTTTTAGCCATAGAATGAAAGGAATCAAAACTACGCATTCTTTGAACAGGGGGGATACTGTCATGTTTATTAAAACTGTTCATGGCTTGCTGTGGTTATTTACTGGAAGAAAAGGTATACAATAGTTTGTGAATGTGAGATTTCAACACAGTAAGACTGTAGTTGGAACAGTTCCTTCAGCTTGAACTTTTTGCCATTCCAGAGGAACCACAAACTCTTCTTTGTTTTCTAGGCAAAGGTCAGAATGTTTTTCGTACTTCTGTTCATAATACGTTCCCTCTGATGGGAATTCCTGCTGTGTCTTTATTTGTCTCTCACCTGTTGCTTAGAGGTGTTTCTTCAATTTGCCCCCCCCAAAAAATGATGCAGGATGCATTATTGGAATCATATTGCTGTATAAATGTTACAATTACTCAAATTAAGCTCCTCCCTTTTTTATTTGGTATTTTTTAAACAGATGTCTGTAAGTGCCCTCCTGAAAGGGAAATGTCCCACTCAGCTCTTGCTTTTCTGTAAAGATTTTTTTTCCATGGTTTACAGATGTTTGAGTTCATGATTTGGCGTGGCTTGAGAAATGGCTTGCATTTTCAGTTTTGACAGGCTTTTTTTATATACTGGACATAGTGGTGATTTTTCTTAGGTGGAGATATGCTGTGAGGTACTTTCCATTTGTAAACCTGCTGAAAGAGGCTGGCTTTCAAACCAGGGAATGAAACACCTTGTGCTCAGGGCAGGTATAAGATACGCAGACTGCTGTATGCAAAACTTGGTCACTTCTGAAGTTAAAATCGAGGCACCATCCTGGAACTTCTTTCCACTCCACTCCACCATCACAGAGGGGCGCTGGATGTTACAGTTCATCCTTGTCCACCACCAAAAAGCCCCCCTGAAGGACAAATGCATCACTAAAAATAACATGGTTTCCTTGAAGCTGAATTAAAAATCAACTATTTAAGATCTTTGTCATGGAGAACACTGGGCCTTAAATAAAATGAATGCCAAGTGTGGCACTTTCACAACTTAGAAACCACCTTGGATTTCAAAGTACAGGAAAAAGGTTGAGGGGGGATCCAGCTAACACTGATCCTCAGTGCAGCTTTTTGATTTGTTAGTGTTCTTTATGGGAAATTTGAAGTGAGAGTGCTAAATAGCAGGCAGAATTTCGAGCTCCACATTTTATAGCATATACAGATCTGTAATATTTTTAAAGGTGGATAATGTTGATACCCTAATATGACAAAATTTCTTTCATTTACATAACTTTAAGGCAATAAATATATAAACTATGTGGAAAGCTATTCTTTTATGTTTTTCCTAATAGCTTGCATTCAGTTATGATTTGCAGACCTCGTAGTTGTGCTCGAAATTGTATTTAGGTTTTTGGGTTTGAAGTGCATTTCATAGCCTGAAAGGTTTGCCTTACCAGAAAGAGACCGTCTGTGCTAAGCCCTGCTGATGTCCAAATCCTTTCTTTTGACCCTGTTGTGGCATCTTGCTGCCTAAACATTTTTTTCTTTTTTGCCCCTTAAGTTATAATATATTAAATAATATATATATTAGAATATGTAGTAAGAACTAATATTGGGAAGTACCAACAGCTTGCATTTAAAGGAGAAAAGAACCAAGAGGCATTAATGTCAAGCGGTATTTGGCTGTATTAAAACACACAGCGGGGCTTCTACTGCTTGACCTTACTGGAACCATTCCCTTAGTAACCTTTCATAAAAGGAGTAAAAGGACAGTAAGAAAACATTCTTTTTTTCTGTATATTCAACAGAATATTATCTAAGCAATGACTTTCCCTTAAAAAATACAAGCTCAAATCAGGAAACTCCCAGTGGGTCCAAGCTCCCACTGCTTATCCTATTTCTCAGTCCAGCTATTTATTCCTCTGCTTTTTAAGTTACTGGAGTCTTTCAGATTTTAACTAGTAGCAGCGCTGATAGAATACTTCCAATGTCCTCAAAATCTTACTCACACTCTGTCTTGTCCTTATTTAGAAAGTGAATAAAGGATTTTGTATATAAGCGAATGTTTGTAAAGTTAATGAGAATTGCCTTTGTCAGCAAGTAAATGACTCCATACTATTACTTAATAATTAGAAAATACCAGTTATTTGCTGCTTGGTTATACTTTCAATGTGGAAATTGTGTAATGATGTGGAGTGGCATTTCCATTGCCCTGTGTTTTCTTAACCTTTCTGCTCCCGAATAAAGGTAGAACTTGGAGTAGGGGAAGAGGGAATTTGTTCCTGGCAGGCAGAGGCTTTGTATAGAATATTAACTCTATTTTAATCCAAAGGACCAAAGTTTTCCCCATTTTCAATCCTGCTTAGAGATATTTCTGGAACGGGAGCAGCTATCCGAGAGGCTCAGAAAGAAGGAACTCATGATGCGGTGCCTATGAGGGTCAAAGTGCAAAGAGTTAGGATGTTCAGGTGGGGGGAGAGAAAAAAAATGTAGGAAAAAAAAGGGAACAACCCAATTACCTGCTTTAAGATTTTTTTTTTTTTACTGAAACTTTTCTTTCATCTTGCTTTTGTCTGTCTGGAGTACTTCAGTTACTGTGGAAGTAGCAGTGGTTTTGATGTCTGTTCGACTTAGTGACTGAAAAGGAGAAAAAGCTTGGTGTCCCTCCGGTCTGAGCAAGGTACTCGCATAGCATGGGTCCACATTTTTAGAGGGGCTGGAGAAGAGCAGGGGTGCCACACTGTTAGCCAATAATCAGTCTGCAAATAATCGGCTTGTTGCAGGTATTTCCTTTCCTGAGAGAAGAAAAGGCCTTTCCAAAGTGTGCTCACATAACAAGATGAGGAAAGGTGTGGTGTAGCAGAAGTTGAGGTTGACTGAACCTCTGCTTGTAGAAAGCCACTTGTCAAGGGCAGCTTGAAATGAGAGTGCCTGTATGTGGATTAAAGTGTTTTACAACCCGCACAAAACGTGATTTCATGTTTCAGCACTACCTGGATTTTTTTTTTCTTAAGAAAAAAGGGAAAAGTAAGAGAGTTAATGAAGTATGGGCTGTAACTCCTGGGAAACACTTGGGAGGAATGTCTTGCAGCAAGGCTTTTAGATAAAACAGTATCTTTATCCACAAGTTAGCACAGCCATTAAATGTGTTATGATGCTTTGGCAGCCGGTGGGGTCTTGCTTTGCCTCTGAATGGGTACTCACAAAGTCACTTGTGCAGGCAAGCAGAAGTGCTGTTGTCAAGCGTGATTAGAGACAGCCTTCTCAAAGCAGGTGGCTGGAGTCATCTTCCCCTCCCTTCTCTGCCAGTGGCAGTGGCTCTGTTGTGGCAAGGCTGGTTCACAAATGTATTTCTAAAGGCTTAACGCCGTATCGTGTGTTGAGGACAGCTTACATTTTTGTGACCATGTTGTGCCCTCTTTGCATTTACACTGCTGATTAAAAAATAAAACATGTCAGCTGAAACTCAGAGTCATCTGGGCAGTGCAGTAAGTAGTGGTACATTTTTTCTTTTTGAGGTAAATATGCAACCCTATTTCTCAGACTTTCATTGCTTGTTTTGCTGCCTTTCATTAGATTTTTTTTTACAGTAACCTAGTATTTTTCTCAGGATGCACTTCCTTCTGTTATTCATTTCATTTCTTCTTTGCCTTATTGCCAGGCCTTTGATTGTATAGTTGTTGCTGCTGTCTTTGTGCCTTGGGTTCTTTACCAAAACTCCAGTTTTTCAATGACACTTTGTGATGAGATGTATACTTTCCTATGTCCTTCTCAGAGCTGCCTCCTCCTCATTTGCAGCCACCAGTGCTGTACCCTATTTCATATGGACAGCAGCAGATTCATCATTCTAGTTCCTAGCGAGCTTTGTAAACGTAAACTGTTTCTCTGGATTCGGGTGTCTTTTCTGTACCTGCTTTCTCTTGTTTAGTAGCGTGTTTCTCTCCCTGTACTTTCGTCTTTCCTGTCTCCGCTCAATGCAATAGATTTTATGAACGTCTTTTCTTGATTTGCTGGATTATTTTATTTCCATTGCATTTTAATCATTGTGATGACAACATCTGTGGGCAGCAATATACAGTTTGTCAGAGCAGATTTTAAGGTTCATAAGTAGTTGCTATATCTACATGAAAAAATGAAGGTTTTGTCTTTTGCATTTACACCAAAAGAAGCGGAACTGCATTATGGAAATGAAATGTGTGTCTGCGGGAGACTTGCTGCCTTTCTGTGACTGCCAGGGGAATCCTGTGAGTTCCTCACAGCTTCCTCTCTGTTAACCTGCTGAAGAGAGCCCAAGGTCTGTTGCAGAATTGAATTGCAACCTGCTTTCACTAACACAACATGTAATCTTCCTCTCTTTTATTTTTCATTTTAACCCTCAAAAGTGTATTTCTCTGACATCATAAGGGAACAGAGAATACACAGGAATGAGAAGCCAGAGGTGCTCCTTGAGAACATCACAGTAGTTCAAAAGAATGATAAAATACCAAGAATGTAAAAAAGAAAATTACAGCAGTGGTTGTAATTGTATTTGCTGCAGGGCATTCTGGCAGTGCTGACAGTTGAGTGCATTCAGGTTAAAATGGCTATTTGGTCAAAAATGCTTCATAAATTGTCAGTGAACTAGAAGGCAGATTATTTTTTATCATAACTTTGTACCTTTTTGTTTTCTGTTTTGTGCTAATTATCTTCAGAGAGAGGTTGTCCTTAAGGCAGCTAAACAGGCAGAAAAGCTCCTGATGAGTATTTAAGAAATAAAGTTTGTTGCTCAAAGACAGAAGCTCATGCTCTGTACTCCTGGTGGCACTGGGGCTCTAAGATGTATTTTGCCAATCTGTCTATCCATCTATCTGTCTATCTATTTATTTATCTCGGCCTGCGGGGAGATTATTTGTAAACTGGAGTCTTGTCTCTTAAAGATATTACACAGAGTTGGTGGTGGTGGTACACCTTCAAAAGGGAGTTGTATGAGTAAGGCTTGGATTTTGATTGTGATGTTTTGTCTTTCTTTGGAATTTATTTTCTCAGAAAAACAAATAAATTAACTGTTACTTAAAGTAAGTAACAGAGAGCTTATTCTGAGTCTCTCTAAAAGAAGAAAATGTGCTATAAAATGTTGATGTTCTTTTGAGTTTGCAAAGGAGTAAAGATTACAGTCTGTAACTTGTGACAGATTTATAATGTATAAAGTTGAGTTTATTTATTTACTTATTTAGTTTCAGAAATAGCATTGCTAGTTGCCCAAGGGCATAGTTTTCCTTTGCAGAAAACCTATGCACAGAGTGTAAGTTAACTGTAACGTTCATACAGTCTAAAATAGCATGCATGAGACCAGAGAACTACTGTACGAGGCCCCAGAGAGAAGGATGTGTCATATGCATGACACTTTACCTAGACAAATTCAAGTTAAACTTACTTCCAAAATGATGAAGGTCTAGGCAGAAAAAAAGACTTGAAGCTACACCATTCAGATCATTCCTTGGGACAGTATGGTGCACTGATAAGTTAGGGTGGATCTTTTCTAGATTGAATAGGAAATAGGAAGAGCTTCTTTGAATTTAAAAAGCTTGAAAAGCTCTGCTGGCTCTGGTGTCCCTGGAAAGCGCATGAAGGCAAAATGAAGGCTTGTGTCAATTTGCCATTTAAATAAAGGTGTCTTTTTTGGAATTTTTTTCACAACTATTTAGTTGGTGATGTGTATTATGCTTAGAAAATACAAATAAACGTAAGTATTGAGAAAGTTCTGCCTTTTAAAAATATATCTCCATCTCTTTAGGGTTAATGTATGACTTAGAAATGGCTTGTTAGATTATCAGATACACTGAGAAATAGTCATAAATCCTAGGGCTTGTAGAGAATGCACTTTGAAACTGAGAGTTTTAACTGGGATATTCAAGGTTTGTGAATTAGTGCAACGTTATTAAACTACTTGAAAATTGATATCAGAGCATGGGATACTGTTGATAAAATGCAAATAGGCAAAGGAAGCTTATTTTTTAATATTTTTGTTGAGACCATATGAATTTTTTTTAAAACAGTCATGTCACTTTATTTTAGCTTTGGGACAGAAAGTCTTCTAACAGATATGACAAGATCATTACCTTCATGAAAGCGTGGAGATAAAGATGCAGATGTACTTTGGCCTTGGTTTCATAAATCTAACTGTAATAAATCTCCTTTGAATTTCTTAATGAGAGATTGTTAGTATGAAGTATGTCTGTGTTCCTTCTAGAAGATTACCAGCTACCTTTGTTTCCAAGGTATCTGTGTTTGCAAATAATGGCTCACATGGGAAAAAAGTGGCATCAACGTAACAGGCTGTTCACACTGCTTTAAAAAAAGTGTGCTTGCAGTGCATTCATCTGGAATAATGTTGAGATTTAAACTGAAGATGGAAAATATTTGCTGACAGGGCTGGCCTCAAGGCATTCTTTTTCCTTCCTAAATGCTGATAAAATTGCTTGAAATGTACAAACTTGCATTGAAGGCTGTCTCAAGATGGATATATTGGCTTAAAAATAATTATTCTATTCTCCCCACAATTATATTCTTTTTTCTATGAGATTTTATATGAAAGTTATTCTATCTATTCTTTTTCTATGGAAAATTATTCATACAGGAAGTAAAATAATTGAGAGTATTAGTTACCTTAATACAGAGACAGGTCAGCTGGTCTTCTGGATACTGCTTCAAGATTGAGCTTTATGTTGTGGAAGTGGACTCTATCTTTGATTTCTGGTGAATGAGAATTGCTAGAAAAAAGGAACGGTGCTCCCAGTGCGGTTTCTGATGTGTTTACTGAGTTCTGTTCTGTATAACAGGACAAGGAATGTAAAACTTTAAGCTCATGACCTCTGTAGGCATCCTTGGGATTAGAGTTCGGCCTTCCAGTGCTCATGTTGTGCTGCCACGTGCTTCATGCCTCCTTCTGACCTAGATTTGGATGTATGAAGGAATTTTTGACTCTGTCCAGATGAGTGAGAACCTGCTATTTATTTCATTTTTACTCTGTATTGTGTGGATTGTGATCTATTTCTTAGACTGGTCTGAACTATGTGAGATAACACATTTCTTGATATTGTTGGGGCCAGCATGATGGACTCAATTTCTTGTTTTTGCCTCTTGAGTCACATAGTGGTTCTGTTTTTTTGGTCCTTTACTGACTTTGGGATGGCTGGAAGCCAGTTTTTTCCTTTTTTTTTTTTTTCCATTTCCATACCTCTGGAAAAGTCATGAGAGAGGGGGATAATCGAAATCCACTGATGATAGACTCGATTATTTTTTTTCTTAATGACCAGCTTGGTATATGAGCCATAGACTGAAACCAGTGATAGAAGGTTTAGAAAATAGTCCTTGTTGTTCGCAGGCCTGATATGTTATTGAACCCTTTTTACTTCGCTATGATTGCTGAGAACAGGAGTTAGTGACCCAGATGACCCTTTTATCTTTGTCCACCAGATGTGGAGCGTAAGTATGCTCTTTGTCATTAATTTCATGCTGTTAATTTTCTTGAAGATGATCCAGTAGTTCTTTATTGGAAGTACTTATGGCTTGTCTTATCATTAAATAACAACAAAGACTAGGAAAAATAACTGATGTTCTTGATCAGCAAGCAGGTAAACAACACCCTTGGTCTTGGTGTTGGTGAACTCACTTGTCTGAGTTGCTTTCTGTAGGGAAATACAGTGTGAAGGAGGAGAACTCTAGAACTCTAGGTCTTTGGAGGTATGAACCCAGAGAATTTGGGTTTCAGAACATGAGAATTTGGGCCATCTGACAGCCACAAGCTCAGATTTGTCCTGCTTGCCAAGGATAGCTGTGCCACTGTTACAATGCAGGCTAGAAATCTTTAGTAGCTATACTTCGGTGCTTGTAAACTAGTGAGTGATTATTTCATCCTCCGTTTTTACCATTCATTGAAGCATTCCAGGCTGACAAGGCCTGGAAAATTCTCAAGGGTTTTGCTGCTGTTAATGCAGTGTGCTACAATGGGATCTCTCTTGTACAACAATGTCGTTGAGTACTTCTAGTATTGTAGTCTCCATTGGCGCTAACTCTGTATCAGAGTCGCACATTCCTACCATCTGCTTCATTTGAACTGGTTGCAACAAATTCCTTGGAAGTTGTTCCTTTTGTATACTGCATGTTAACTTTTGAAGTTGATTGTTTGCTACCATTAGTAGCACACAGTAGCAATTCAATGATTCTGTAAAATATTCAGGCCAGTCACTTAAAATAATAACTAGAAAGGATTGTTTCTGAGAGGATTTTGAGGAAGTGAACTTTTTTTTTTTGAGAAATGTGAATGAATCTTTCCAAGTCACTACACGCAGTAATGTTTTACAGCTCTCTCTAATTTCTTAAGTGCTTCTGTAGCCATGTTCAGTTCATGGAAGTTCAGTGTGAGGATCAGAACCTGCTTTCATTGTGTTCAGAGAGGAGATCTGAAAGAGTAACCTTAAAACCATTGTAAATTTCTGCCTGACATGATCCTCAAGTTTGTTACAGCTGAGGTTCTAAAACATACATAATCTCATGGCAACTCTGATTTTAAATAGTCCAAATCACAGTTAAATTCTGTAAGCAGCCTAGAATCTGCGCATTTAGGCCTGACTTGTGACAAATACAGTATAAATACTGTAAAAATGAATCAGATCTGTACCAAGGAAAGCTATAGGTACAGGTCACAACATTTATTTCCTTTGCAATCTTTGTTTCCTCTACCCTGCCATGCCTAGTAGAGCTTGGTATATACATGAGAATACATTTTTGTATGCGTTTCTAGTTTCTCTCTGGGTTATCCTGGCTCTTCAGCCTCAGTTAGTGAGCATCTTACACCACAAAGGAATAGTTACATATTAATTGAAGTCACTTGAAACGTTTTGCAGGTAATTCTGAAATATGATACCTCTCACAGGCAGATCCTGCTCATGGGAGGAACTCTCACATGCATGGATTTAAACGCAGGATGACTCAAGGCATATGCAAGGCAGGCATCTCGAGGGCTGGAAGAGTAGCGTCAGCTTTAGCTCTAGTGAAGAATGTGACTGTATGGCAAGGCTTGGTACTATTGCTGCTGCCCTGGAAGGGTTGTGAAGTGGGAATGGCAGTAGGGAGGGAGCACTTCTACTGTTTTCCCTTCTTCCACACCCAGCATCAGGAAGAATAGGCTTCACTCATCTGAGTACATGAGAAGGACTGTGGTTTGCCCCTTTATAATTTCTTTCCTACAGCAGGAGCAACTTGAACTTGTCCAGAAACAACATCTTATCCTGGTGGTATCAAAATTTGATTCTGCCTGAACTACTGACATGTGACCTGTCTCAGCTTAGCAGTCATATCATTTATGTCATATTTCCAAAATGTTTCCACTAGGAAAGTAATTGCAGAGATGGACTGGTGTCATGAATAGAGTTGAGGAAATGGTGAGTGTTTTCAAAGTTACTCTCCTTTATCTTGGGCGTAGGTGATCATCTCACAGGTGATGGCATTCTCATCTGGCTACGGAAAGTCAAAGAGGTGTTCCTGGAGTGACTGCATCCAGCTGAGCGATCGTTTGCAGTGGACTTAACTGACCAGTAAAGGCCAGGAGTGATTAATTTCTAAGAGAAAGGATTGCAGTCTGATATAGGCTATTCAGTATAGACACAAAAATCAAGACTATATTGGAGGAAGTTATATGTTGAAAAATATTTAGTCTCCTGTAGAAGAAATAGGCAATATATTTTCTAGACTGTCTTCCTTAATTCCAAAAGCACCTACTGTAAGACTTATTATGGAACACAAAGTAGGTATTAAATCTGACTGTAAAAATTATAGAAAATATAGCTTTAAAAATTCATTGCTTATTTTATTAGTCATTAGCAAATAATTCCTAAAAAAGAGGCTTTAATAGATCTGATCTGAACCAAGGAATTGACAGTTCTTGAAGTCTTGGTTCGGGTTTGACAGCCTTTAGCTCTTTCAATGAGAGCCTGTTTGCAGATTTGCAGTCGGTATCAAAAGTTGTTCTAAGCTCAGAGCTGACTATTGCACAGTGGTAAGCAAAACTAGCCAGGTGTGCATGATAGGGGAATGAAAACGGGCAATTCCCCGCAACAGGCTTCCAGGCTGTAGTGCCAGCTGCACATCTGGAGCTTGATATCTCTTCTTAGGAATATGCTTAAAGTGTAGCAAAAGAAAGGGTCTGCTTATTCCAAAATGCACACTGCATTTCCTAATTTACTGTGGTTTTACACAGTCGATGTAGAAACAGATTTGACAAGAGAGATGGTAGAGCTGTTACTGGATAGTACAAAACATACAGAAGATAAGAGTTTTGAGCCTATAATTACTTTTACACAGAAATGGCAATGTGTAACACAATGTATTCTGTTTAGAGATTCATCGTTAGCTTTTAAGCGCGCTCGGCACCTAAATGAGAAGAGAGCTTTGAAAAGGCAGGTAGGCATCTTTGCTCTCTTATCATCCTTCTGAGATGAATGATATGGGAAAAACAGGGAATGCAAACAAAACTAAACTCCTCTTTTAAAAATTCATTCCATGAGATTTGAAACATCTGTTAGAAAAATCCTTTTGTCACCTTTGTTTTTTGAAAGCTGAATAGAGCGTAGTTTTTCTTTCATAGATCTTCTGTTATTTAAATAAAAAAATACATTTTTTTCAAAGACTTTTCTACTAGGTGTGTCTTGTTTTATGCTGAGACCAACCTTTAGAAGAAGTTCTGTGAAGAAATCCTTGCAGCTGGGACACAGGCTGAGTGTAGGTCATTGAGCAGTGCCTTCCTAGTCCCTCCTGGCCCGGCCCTGCCAGCTTCTTCTTTGCTCCAGGGAAGCGGCTGCCAGCTCCTGCAGCACAGGCTTCCCGCACACTTGTTGATGTAAAACTTCGTGTTTGCTCTGGAACTTTTCGAGTGCTTAAATGGCCACCCCAGTGGCATTATTTCTCACAGAATAATGAGAACTTTGTTTAATATGGCCTTTCATGAGAAACAACTCTGCACAAGTTTTAGCACTACCTAGATCCCAATAAGAATCGCTGTTGCATAACAATGTGTGCTTCCTATAAAGGTGGCTCCTGTTGATTTGGTGCAACAGAAGGACGGCATATTTCTGTTGAAAATAGCTTTCCTCATAGAAAAATAGCTTTGGTGCTTGGATATTTACCCTTCCAAGCCTAAGCTTTTTGATAATGAACGTTTCCTATTCAGGAATAGTTGATGAGCTAGAGATTCAGAATAAAAAAAGGAGGTGTCAGATAAGGTAGGAATATCAAAAGCAGCTGCTATGTACCTGCATTCTGTGTTCAATTAGAGAATGCTTTTTAAAGCATGGGAAGCAGAGAGGCTGTCATTCTTATTTCTGATGAAATGCCTCAGAGATGGAGCTGTTAACTGCTCTTGAGATGACGCTGTGGATTTCCCTTCAAAACAGTCTTGAGAGATAACGCTGCTTCACCCAGATCCTTGGTGACATGAAAGGCTCAGGAGTGCATGTCTGATTTACAGCCCTCACCAAGTCTTCTTATCCAGGGGAGTCTTCCCAGAAGTCTCTGTAAAGATACTTGAGAAGAACAGAAGATTGCTGCTTGGATGCAGCTGTATGATCACCTAAAAAAAGGAAGTATTGCAGAGTAGAAGATTTTTTTTTCTTTACATACTCTGTAAAGACTGAAATTTGGTAAAACAAATCCCCAAGCCTAGGGCCTATCGCATAGCAAAGAAAGCAGACTTGGGTTAGACAAATGTTTTAGCTTGATATAAACCGTTGTGATTTGTGTAATAGCTGTGTCAATTCTCTGTGAAAGACTCAAAGGGCTTTTATCGAGGGATTTAGATGAACATTGCAAGGCAAGATGACACTGACTTGTTTTACGTGTAGTCTTTGTCATTTTAGCAATGTCAAAGTTTCTTCTAGTCTCAGTGTTTCGAAGAGGCAGATAGATACATGCAAATGCATTTATTATTCAGGTTTGTTATAATTTTCAGACTTATGAAACACATTTTAAAAGAATTTAGATTTGGGTCAAAGTGGAAAAAAAGGCAGTGACTTTTCCAGGAAATCTGTATTTTCTTCCACAGAAATATTTTAGCTATTCTAGACCATTTTACTGTCTATCACTGTATAGATACTGTTATGGTTGCTCAGTAATAATATAATCTTTCTGTTCTACCTACTTGTGAGGAGCATTGTAAGAATTAATTAACAAGTCCTGATAAGAATATTCAATGTGCCCTTAAGTATTTTATTCAGAGATATCTTCCCTTCACTACAAGAACTTGAAGTGCTTTTCTTTTCTCTCTTTGCATGAGATTAAAAGGTCAGGAAGCAGAATTGCACTGTTCGGCCTCAGGGATATATTTTCAGATGCTGAGGATTGGGTGGGTGGATGTACCAGCCAAGTGAAAAAGTAGCTGAAATTGCTATTTTTATTGCCTTTTGATTGGTTTGCACTGAAAGCTTTCTGATCCTACACATCCCTTCCCTGACGGTGTCTGATTTTGAATCTAGGAAATAATTTGATGGCATATCTTGTGAGTGACCAAATGAAATACGGTGAACAATGTCCTGTCAAAGCTGCAACTACTAGGCTGTGTAGTGGTAACGATTTTGAGAATGTTTTACTTGTAGTCTGAGGTTTTAAGCAGAGCACTCCATAGTACTTAATTAGTTGATTAATCACAAAAAATAGCAGGATGCCAATGGATGGGGATCACATTTACTTAAAATAACTCTTTGGTTTCTTGTTAAATATCCCTGGATGTCATCGTCTTTTTTTTTTTTTTTTTTTTTTTTGGCATTTCTTCAGTTCCTTGTGACCATCTACAATGTTTACAGTGGCTTTTTTATTCGGTGGAGGCAAGATCTTCCATAGAAGATATTTATATGATATTGATAAAGTACTGTTATTATTTTGTAGATCTTGAGAGTGGTGGTATAGTGTAATTTGATAATTCGATGAAAAATCCCTGCCCAAGTCCCTCAAGACTTGAAATTATTTTCTGTCACCTTTCTCAAAATTCCTGTTGTCCCCTTGTTTTACATTTATCCTCAGTGAGCTATGCCAGGGCATGGTTTGGTCCTTGGTGCCTGCCCATGATATTCAAACAGAAAATAAATGAAGACTACCCCATTTCTGTTCACCTTTTAGACTGATCTTCATTTACTACATATCTTTGATGGCTGCCAGAATTCATTTCCAGCTTCCTCAAAGGTTGAGTTTATCTCCCTTCAGATCTCATTATCTTTTGCAATTTTACTGCCCTGGGAAGCAAATATTTTCATCATGTTATCATTTTTCCCTTTAGAACATCATCTCTTCTACTTTATCCCTTTTCTGAATGTGTGAATAACAGATGTTTTTTCAAAATACTTGCTTTGTATTCTGTAAATCTGCACCCTAAACAAGTTCCTTTTAAAGGCGATTGATGGCTCTTTTGTCCCTCTTAGTCTTGTTCCCTCCCTCGTCATTTCACATTCCTGTGCCTTGTAGGGTTCTTCAGGCTCCTCTGTTTTCTTCCTCCCATTGTTTTTGGTATATTCCTACTACACCTGTATTTGCTATTTTTTTCCTTGTTTGTCCCTTTTGTTTTCCTGGTCTGCCTTAATTTTGTAATTCTCATTTCTTCTATTTATTTTTAGTAGTGCAACCACAGAGTTGTCGAATGTTTGTGACCTAAAATGGCTGTTTCCTTAGGACTTCCAGAAAGTTTATGTGAAAAGAGATAGGAAACAAAATGACACATTTCTAATAGCAAGGGAGGCCAAAGTGCAAACTGTCCTTGTGCCAAAAGAAAATCCTTGTGTTCCTCACTCAGGAGAAATCTGAGGACCTCACCAGAGTAGAAACTCTTTTGTCACACCTTTTTGTTTTGCCTATATTTTTCTTAGACTGAATGTGTGTAAATGTGGTTGAGTGGGAAGACAGGATATGATTCATTTAAACTGACCCAGACCATCCAGATCTCAAACGTGTTGCATACACATCTTTCCCCTGTCAGTTATGCTTTCAAATTTTATGTCCTGGAATGCATATTTTCTCACTCTCTATCTAGGCTCTATTTCCTATTTACAGTGGAAGAACTGAAAACATCTCATCTTTTAAGTATTTTTCCCCCCCTCTGTGCACTGGCACAGCTGGAACTCTGAAGGATACACTTCAAATGAGCACTGAATTCTTATATTGTTTGCAGCAACAAACACTAGATTTTCAAAAAGACTTCCATTATAGTCTCTAGCTTGGCTTTCACCTCCCACCAGCACCACGGTTTCTCATTTCTGTTATTCATCTTTAAACAGCATATTTTATCTGTAGACACAGTGGTGAGATGAGCTCTTCAGAAATATTTGTAATAATAATCCATTCTGTGTGCTATTCAGCATGACATGGCAGGTGCTTTGGAATCTGTTCTTCCATAGGAAAATAATGACTTTTCAAATGAACTTTGCTTTGGAGAACAAAGGCAATGCCCCATTTTGCAATAGAGCAAGGGAAGTACTTCATGCTAACCTGGTTTTGTGGATTTTATAAGTAAGGATGAAATGCTCAGTTATTCTCATGAATTGAGGTAGATTGAATTTAGGTTTTGGAACCAGGAAGAAAACAAACATTTGCTTTCATATGGAGCATGCAGTAGTAAGTATCAAACCAGGACAATGCTGTCCTCAGTCTTCAGTTTACTCATGAAAATGGCTTTTGAACAGGGCAGAGGTATGGCTTTTTGGTCTCCCTGAGGCAACTTCCCTTCCCATAGCTAGCATCAGCATTTCACACACTGTAGTAAGAACATTTTGGGCACAATGACAGTAAGTGATGGGAGACTTCTGTGTATGTTCTTAGGAAAGGGAGGAAAGCTTTGATTTCAGTTATTCTTTTGTGCATTTGTCTGTATGTGCTTGTTATGTAGGATGAATTTCCTTAGAGGGGTGACCAAAACAGACGTAAATGCTCTCTTGTTGCTTTCCACTTGGTAGTTGCTTGTTGATGAATTTACTTGTTTGTTGCTTGTTCGTGTATTAACAGCAGTCCACTATAAAACTGGACCTATGCAGTAGGCTGTGGTTCATCTTACTTTAAACAAAGGCTGGAATTTTTGTTCTCTATATGTGTGAGACAAGTTTTACAGCTTTAGATATTCCAGATGCTTCAAAATAGCTGATTTGGGATCTGTTAGTCAAAATGCATGTCTAAAGAAGTCGAGCATCTGCAGACTCGTGTTCTGACTTCTGCTGAGGTTCTGGAGTCAATGTTTATTGCTGCTATATGGGAGGATTGTTTAAAAGGTCTGGAAGACAACAAGTCTAGAGCCGTGCAGTCATTGTCATGTGGCCTGTATTATAAGAATAGAAATTTATATTTTGGTTTCCAGTTTTCTGAAGATTTGTTCTGTTTCTCCAGGGGAATGGTTTTAGAGTTTGGTAGATAGAAAAGATGCAGGAAATTACAATCACTGGGCAGAGTCTTTGTTGCCCTGTACACTGGTTTAAGTCTCCTTCATTTTCTACCTGAGAGAGAAAAATGTGTCCCATATTGCCATTACTACAAAATAATTCCTGCTGCTAAACTGTGCAAGTTTGGTGTGATAGCAGGAGGGTTGTGATCTGTATTGTGCTTCCCTCAGCATGCGTGTATGTATTTCTTTATTCATTTTCTAATAAAAAGAATTTATTCTTCTGCTTTTTGACGAAGACAGAAATAAGATGAACATAATGAAAAATTTGTGTTCAAATACTTTTAATAGGCAAACACACTCATCCTTTCCTTTTTTATACTTCAACTGAAATTTAAGATTTCTGAGTTAATGTTGAAGATCTTCCATGGCACTAGTAGTAAGAAGGATAATCAAAGAGGGATCTCCTTTAACCAGTGTTGTGCTATGGGAGAACCTCCTCTGAGTTTCCATTAGAGCTTTAAGATTTGGGAATAGAGACAAAATAGAGTGACAGTTACTGACATGATAGTTTTTGGAAATATAGACCTTAAGTGATTATATATTCACTGGGTTTTTTTGTAGGCTTTACAGAACTTGTCTCTTCAAATTAATTTTCCTTTGTTGTTATAATTGGAAATGTGGAGATGCATTAAAAATATTTGTAGTTTGTGAATACATGGCTATTAAAAAAAACAGCTTGTGCTATTCGTATGAACTTTTAATTAGAATCTGATAGATTTCATACTTGCCAAGAATGCAGTTTTGGAAGAGGAAAGAAGAAAACAGACAAATTTAGAGTTCTCAGAGAATTTGAATTAAAAAGGTATTTTATTTTCTGCAGTATCTTCAAATAAAATGTCTTGACTTTTTGCTTTTGGAAATGATGTAGTCCAGTGATGAACCCTAAGAATTGTTTGCATAAAGCTATGGCTGAGAAATTTCTTTGCCAGCTTTCTTATTTCTACAGCTTTTACCAACAAATCTATTCCAATTTTTGGCCCTAAAAATTCTCTAAATTAAAGGAAATATTGTTGAAAGCATTATTATGTTGTGTACTAACATTAAAATAAGCATTCTTTTTTTTTTTTTCTCCAGTATTTTAGTCATGTAGCAGTTTTTTTTTCCTTCCTTCCCTCTCTCCATCCCTCCCTCCCTCTTAAAAGTAATACCACACAAACAACCACTTATCTCTAGCTGTAATTCTAAAATCTGTAACTGGTAAATAATCATTGGTAAATAAATTATCTCAGCGTATTTCTGTACGTGCAGACAGCCTTGTGTTCTAATATTCCCCTCAGGGACAGAATATGTTGTGAGAAATCAAGTCTACAAATTATCTGCAGTAAAAATGTATTATTTCTGGCAAAGCTACAAATGGGGTGCCTGTGTTGATGCATGCTCACAGTGCCATTAACCATGTTCCTTAATAACTATTAATTAGTTTCACTTGAGCTCTGGTAGTCCAGATTAATTGCAGTAGGAGGGCCAAGGGAAACTAAAATGTCCTTTATTTTCCTGCTTCTACAAGTTGACTGCATTTATTGATGGGAGACCGCCTTTGGTCATTGTGTAACTGTTTCAGTGGTATTAGTTTTCTTGGATCTTTTTACCTGTCATGGCCAAAACAACATCTATTAGCAGTGTTCAACATTATGTTTAGGAAGAATAGCCCTATCCTCTTCCTCTGCATGCCAATATGCAACTTTCAGAACTGCACAGATAGTGTCAAGGTAATGTTATGGGATTTTCTTTCCTCCTGTTCTTTTTACATGAAGTAGCCTTTGTTACAAACTTGGCACACAGCATAAGGACAGAAAAGCAATGCCGTACTGACCAATGCCCTGATGAATACAAAATATAAATTGTAAGAAGACGAGTCATAAGAATCTCTTCCTGTGTTCTTTGAACAAATTTATCTTCCCATGAATTACAAGGGAGAGTCCATTATGCGTTAAGCTGTTCCAGGACAGCTATTTTGGTAGGGAATTGAGTCTTCTTTATTTTATCAATATTTTTTTTTTTAGAGTTCTTCAGCAAGTTTTGTGTCTTGGGATTAGTTCTATGGAACTGACTCAAAGAAGTACACTGAATAGATTAACCACGATTATTCTTTAAATGGAGTTTTGTCTGGGTAATGTCAGTACTTACTCAAGTTTCTTCTTTTTCCAGTCACTACCAAGCGGTCTCTCCATACAGGAATTAGCCATATTAAAAATTAGACCATATTTTAAAGTGATTGGTGAAGAGCATTTCATTCTCTCTCATTTCAGAGTATTTCTACAGACAGACATTCTTTTATCCATTGCTGGTATGTTTGTTCTACTGCTTTCTTGGAATGCTATTCAAATCCATATAGAAGACTTATCTGTTGTGCAGTTGCTGATGTCCCCATTTTAATTGATGTAAGTTGTAATCTTCAGGCTTAAAGTATCTCAACGAAAGAGGAATACTTGCCTGTGACTATCTGTCTACTGTAGATTCAAAAAAAAAAATATATATATATATATTTTTCTGTTGTAGGTGACCTTTGAAAACAATATGGTTTAGGCTCTCTTGATTCTATTGCCCATGAACCTCTCAAATCCTTGTCTGAACAAGCATTTCCATGACTTCGGCTCTTCATCAACCCCCTAGCTGTTGATATAATCGTGTTTTAAAAAGGCTTTTATTAATTACTGATTGTTTTCTTAATTTTAGTTCTGTATTTTTTTTCTCTCATGCATTAGTATTGTTGTGTAAAGAACACAGTAGTCATATCTTGTTTCTTGAGAAAAGCAGTTTTATTTATTCATTTTGCAATGTTTAGGTACTCATAGGAATTTCCTTTCTAACTTTCGCACTGCCGTTGATCTCCTGAAAATACATTGTAGACTTTGATGGCCTGTGTTCTTTACAAGTTGTTTCTTTAATCATTTTTTTCATTTGGAAGGAGTAGAGCAAAGCTGGTTGAGTCTTGTAATTTGTGTAGTAATATTGCAACTGAGTAACAAGTATTGATCTTAAAACTGTCAGGTATATTGGTTTAAAAAGAGAAAGAAGTTACCATTTAATCTTAGACTGCTGCAGTTAAGAGAAAACTTCTCATTCAGGTCACTTTCTAATTAGGAAGCAGATTGGTTCAACTTTGAGCAAATTGCGGGCTTCCAGCTTTAGCAAAGAGCTCCAAAGCTTTTAAGCCACTGAGTTGTAATTCAAGTTTGTATCCCACTTAAAGTTCATACGCTTGAAGAATTTTTGAGCTGTTATTATAAATATATGAAATTTGGAGAAATCCTGAGGGAATAAGAACTCTAAAATTACAACAGTCTGTTTTCAATAGCATTCGCTGGTTGCCTTCAGAGATTCTTGCTGTTTTCTTTGTTGTTCGATCCTCTGCCAATTTTGTGTATTGACCGATCTTTTCAGAAGCAACCTGCTGGGCAGTGGAAAACTGCCAGTGTTTTTTCTACTGAGATCTTTACAGGTAGATCAGAGTGGAGTGGAGAAGAGAAGGGGATGTGGAGTGTGTTAATAATATCGACTGCATTTGTATTCCTTCAGACTATATCATCCTTATAAGGGAAGAATTAGAAGATACCAGCTGTCGGCGACAGAGTGATATGTTACTTCATGAAGGTTTATTCCTTGTGTTTTGGTAACTACTGATAGCCTGAAGTAGATGTGAAGCCTTCTGTATACATAGCTAGAAAATGATCAACTGTGGTCATCATTAGCAGGTTTGAGCCTCAAAACCTCAGTCCTAATTTTTCCATTACTTACGTGGAATTCAGGGAAGGGACATTGCAGTTTCTTACTACCAGATTGACTGTATTTGTAAGATTATGAACCACTCTAAATGCACCTTTTAGCTCAGATATTTTGTTCTCATTAGATTTATAATCCCAAAATTACTTTCACACAAATTGCTTAATGGAACAAAATTATACCTACATTAGATAATATTGTAGATTTTCTCTTTAACTGAGAAAGTGAATATTACCAAACTTGTATATATATCACTCCAAGCCTTTTAAATTATCAATTAACTCTTGGCTTCAGTAATATAAAATAGATATTAAAATATAGTTTTGTAATTAATCCTGGAGCTTCTCTCTGTTTTTGTACAAGGGTTTCTAAGTAATGCTGCAGTCCTAATTCTATGTACAAAAACATTGTATATCTGTTGCTCAGAGTAGACAGGGAAATTCCAAATAGATAATTTTTTTGCTATATGGTAGACATCTGAAATGGTTTTGGTGGTAAGGCAATGGTATTAAATGGTATTAATATTTACCATCTTATTTTATGAGGAACTCATGATACTGCAGTTTTTTTCAAGTACTGATAAACACTTGGAAACTGGAGAGGTGAACGCAGTCTCTGATGTGCTAATACAACTATACAGAATCATAGAATTGCTTGGGTTAGAAGGGACCTTTTAAAGATCATTTAGTTCCCCCCCCCCCCGCCTGAATGTTTTAGGACAGTTTTGTGCATTCGGATTTGTGGCTCTCAGATTGCATCTGTACCAATGTGTGTTAGTGCTGTGTGGCAGTAGGAGAGAGAGGAGAGAATTTCCTTACATTGTGGAAATGAACTTGTACTGTGTGGCTGCCTTGTCTGCTTCTATATGTAATTCTGTGCAACTATTATGCAGAGAGATGCATTATAGTATGGTAATACGGGTAAGAACTTGGTTTCTGTCTCAACAGCATGTGAAATGCCTAGGATGTTAATTAATCCCCAAAATTCCCGGCCTGTAATTCAGTTGTAGACATGATCATTAGAAAAAATCTACTTGCCATACAATGGTCTTACTTGGAAGTAAGAGTATATGGCCTATTGAAAGAACAGCTTGCAGGTGTATTGCTGTAAGAAAACATAATTGCTTCATGGAAGGAAAAAAAGTCAGAAATATTGTTTGTCTATTTGGGTTATGGTTGCATGAAACCGTGTTACTTTGTCACTTGGAAGATGAGTCTCAGTGAGAGAACAGATGAAATTCAATATGTGCTGGCTTTTAACCAGATTTTAAAACACCATAGCAAATTGTAATTTAAAAATTTTATTATACTTAATGTGAAAGGGAAACAGTCTTTGTAGTCTTGCTAGCTCACATATTTATGTTATGTAACTAACAATAACTTCATCTTGTGGAATACTAATGAAGTCTACAGTGGTTCTAATGAATGGCTAGCTTGATCCCCACAGCTGTATGTAACTTAGCCCTTAAAACTGATGTTGAAGTAATGTTTTTTAAATTGATTGACTTGATATTGCTTTTCCTATACTAGGAAGTGTGGTTTTCATCTTATTTAGGATATTACTGGGAGATGCAGTGCAGATCTGGTAATGAGATTCATTAATAAGTCTCTGTTTACTATTAGGTGTAGTATTGCTTAGATATTATAAGACCACTGAAGCAATAATCATGTTTAGTCCTGTGAGCACATGTAGGTCCAGAGGCAACGTTCTGCAAACAGTGCTGCTTTTATACTGAGACAAAAGGGACTACATTATTTGTGCTGATTTCAGACTCTGCATGTTCCTGCTGAAGATAAGTGGTATACGAAGAAGAGTTTGTCTTTTCTTCATAATAATATGAGTGTTGTGATTATTAAAATGAAAGAAAAAAAAATCCTAGGATCTTTCCCATTTCAGAATCTGTTTATTTAAATTATACGACATTTTCCTTGAGTTATTTGCATTGGTGAAGAGCTGTTGTCACTACTGAAGGATGCATCCAGGTAAGGAGCAACAATGAGAGTTGCTGGCAATGTTCTGATTCTTGAAGATCTTTGACTTTACTCCTTTTAGGTTTGTAATAAGCTGAATTGTTTTGTCTGGCACTGTTTATGTATGTTCAATTTAGAGTGCAGAATCTGTAGAACATTTAACCTTTGTTCTTTTCTAGCCTTCACAGGAGTAAACTTGCTTGAAAATCTCATATGAATGTACTGCAAGACTTTATGAGTGTAGCTCTACTGTGATTACATTTATAAAAGAGAAGTTAAAAGCCTCGAAGTTCTACTGATTTCCCTCATTAACAGGCCCCATATAGTACAAAGCTTATTATACCTAAGGGAAAACTAATATAAATGATATTGTAGTACACCATTAACAGGAGGGTGATGGTTTTACTTGCACTATTAGTTTCAGGTTAAAAACCCGGAGAGCAAAATATTTCATGTGTACTTGACTGTAATTAACCCCTTATACCTTTACCCCATGGTCATGTCATTTAACATAGGTTCATTTGCAGTGGCTCAGTAACACAGCATGTGGTCCTACACATGCAAAGACCACTTCAATGATTCCTTCTGCTGGAGGTCGTTTATACTGTGCGGCAATTTGCAGGATTAATTAGTCACTTTCTGAGTTTCATACTGCTGTTGCAAATTTTAGATGCTAAGACACTAGCCAATTCTGCATTCTCAGAATCTGTTACTACCTTCTGCTTTGAATTCTGTTTTTATGTAAACACTTATTGCTGGTTTCTTGGTTTGTTTAGCATGCATGGATACATAAAGGACAGTAAACACTTCTTCAGGAGAATGCTGGTAAATTTGGATCACAGTTGGCACAGAGTTTATTCACTGTTTGTATCTTATATCCACAGCATTTAGCTGTAGCTTTCAGCTGTGTCCTGCACTAGTCTAGCACTGAGGAAAGGTGTGTTCAGTCAGCTTGAGTGCTTCACCCCTCTCCTGACGGATACTTTGCTGAGTTTTCCCCAGGATGTTTTACTTGGACGTTGTACAGCAAAGACCACGACTGAGTCTAATGTGATTCATTTATTACCATTAGCCAGGAAAGTTTGAATCTCCTTTTTGAATCTTTTCTTTTTTAAATCTTCCTAGTGGACGGGCAAAGGGAGAAGTAGAGTTTGTGACTCAGAACCTTGTAGCTTATATTGTTGAAAGTGAAATTGCTTGAATAATCTTTTAATTGCGTATCAATTGCTTTGCTCAAGTGATGACTACATGCACAGTGACTGTTACACTATTAATGAACATGTTTTTTAAAATGCATTGTACAATGTACAATGCAAAAGTGCATTGTAAAATGTTCTGGATAGTTCATAAGTAAAAGTCAGTCAATACTAAGAAGGCTGAGATTATTACATTGGAAGAAGGGAAAAAAAAGAATAACTGGATGCAATAAAGCATACAAGTTTTACTGTTCTTTCAAGCTTCATAAAAGTATGAAGCACGTGATTGTGTTACCATGGTAAAATGTTTCCTTGAATACTTTGTCTGCATGTTTTTCTTGCATTTTGTGGTTCGTCCTGTAGCTTAGATATAAATTTGTGCACCACTATTTGCTGAACAAGACCTATAGTAGACATTAATTAATCAAACAGTAGGCTGCAAAAATGGCGCTAAAATCACAAGGATATTCTGTCCTGGTTTTGGATGAGGTAATTTGCTCTCTAGTAGCTGATTTGGTGCTTTGTTTTGGATTTTGGATGAGGATAGTGTTGATAACACACAGATGTGTTATCTGTTGGTGAGCAGTGCTTACACTGAGTCAAGGTCTTTTGGTTTCTTATGCTGCCCTGCCTGCAAGTGGGCTGAGGAGGCACAAGGAGCTGAGAGCAGACAGAACTAGGACAGCTGACCTAAAGTAGCCAAAGGGGCGTGCCATACCAAACCGTGTTGTGCTGACAGTACAAATGAGGGAAGATGGCATGGGGGGCTGCCGCTGCTCAGGGACTGGCTGGGCATTGGTCAGTGGATGGTGAGCAATTGCACTGTGCATCTCTTGTTTTGTGAAAGTATATACACATTGTTATTAATATTGTTATTGTTATTATTATCTCCACCTATGAGTTTTACTTTTTCCAGTTCTCTCCTCCATCTTATTGCAAGGCAGTGAGTGATCAGCTGTGCGGTTCTGAGCTGCCTTCTGGGTTAAACCACCATGTGTTTTGAGGAATACATTTCTGTGTCATTTACAGAATGACATATTGTGGAGGAGTGAACAAAATATAGTAAGAATAATTAAAATTCTTTCTATTTAAGTAGTTGTCATATGCTGCTTAAGAGACCATATTCACTTTAAAAATGCATTGACTTTTAGTATATTTTTTCCTATTGATTTGAATATTAGTTTGGAGAAAAGTCTGCCGAGTTTCATTTTGAGATCATGGAAAAAATAAACAAACATTTGCAAATCAGAGATATCAGTGAGGCAGCTGGTAAAGTATAGCTGTACCCTGGAATCGTGGTTACATGAGTTGTTCAGATTCTCGTGGTCAGCAGGATCTAGAAAAAATCTCAAACTATTTTCTGACTCATTTGTCTAGACAAAATGAGATATTTTCCCTCCCTTCCACAGCAGCAGCAGTAGTATGATAAATATGTGTGGGATATTCCAGGGCTTGTAATCTTTTTTTTCAGTCTAGAAGATTAAATCCTGTGTGGGGAATGGTGTACTTTACTTAAAGAGCGATTACTACAGCCTCTGCCATCTACTTTAGTCAAAAGGAATAATTGATTCCTTTTCTCCTGGTGTGAATCTAGCTATTCAGATTGATATTTTCAGAATTTTCATAATACATATTCTGAATTGCTTCATTGCTAAGCTTAAAAGGTGATAACTGCACCTTGGCTTGCTCAAAAAGGCCATATGGACGTAGATCACATGCTTCTTGTCATCCCTTTCCCCGTTGCTTTACAAAACTGTATCCTGCCCAGCAGAGTACTAAATAAGGTGGCTGCAGCAGGTGTCCTTGCCACAGTGAGAGATGTGACCACGATTCAAACTTCAGGTCTTTTGTCATCTCCATCCTGAAGGCTGATTACATCTCATAAAGATGGAGAACTTGTAAATGCTATGTGTCGATGACTTACTCAGGTCTTGTATGTGAAGAGTGTAGTCTCTTCTTGCTTGTGCAATATTTATCCACAAGAACAGATGTACATCTAATGATCTAGTGATACTGAAATGTGAAAACTTAAGGTTTTGTTGTATTTTGCATGTATGTGCATCAAATTGCCTTTGATTGCAGTAAAATTCCAGGACAACTGAGAACTATCTGTTCGTTTGTGAGCTGGATGTGTTACACCATGTAGCAGTTCCTGAAATAGGCATTGCATATATGCAAAGCTTCTTTTTTTTTTTTCCTGATACATTCACTATGACTGTCTAAAACATTTATTCTCCTCTCCTTTTCAAATTTTTGTTTGGGAATCATCTAAAAAAATATTGCAGAGCTTGTTTTAGCTTTTACAGCTATTGAATCATTGCTAGGTACATTGAAGTGACTGAAACAGTTTTCGTTTCTGCTGTTCTTCAAATAGTTTTCCATCTGCACTGTCCATCTTCTTATGGCAACGTGGGGAATCTGCATTACAGAATACTTAATCAAGCATTGTTATAAAAAGGAGGAGAAGCTGTCGGAGATAATGTTAGGTGCTGTAATAATATCAAAAAATTCCAGCATTAGATTATTTAGTTACAGTAATAGTTTTCATGTCTGCTGTGGTACAGTTCCAAACCTTGTAGAAGATTTGTACTGGAAGTGGCTCTTCAGATCTTTACTCTGTTATCCTGGATTCCATTAAATGGAATGTTCAGTTTATTCAAGACTACTTTCTTTATGGATAGTCTGAAAACATGAAAAAAAATCTGGAAGGGTTTCCAGTGTTTCCTGATGTGGAGGTGGAGGGAGCCCCTCTGAAGGAACTCGAATTCTTTGAAACAGCACGTTTTCAATGATCAAAAATATGTAAGATTAAGCCTACAAAAGATTGGTTTTATGTAATAGAAAGGTGTCAAGTTACTTAGCTGGAGCTAGGAGAATTAAATTCATTAAAGGCACTGAATTCAGGTCTCCAGTGAGTACAAGCATCCAATGATCAATATAGCATGCTATAAAGTAAAGGGGAAGGATCTGTTCAGAATTCTAATGCCACATGTCTGCTGGAAACAACAGCTAGTTGGAGAGCTACTCCATGCTTTCTCGTGTACCCTGTGCATTCCCTGGATGCAAAGCAAAGACAGTCATCCTCTTTTACCTGGCCCAAAAGCTGTGTGGAGGGAATAGCACAATAGTGGTAGTTATAAGTGAGCGGTTAGTCCTGAGTTCATGTTTGCAGCAGGACCCTTATACAAGTGGGAAAAGGCCTTTGTGTAAATGAGACTTGGAGAATTTTGTCTGTATGGTCTCAGTCATATGTAAGGTTCGACTACCTTGAGCGGTCAGCTTTTGCTGTCATCTCTACGGAAGGGCTACCTTAGCCTTGTTGCCCTCTTCTCAGTTGCAGAGTTTGAAGAGTCCCACGATGGAAGATTTTAGGTAGTGGTTAACAATGGAGGGGACAGATCTCTGTAACACCAGGGCTTGCTTCCAGCCCTCTGTAGCAGCAAGCTGAGCTCTTTAGACCTGGCCTTACTTGATGTGGCACTCAGAAGGTTTGAACTACTTCTACTTCTTTTGGCTTTGTAGGGATTGACAAAAGTGAGTGTAAATTTAGTTTCTAGAATAAGTAGAGAATGTAGTACAAGCTAAACTGTTGCATTTGTGAAAAAGCAAGTGCTATTTCCTTATAGGTTAAAAAATAGCATGCAAGAGCTTTGTGTTGAAGAGCTGACAGAAAACTTAAATCTTGAGAAACCCAAGTTAATATTTTAATTACTCCGAGAAAGAGAAGTTTCATTATCTTTAGAGTACTAAAGATTAGTATTAATGGCAAATTAATTTTTGCTTTGGATTAAGTGATAGTACTGACTCACTGACAGAAAGTGTCCATGAATGGGTAAGTCAAGGTGCTTGTCACAGATTGTTACTGGAAATGCTTGCAAGGACTCAAGACTTATACTGGGTCTTCTGTTCTTTTACATATAATTTGTAAAAGATTTCAGTAATAATTTACTAAAGAAGTTTCTTGAGCACTTAGTCTAAGTCTATATAAAGGCTATTAATCTTCTTGTGGTAGGGAGGTATGTGTGACAGCTGAATTCTGTAGGAGCAGACTTTCTGCTGTTTTGAGGTAGTACATCAGATTTTGATTATTGAACTGTTTGTGCCAGATGCTAATCTGCAGCCTTTGCAGTTACCACTGTGAAAAAAATACACCAGATTATGAAGTGAATCTATACTCTCCAAAGTGGCATTGAGTAAACTAAGGAAGTGATATTGTATGGAATTATTTTCTGAAAAAGATCTGGCGTGGCCATGAGTCCTACGGCAAGCCTGTCAGCCATATTTCAAAAGTCAGTGGTTATAGAGAGCAGTGTTAATAGTTACGGACAACAATAGTTATGTAGTCTTTTATATGAACAGGCTTGGAGATTTCAGTATTCTCAGAAAGCTTTCTGTACCAATTATCCACTGAGTTAAAAAGACTTCATGTAAATTAACAAAATAAGATGGCAATGAAAGTGACAATATGCCTGAAAATTCCAGGAGAGATGAGCAACAGCAGAATTTTTTGTTTGTCATTATTCTTGGGCTGCTTATTGTTTTTGTGCAATGAAAGTGGAAGAGGGAATGGGATTGTCTTGAAGGACTGACATGGAGCTGCATCAGGGGAGGGTCAGGCTGAGTGTTAGGAAAATGTTCTTCACCAGAGGGTGGTCAGGCACTGGCACAGGCTTCCCAGGGCAGTGGTCATGGCCCTAAGCTGCTGGAGTTCAAGGAGTGTTTGGACATTGCTCTTAGATGAAGTGTTTGATTCTGGGTGGTCCTGTGTTGAGCCGGGAGTTGGACTTGATCCTTGTGAATCTCTTCCAACTCAGGATATTCTGTGATTCTGTGATTTTATTTTATTTTTTGCTCAGTTCATGAAGAGCCCAAGACTGCATCTGAACATGATGGTTCCACTGTTCTGAGCCAAATGTGAATTAAAAAATTATTATCACTGTACTTTTATTGATATTCTTTTACTTTTGGACTACAATAGTCTCTTTCAGTTTTAGTGTAAATTATAAAGAATGGTGCTTGTCTTAAATTGTTCCAGCTCAGGACCTCTTTAAAGGTGTGTATATACTTGCTCTCTTCTCATTTTGTACTTAAATGTACATCATTTTTAAAGAACTTGACAGAGTCTTTCAGAAAAAAAAAAAAATGATGAAGAATTTCTGTAAGTGTTTAAATGCAGATTTGGGAGACAGAAACTTGTAATATTTAGTTCCCGTACTAAAACTAACCCTTCTGTGGCATTTACTTTTCCTAGGATTCTCCTAATGTTATTCCTACAAAATTATTTTTATTACCATCTGCCAGATACCTATCTTCAGGATCTAGCAGTTAATCTCTGAGCCTCGCTGGACCCATTGTACAGATGGGGTGCTGCTTTTCTACATTATTCTGAGAACTTGCAGCAATCATTATGGCTCAGATTCAGGAACAACCCTGAAGTCTTTTATCTATTGTATTTGTGACTTGAACTATACACATGCATATAGTAACTTTAGATGCATGCATGTGTTTTGTCCTGGGTAAGGACTATTTGAGAAGAGAATGGAAGGGGCTAAATCAAACTTACTTTAAATGTAACAACGTCAACCAAATGCTAGTATAACATCAACATAATTAGCAAGTAATTGTCCCAAATATTTTCTTTTAAAGTTATTTATGTGGCTAAATGACCAGTTGGCTCAACAGACTTATTTCCTTTATCTGAGTATTCCTTAGGAATGGACTGTTGAGATAAATGCCGTTAATTAAATAAAAATCCTTTTCTTGTGTGCAGAAACAGCCTTGCTACTAGTTCCTCTCCTAATCTTGTTACAACCGTCCCCTGATAGGTCTCATTAGATTGTCTTGTTAGCTGATACAGAGTCTATTTCTCCAAGGAACAGACAGAAAAGTTAATTTTAGTCCGTTGTAATGTGTCTCAACTGCTGAAGAGTTCTTTCCTCTTATTTTATTAGTTTTTCTTACTCTCATAATCTAGTTTCTTTTGTTCTGTAGCCCAAAACAATAGACGTATGTGAAACCAGTAATTCATTTGCTTTGATTATTTTTTTATTTAATTTGTCATGGTTTATTGAATTTAATTACTTTTAAATCATTAATGTAAAATGAACAATGCGAGGGGGAGGGAGCAGCCCTGAGTGTCTTGTACAGTGGGAAAGGGACGTGCCATGAACTGGTTCCTGATCTGCCATATAAAGGATCTTCTTCAGACATAGAGATCTATTCAGAGATGCTCTTTATTTTGTCAAGAGAATTTATAGAGATATTATCACCTCTAATTGCATCTGTTTCTTTCTCAGTGACTTCTGCAGAAGTTCAGCTGCAGAGCTGGCATTCAGTCACTCAAGAGATCCAGAACACTGACACTGAGAAGAATGACTCTTTGTAAGAATAAACACTTATATAAAGTAATTTCAAGTATTTACAGTCTTTTGTGATTGTAGTAGTGAGTTCACTGGATGCCCTATGGACGGTGAACTTAAGTAGAGACAGCACATTTTGTGTGGCCCTATTTTTAGCAGGAGATATTTAAGTTCCTAATCATCTCAAGACCTCAAGATTTATCAATCTTGTACCTATCAAAATCTTCAGACCTGTTGCTGAAATGTTGCTGTTGCTTATATAACATACAGGGTTTAGGATTTTAGGAGAACTTGCTTTTTAGTGAGATTACCTTTATATTAAATCCATACCATAATATGGGCTGATTTAGTAGGGAAGAGAGATTAGATATACGTTGCGCAACAAACTCAGCTATTTTGATATTAGCTGGAAGTCTAAGAAGTCTTAGAGGGCATGGTGGTAATGAGTTTGTTGTTGGACTGGATGATCTTAGTGGTCTTTTCCAGTCTTTATGATTCTGTGATTCGATGAAGTCTTATAGGGCTGCATGCATGTGAATTAAGGACGGAGTTGCTTGTCATGTCTTCTAGTTTGTAATCTGAGAAAATAAAATAATTTTAGTAGAGTTTGCATCTGGCCACTGATTTGGGGATGTTTTTACAAAAGAGAAAGCACTTTGGAAAATTACATGTACAACAAATTGTTTTATAGAGTATGAAAGCGGTAGATATAACTGAATCCAAGCACATTTTTGAGTATTAGCTGAATTTCTAATGAAAATATTGATTACCTGTATATGATCTTCAGGATTGGAGTGTTTCTGTCTTTCTCTGCTGGGTGTATATTTCTTATAGTTCTAAAAAATATTTGCTTCCCAGTATGTATAGTAGTCATAAGTAGTGAATCACATCACATGGGTTTAAAACCAGGTATTGTGGACAGTATTGGGGAAAAAAAAAGGCAGAACATGAAAATTTCAGCACTCCATTTGCTTTAATAAGCCAGCCTTTTTTGACTAGATAGATTCCTAGAATGATAGAATCATTGAAAGGTTTGGGTTGATGACGTTTAAGATCATCTAGTTCCACCCCCTGCGCTATAGGCAGGGACGCCTGCCCCTAGACCAGGATGCTCACTGCTCCATCCAGCCTGGCTTTGAATGCTTCCGGGGAGGGGGCATCCATAACCTCGCTGGACAACCTGTTCCAGTGTCTCACCACCCTCACAATAAAGAATTTCGTCATAATATCTAGTCTAAATCTGCCCTCTCCCACTTTAAAACCATTTCCCCTCGTCCTGTTGCTACATGCCTTTATAAAAGTCCTTCTCTAGCTTTCCTGCAGGCCCCTTCAAGAACTGGAAGGCTGCTATAAGGTCTCTTCGGAGCCTTCTCTTCTCTAGACTGAAGAGCCTCAGCTCTCTCAGCCTGTCCTCATAGGAGAGGTGCTCCAGCCCTCCGATCATCTTTGTGGCCCTCCTCTGGACCTGCTCCAACAGCTCCATGTCCTTCTTATGTTGTATTAACTTAATGTCATGGTGAAGTGACTGATAAAGAGCATATATTTCAGTTTCTTGTGGCTTTTTGCAGAAAGCTATAAATGTCCACTGAATTTCTAATCAGAAATTGAACAGACTGATTTATATGGTTTTCACAGATTTCCATCATGAAAAATCAAAGGCTGAGTTGAGATTGACTCTTGAAAGCCCTTTGTGGATGTCCTTGAAACTCCTGTGAGGTTATGTTATGATTTAAGTATTTTTTTTTCAGTTTCAGGATTAGGTCTTTAGCAAGCAGAAAAAGTGTTTTTGTTGCCTATTTTTAAAATAGTTTGTTTCTTTCTTTTCCTATTTTCTTGAAGAAATCTTGGAGGAAAATGCAATATAAAATAGTTTTCTTAGCATTTAATAATATAACAGAGGTTATGATTTGATTTTTTATTGGGTCTTTGATTATTGAAATTGGGACTGCATTGCAAATGCTTACCTTCACTTTTTATGAAGAATATCTGGTGTACCATCTGCTTGCTGTCCCACTGGAGACCAATAGTTTGAGTTTTGACTTTGATTCTATTACCATTCAGATAAGAATGAGTTCAAATTCTCCTGTTTCTCAAAAATCATGGTAGTGAAAGGTACATTCTGCTGCAGAGCCCTTTTTTCTCTAGTAAGTCTTCGCTTTTCCTTCTTTCAGTGTATCCAATTGCTTTTGAGTCTTAACATAATTAAATATTTTTAGGATTCACAATCTAGGGAGTTTCTCCTTTCTTCTCAGAAATCTTTTGAAGTGAATGTATCATTGGAAACTGATGTAAAACAAAACTGGTTTCCAATAAAAGACAGATACTGATGTGGAGTGTGGCATCAGGTGGATAACTCATCTGTACTGGCTTCCAAATCTCTATCCTCTTCCAAATATATTTTTAGTCTCTTTCTTTTCCTGCTCCATATTATGTTTATGACAAATCCTGATCTAAATCTGGCTTTTTGGGAAGAAATATACATTAAAAAAAATAAAATGATGGCACTCTTTAGGCAACACTGCATGCTCTCATTATCCATCTTTGCATGGATGCAATTTTATCCAGTTTGGAGCTGCTGCTGTAAGCTTTCTACTACAGCATTTATAAAAACATCCATGATGCTGGTTCACTTTTAAAAGAGGGAAGAATGAGAGTATCCCTGGAGAACAGTATTGGGATTTTCTGCCAAGAAGCTGTATGTTTTAAGGAGCAAAGAATGATTGCTTGGCAGATGAAAAGTGGGTGGGCTGATTGAAGTGTGGGTGCTGGCATGAACGAAGAAATAAAACTGAGAATAAGTACAGGAAACAAATGTGCAGGTAGGAGGGACAAGGGAACTGTTTACTCAGCAATAGCCTTTTTAGCTCCAGCATAACAGCATCACAGTAATTTTTGTGATTTTTGCTTAACTGGTTGACAGCCACAGGACTACTGTCCAAGTCTTTTTCAAACTCAAATATGTATGGGTTTGTGGAAACTTGTGCCATATTAAAAACCATGTCTGGCTATACTAAAGCAAACTGTGGCTTTTAGCACGAATTACCATGTAGAGTTTAATTTGAATTGAGAGTGTTCATACAAGTTTTCTGTATTATTTCTGTTAAACCTGAATTCAGACCGTACCTAAATCTCGTCTGGCTTTTGGAAAATGTGGTTAGGTTTTGATCTTCTAACATTTTTGCATTTTTCTATAAAAAGCTTTTTTGTTCAGGCTTTGTGCATGGGCAAAAGGGATGATAAGTTCTTCTTCAGGGCAAGTACAGTGGTTCTTTTTAGCATACCCTGTTTTCAGAGTTTCAAATTCAGCAATATATTGGACAGAAGAGCACCTGAGGAGATGTGCTTGAACAATAAGCAGAGCTAGTAAAGCTGCTTTTTATTTGTAGCATAATAAGAACAAAAGCCATGAGTAATTACTTCTTTTGTTTGTCCTGAAAGACCAAAAGTCTATATGGGTTTTCAGAGATGTCAGGATACACTTGAACAACAGCCATTCTAGGTTCTGCTTTGTGTAATGAGTCCCAGTTTTCTTGGTCAGAGAGCCCTTTGCGTATTCTCACTATAGGCATATAATTAATTATTCTATGGAAAATAACAAATGTTTTCCTAAAGTTTGAGGATTTTGAACTTGGATCTGCTTCTTTACCAGCAGCTACCCGCATGCTGCTACAAAATTGTAACTTGCATATTTTGGTCTTGGAAGCAAGTGTTTCATATAGGCCTTAACTTCTACCTCAGAGTCCCCAAGGATAGTTATAAAATGTCTCCATAATCTATTTTTTATGGGGTACAGCTTTTGTTTTTTTAAATATACTGAATGTAATAATATCCTGGTGTCTTAAACTCCCATTAAAATAGCAGTAGAGAATTTGTACGTCTGAGTCCTACAGAAAAGATTGTCACTTACAGAAATACCATGAGCAGCCCCTGCTACTGAAACTTCTTGGATGAAGGTTGAACATCTGGCTACCTGTGGTTCATGAGAACTAGAAGTGTTTGGCCGCTCTGGTAGACATAGGCAGGAAAAAGTCCTTCATCTCACCTTGCAAACCTTCAGTCATCAAATCAAATGATACTTTCTCAGTTAGCTAAGCCCTTGTAAAACGTCAGAGGCTGAACTTTTAAAAGATTAGCTCAGTTATTAAGATCTGTTCATTAGGAAGAGAATAGAGCCTTATGTTTGGGAATTGATATGTACCCCATACTTTAAACAAGGAACTGCTGAAAATATATTCTCCACTTTGCCTGTCCAATAAAGTACTGAATTCTGCATCTTGTCATTGTAACTGATAATGCCAGCAATGAAAAAAAAAGAGACAAAACCTGTTTAGGCTTTCCAGTCAATTCTGAAGAGATACTCCAGAACAACCCCAAATTTATTTTGCAGATTTACGATCACAGGAGTAAAGTACCAAATGGTGCAATGCTAAGCCAACGCCTGTCTGTGACTTTTGGAGTAGATTCTTGGGTCTGAGCCTGGCCTACCTCCATCTGAATAGAATGGAGTGAATCCTAATATCCTCCAGTCTTGTGAGAATGTTTTCTGATTTACCTCAGATCTATTCTTGCCAGCATGCAGAAGAGGTAGCTTTAAGCAGTCTGTTGAGTGAAACCACACAACTACATTGTCTTCCAGAGTTATCCAGAACTTAATTGCAGCAAAGAGAGGAGTTTGGTTGTACCGCTCATGCAGCAGTGAAGGAAGTAAAAGTATAATGGTTAGGAGAAAAATGTATTAGTTCTCCAGCTATCAGTTATGAATAAATCCAGGGACTTTTACTACCTTGTTTAATAAAAATGCTTCAGTCTGGGGAAGGAAAAAGATTCATATTCTAAAGTCTTCTAAGAACTGGTAAGTTGTGTGATCTGGTCTTATTCTTGCAAACATGTTTAAAAGTAGAATAAAAACATGCTAAATAACAAAATTTCTTCAGAGGGAAACAGAGATAGGACATTAGGGGAGTTTCTTAACTTTGTTTTTCCTTTTGTTGCATTTATTACCCCATGGATCAGTTTAAATTTTCCATTACTGTGATTTTATTTTTTCTTGGACATTTTTCTGTAAATTTTAATTTAAAGCGTTGCATTTGTATAATGAGTATAATTACATTTAATTATATGTCATCTTCCCACTGAAACTTGTAATTACAGAATTATGATGTACAGTGACATCCATGTTAAACTTAGTAGGGAAAAATACAAAGGAAGTCCATGGCAAATGAATTTGAAAAATGAAATTATTAAAGAAAAAAGAAAACTAAAACTGGAAGTAATTTAATTCAACCCGTTGAATCTTTAGTGCTTGGACAGGTTCTTATTTCAGTTTTCCTGGGAAAATATGATTCAGTTTCTTTTTCAGATAACATTCACTTTCACAGATGCAGAAAGTAAATTTTAGGATCTTTCACTTTTTCACTGTCTAGCAGTTACACAACATTTTGTCCAAGCATTTCACTTATGATTTACTATTAGGTTAAATCAGAATTAAAAAACTGCAAATTGTCTAAGGAGTACAGAAATAGACACTGATTAAAGGAGAAGATCTTTTGTATTTTAAAGTCTCCTACCCTTTTTCTTTTTCTTTTTGTAAATAGACATAGAGCTTTAGCAGTAGTAAATATTTAATCAAGCTCAAACTTATCTTAAAAAAACCCAGAAATTTCTGCTTTCATTATCCAGTTGGACAAAATGTTTAATCAAAGGCACTGACAGTAAATTTTGAAGTTGCGTTGTGAACAAATCATGAATTTTATAACTGAGATCTGACTGAAAGATAAATGAATTCTAGTCATGCTACAGAGATAGCAACAAGATACATAGTTGTGTAGCACCTGTGGGTCTTGACAGCAATGCCGGAATATACTTCTTTGTTTCCAAGGACTGTCTGATTTTGATCTCAGAAAGGTGAAAGGCAGAACTGAGTGACTCACTGGGTTGCTTTGTGCTAAAGGCTGTATATCTGACTGAAATGAGCATCTCTTAATAGATTCATAGACTCTCAGACATCCTGTAAGTACTGAAGAACTTGTGCAGTAGTACAGGCTGCTGTACAAAACTTTTCACTGGTTGGTCTGTAGAATTCCTACAAGGAAAGTCTACAACATGCTGCCTCAGGGGATATTGCAGGACTTCAAATGACTTCAATAATGAAATTCTGGTAAATACTATATGAACAGGGATCACATTGCCTTTTCCAGTTCATCTTGGGCATGCTCTGAATACTTAGGGACTGTTCCTTTGTTACTCTTGTGCCTTATATTTATATTGTTCTAGCTGATTTAGTATGATTAAGAGGGGAGGGAGCCTTTTTATAATAGAAAATACTCAGTGCTGGCTTTTTTGAGGTCTTGAGAACAAAGTACAGTAAGAGAGAGATTGGAAAATCCTGACTTTTGGCACATAAGGGTGAAAAACCCAAAATGTTCTAACTATCTTCTGTTGGTAGCTAATCCTTTCAGAAAAGAAATGACAGTTGCTTGCAGTTTTCTAAAAGAAGCTGATCTGGCCCAATTCCACCTTCAAACAACTCCTCTTCTATTGCCTCCTGAGAGCCTCTTTTGCCTCATCAGTGCAAGGTCAATGTTTGACCTTGCAGTGAGTTATCTTCTGACAGATAATTCTGTTCACAGTGCATTCTTTCTGCAGTACAGACTTGTCAATAGCCTCCTCTTTGAAAAAATGCTTCCCAGGATTCATTTTGCAATCACCACTCCGTATATAAATGGGCTTTTTCAGGCAGATGAGAGCTGAGCTGAATTCGAGCACAGTCAAACCACATCACTTGTAACACGAAAGGGATGTTCCTCGATAGGCTGGATTTCTGGATTTGTTTATTAAAATGGACTTAAATGCTAGACTCCACTCCCCCTCCCATTTTCTTTATGCTCTTCTCCTCTGTTTCAGTCATTCAGCAGCTTCCCTTACCTAACTTCCAGCAGCACGTATTTACCAACTCTACAAATGAAATTAAATTACAGAGCATAGTTGAACCACAGACATGATTAAATATATTATAAACTACCACGAGTAGGAGGAACATGCCGTGAAGGCATCATCTATCACTATATATGGGGGGGAAGGAATCTGTCAACTCATTCTATGTTAATGCTGTGATAAATTGGTACTTAGTTACACATGCGTATGCATATGGCTGTTTAGTCTAAATTTCATTGTAAATAGATAATAGAAAAGCTAAATGACTGTGACGACCTCTCAAGCTATTGTTATGAAGTTAGCAAATTCTTGCCTGAACGTAGTTTTCTTGAGCATGAAGTCTGAAACCAATTTCTTTTTGACTGAAATGCCACAATGGTGAACAAATGAGCGGTATGTTTAATTACATCTGTGGAATTAAATAAAACACCCATCTAGAATATATGCTTGAGAGTTGCAACTGAGAGTTTAGTTTTCCAAAATGAATTGGTTTACTTATTACTCATAAATAAAGGTGGCACAAAATAGTATTTCATGAATATGGGTTCTTTGTCCTTAGCATCTCTCTGAAAACACATTGTTGAAGGAGTTTCTGAGCAGCCCTTAGATACTTGTTAGTGGCTCTTAGTTTTCCACCTATAAAGGGTTGCTGTTTTTTTTTTAAATATAAAACATACGTATGTGTGTGTGTGTGTGTATGCTTTCTACCAAAAAATTATTTCAAACGGTACAGCAAAATATGAATGCAGGAAAATTGTTCATACTTTGCTGTCAATATTATGTGATCTACTTGAGTAGTACACAGACGAGTAGGGATCAGACACTGAGTATGTGAACAAAGTTAAAACAACCGCAGGCTTCTGTTTAGGAATATCCCTCTACTTATCCTTTACAAGCATGGGATCTGGAGTCAGTTTCCTTACCTCTGTCTCAAAACATTCAATGGGAGTGTTAGATAGAAAAGCCAAAGTAGCAGGACAGAAATATATTATTGCTGGTGCTTTATCTGTGCAGTGACCCATGCAGGCAACCCTGAGCCTAAGAATGCAGAGCAGTTGTCTGCCCATGTTCTTGCAGAAGCAAGGGGGCCAGGGGTGGAATATAATCAAAATCTCTGTGAAGGGAAAATGGAATAAATGTGTCACTCAGCTGGTTGGTCTCTCCTTGAAAATGACATCTCTCTCCTAGGGGATGTTTGGATTTCCTCTTGTTAGCTGTTTGTTTCTCTACCCCAAGTGACAAGATGCTGTTTCAAAAAGCCGTACCTATCATGAATTAATTAGCTATTTTAGCATTTTTTTGCAGATGACTTCTGTTCAGTCAGATGTTAGGTGACAATATAAAGCTATCTTGTTTATATTCAGTGAGGAGTGTGTGGGCCGCAGGGTAACTTTGGATGTGGAGTTGCTTCAATCTTGGTGAGCTGTTAATTGAGAAACAGTCAAGTCAAACACGGTGAAGTTGTAGTCAGAAATGAGATGAAAGTAACTGTGGGAAAAAGCAGTCACAAAAGCAAACATGGCTGCTTTTGTAAATACCAGGAGGGGAAGGAGGGAAGTCCCTTTGGAAGAAGAGTTAAAAGGATGAGTTGTGCTCCTTTTTGAATCCAGCTGAATGAAGAACTCAAGCTGATTGAGAGCCTCTGAGAAAAAAAATCTGAAAAGAATTATTTCAGTTTTAAGAATAAAAGAAAAGCCTTAGGGCAATTGTAAAATACAGTACCCTGCACTTCCCAATATCATGCAGTGTGGACTTTAGGCTTCCCTGTCTGGGAGTGGGAACTGTGGCCTCAGAAAGTCTCTAGAAAGAGTTATTGTTGACTGAAGGAGTAGAAGGAATGTTTTCTGTTCTTTTAATTCCAAACTTGTGGCACATCTGAGGAAGGAGGAGGCAGAAGCCAAAAATACCAAGGCTGATTCCTTTTTTCTTTTCTTCTTCCCCTCTCTTCCAGTAGCTACAGCTCCAGAGGGAAAAATAGTAGAGCATGGGCATTTAAATACCAGAGATGTGTTCTGGTTAGTAATGCTCAGGTAAGGAATATGTATGGACAGGTAAGCTGTTGATGACTGGATATTAGCCACCACTGCCAATGGTCAAATTTAAGCATATTTCTTGCTAAAGCAAGACTGAGACTGAGACTATATGTCTCAGCAATAGTCTACAAATGGAAAAGAAAAAATATTAGTCTGAATGATCAGTTCCATTATGAACTACCAAATAATGCTAGGAAAGCTTACTTTTTAAATGGTTCTTGCTATTGTAGTTGAATTTTCTATATAACACTTTTTCATTTATAATAAAAAGTTTTTTCTGTAAATGATGAAGTTTTTCTCAGGTGGCTACGAAAAACATTTGACATGTCAAATTCAACATGGTGCTGATACCGTCCTGGAGAAAATCCAAAGTACACTGAAGTGGTGGTGGAGATTTTAACATGTTCACTGGTTGAGACCCTGGCAGATTCTTTTCCTTTGGCTGACTTTCAGAAATAGATAACTAATGTAATTAATGCAATTGGATGTTACTTTTGAGTGAAATCCAATATGAAATTTGGCAAGAGTGAAATATCATGAATTAATTGCAAAAAGATCAGGAACCGGTATAAACAGAATACCCTGTACCCATTTCATGTGGTTGATCAAAAAGCAATTTCAGAATCTATGGAAAGACATAGAAAGAAAGATCTGAAAATGCAAGTTGAAATAAGAGGAATGGACAGAAAATCAGTGAGTTTTTCTTGCATCTCTCTTAATTTAAATTAGGTATAAATGCCTTTAGAGTATAATCTTACAATTTCTCTACCACTTCCAGAAAATTTATGCAATTTACATGAACAGCTCAAATGTTAGGACCAGAGCAAGGGAATGTTTTGTTCATACTTATCCACCATGCTAATGCAGTTACCTGTTCTGTTTTTATTGTTTATTTTCTGCAAAAAGAGGACTTGTTCCCTTTGAGCATTTTGTCCAAGAATAATTATTTATATGGAAACAAACTAGGAAATATTTTCAATTCTTTAATTAAAAGTCTTTAAGTACATATCCATTTCAAAAATCTATTTTGTTTTATTTAGTGTTTCTTGTACTCTAGACAATTTTTTTTGTCATGATGGCTTGGATGACTTAAGGCTAACAGATCTTTCAAAATGACAGGGTCCACTTGGTGCTCTAAGAACGTAAAATGGGTTCTGTCTATCAGAGTCTTTAGAGAATTATATATATATATA
The DNA here is from genome assembly GCA_016647715.1 of Pavo muticus. Classification (NCBI taxonomy): domain Eukaryota; kingdom Metazoa; phylum Chordata; class Aves; order Galliformes; family Phasianidae; genus Pavo; species Pavo muticus. The sequence goes on along the minus strand of JACDJE010000050.1, from coordinate 1,548,451 downwards.
GTGGAAGTTGTGTCAGAATTTATCTTGGTCAAAGCTAATATTAAAATCACTGTCAGTTTCCAGGCACTTCTGCTATATTGGAAACTGTTGTGATTGGTTAACATAGTCATGTTTACTGATGTCAACTTATGATGGATTGTGTGAATAATGGAGGAAGAAAAATGTGTAATATCTATTATAACAGACATCCACATTTCAGTGAACTATGAAAAAGTACCTATGAGTAAATTGTGTTAGCTCTTAAAGTGTTACTAGCCACAACAATGTATGTGAAACATAAATGTTCTTTTTGTATTGTGATACTTGCAATGAATTTCCCTGGAGGAAAAAAATAAGTGTATAGTCATGAACCAGAAAATAGTTTTCTTGTTTGATAGATGTGTCAAGTTTCATCCTTAACAAAGATGAGGGTGGATGTGAATAGCAAACTTTCCTGTTCCACGTGTGTTCTAGCATAAATTTGTTGTAGCCACGGCTGTCAGAGCTGTCACCTCATGTGTCACCTCATTTGACCTATGTGGAATGAGGGCTCCAGAATTCAGTTCCAGTACTGACTTGGAAATCGATGCGGGTAAGAATCAGAGAAGGTAGGAAAGAACAGATACTTGAAGGAAGGTTAGAAGATGCCGAATGAGAATCAGAGCTTTGTTTCATTGGCTACCAGAGAGTGGGTCAGACTAGAAAATGTAAACATTTTCATTTGGAAGCTGTTTCACAACTAATTAAAGAGAATGAAGGAGTTTCACTTTGCAGTGTGCATGAAAAAGCGCTTTGAATGTGAGAATGTCATACAAACACAGAAGTAGCCGATATGTTGATACAATTACGTGTAATACCTGCATTTATTTTCTGCCATTATATAATTCTTTCTTACACGAATGGCTACAATCTGTTATGTGCTGGCAGGGAAGAAGGAAGGAACTTACTTATCATATATTGTATATCAAAGAATCACAGAATTGCAGGGGTTGGAAGGGACCTCAAGAGATCAAGTCCAACCTTTCTACTAAAGCAGGTCACGTACAATAGCTTGCACAGGTAGGTGTCCAGATGGGTCTAGAATTTCTCCATAGAAGGAGACTCCACAGCCTCTCTGGGCAACTTGTTCCAGTGCTTTGTTGCCCTTACCGTAAAGTTCTTCTGCATGTTAGTATGGAACTTACTATATGTTCAAGCTTTGGGCCATTACTCCTTGTCCTATCACAACACGCAACCAAGAAGAGCCTGGCCTCATCCATTTGCGTCCCATCTCCCTTTACATATTTATAAACATTTTTCAGATTCCCTCTCAGTCTTTTCCCCAGGCTGAACAGACCTGGATTACTCAGCCTTTCCTCATAAGGGAGATGCTCCAGCCCCTTAATCATCTTTATGGACCTCTGCTGGATTCCTTCTAGGAGATCCCTGTCTTATTTGAACTGGGGAGCCCAGAACTGAACACAGTAGTCTACTTTTTCAAAGAGGTCTTGTCACAGAAAGCAGAATTAAAACTAAAAATATATAGATTTTAGAATAATTTTAAGATACACATTTTGGTTTTAGGTGACATTTTAATCTATCTTTTGATACTGCATTTTTGAGTTGTCTGTCTTTAAGTCGTCTTTAGTATTTCAACACTTTTATGAAAATCATCATAGTCCATTTTGTATAATGAGTTACTTTGCAATTACTAATAGTTGTTCATAGTAATAATTTAAAAAGTCTGATAATTGCCCTGTATAAAGAGCAGTGTTCCAGTTCTTGCTTAGTTCCATCTTTCACTTTGTTCACGTTGTTCACCTCGGAAACCATGGTCCTCTCTTCTATAGGAGAAGTCTCCTCTCTTTGTTATCAGACCTGTTGTGAAGAGAAACATGTTCCAGGAGAGCGTTTCACTCCAGAGGGAATTCTCTGGTTTTGCTATTTGATAAATGCACATTCTCAAGTGTTAAAGCATTTATTACCTTGAAGTACTGTGAAATTATTCTGGTCTTAGAACGGATCAGAAAGAAAAACAAATGAGCACAGAAATATATCATTAATGAATACGAAAGTCTTAGTAGATATCAATAGAGTTGTAACTATTTTACTTTGATTGTATTCACTAACAGAATAATTATCATTTTAATTGATATGTATGAACAGGTGCTTACACTGAAAGCAGTTTCAAACTGGGATATGTTATGCTTGAAAAGTAGTCTGGGTGATTGTTCTCATTAGCCAAACAGATGGCTGGACGTTTGCTTGCCATTTTATGGAGAGAGAATTATAATCTGACAATATTTTACATAGTGTGAAGTATTTATAAATCAATAAAAGATGAAATTTATGCACAATGTTAGTGTAGGGTAAACGTAGCTTACATGCTGGGAATGGCAACTCAATGATGAATATCAAGCTTTTGTTCTAATTAACTCTTTTGGAGGGATTGCTTACAAGTGCAGTGAGGCCGGATCATTGTAAAGCTCAGGAGTATACAGAAGCAGATGTTGTTTTATACGATGAATATTAGTGTCCATCTCGATACTATGCATGCATCTTATCACTTTCATTCTAATCTATATTTGATTTTTAAAATCTTAAGGCTTCCTAGAAGGAGCCTTGCTATGCATCTCTGAATGTGAGTGGGTCACACTCTAAATGTTGGCCTATATATTTTAGCCTTGTTAAAAATCGGGTTGTGTGTGGATTGCCAAACTTGTAAAGTAAAGTTACTTTTTGTTTTAGACTCCTTTTCCATAATCCTTCTAAATATTGTAGGATAGCTCTTCTAAAATCTATCGAGTATTTGTATGGATATGTTCTGCTCACTTGTTTGGATAGGAATGTGTTTTTGATAATGTTGGCTCCAACTAAATTTGTTACTGCACTTGGCCCTGCACAAATGTTTGATTGTGAAAATGTCCATTTTATGTCAAGATAAGTGTGTGAGCTTTTTGCTCCAAAACAAATTTAAAGAGAAGATATACTCCGTAAGCAAAAAGTGTAGGGAATTGCTTCGAATTTTGGAATGGCAGAACCAAAATTCTCACATTGTCTTTTTATATATGCTCATAAGTTGCATAGTCACCAGGCTAATAAATGTTCTCCCGTGTACACCTCTGATTTTGATTTTAGATCCAAAAGTCCTTTTCCAATGAGAGAATCCCTGAACCTTGTAAGATCTCCTCAGAAGTCTGGCTTTCAACTAAACCAAACAACAGCTGAAACAGCAAATCCATAAAACCAACGTTAGAGTATTCTGAACAGAATTTGCCTGTAACTTACTTATTTTTACAATTACAAGGTATTTTAGGTGCAGCTGGTTTGGTGGTTGCTAAGCACCTGTTATATCTTTTAGGTATTATCCTGCTAAAAAATTCTGCACCAATAAGAATCTTCTTTACTTGGCACGGCAATACTTTGCAGAATGTTGACTGCAGTATCTGAAAGAGAAACAGATGACCAGCTTGAGGGATCAGTAATATCGCTTCACAAACTTGCGTGCTTGGTGATTGCTTTGCTTTGCTTTAATATATTGTTCCAACAATGTGTCATGGATGAAGTGGAGCTTTTAGAACTAGAGGAAAACAGGACTTTTCTTGGTAACAGCAATAGCCTTTGCTTCTTTAACATGTTTGGGCTCTTGCTGTACCTGGTTTTCAGGGGCAATGGAGCCCTCCCGAGCAGCATACACTAGATTGCAAGGAGCTGCATCCCTGTTGTACCAGGCATTACACTGTTAAATAAGCAGCTGTGAGTGTCAAATGGTACTGAGCTGAATACAAAAAAAAAAACAACCCAAAAAACAAAAACACAATGTCCTGCATTTAGGCTAAGGATTTGAAACTAAGATGCAAAATCTTTCACTTCAGACAGCCTATAATGCACATTACATCTAAAATAAGTTGTCTCCTCCTTGGTCCTATGGGGCCAAGAGAGAAGGCATTTCATGCTAAGCACTGAAGACATTTTTGGTGCTGTACAGCATTCCTCTTTGTTTGTTAGTGCCAGGGGCTTCAGAACAGTAAATAACATCAACAGATTTTCTCATGTTTTGGCCATATTGTTCTGCAAGGCAAAAGACAAAGCTAAAAAAGAGTTGTTTCAGTCAAAATATGATGAACAGCACACTTTTCTAAAACTCAGTTACAAATCATTCTGTCAACAGACTGAAATCACTTGGCCTTCCAAAGAGGATGGTCACCATGGTAACAAAAGAGAACAGATACTTCATTTTCCCCAAACCTTTATTCATGTCATAAATGGAGTAGGAGCCCATCCTTCTTTTACCAAGGGAACAGGAGAAATATTTTTGTCGTTGCTTGTTATCTGCTGAAAGATCTTCACTGTCTGCAGAGTACTGGAAAATGCTTGATAGGGCAGGTATTCCTGCACAGTGTCTGCATGTGCAGAGAGGATCACCTGAGTATGGGTCAAGCCCCAACTTGGTAAAGCATCCAAATGGTCTATAATGACTGAGGGACTGCCAGGGGAAGTGAGAGGAGGGAGGGAGGGAGAAGTGAATGTTTGATACTACTTGTGGATGAGTGCTGGAAGATAAAAGGAAACTTTCTTCAAAGCTAGTTATCTTTATTTCCCATGGTGAATTTATAATCTTTCAAGGGCCCAGAGCTCATAAACACACACCTGGCTTTTGAGTTGCAATTTGCGTATTGAAGCCTCTTATTGTGAGGCTGCTGTACTGGAATAGGCATAGTTGGTTTACTGTTATTGTAGATGCAGTCAGTTCTTTCTTAATTTAATTTTATAAGCATCTCCATGTATTTTGTCTGCAGCTCTGACAGGCCATCTGGAGCAGTTTTGTTTTCCTTCTCTTGCTTTTATCAGTTCCACATTGAATAGTAGTACTTCGCTTCATAACTTAGTTACAAATATAGGGAACAATAAGTCAGTTCAAATAGAAAATGTATTGGGAGCTAAGGTCCACACCCAAGGCTGTTCCCAAGAAAAACGAATAAATTTGAAGATTTTAGTGTAGTTTTGCTTGATGTACTTCAAAAGTCCCTCAGGAGGGCACAGAACTGGAGTAAAATTCTTGGAAAATTAGTTGCTACTTCTTTCCTTCCACTCCTCACTAGTTACTCTTCTCTGTTATTGCTTTAGGAGAGGGCTTCCTTTCTCAAAACTACTTCTTTTGCTTGGCCTCAGTCGGAAACGAGAAACAATCCCTGGTGGAATTATTTTATTGTTATATATATCATGTGTATATATATATTTGTTTATCTTAATATATTTGGGGTAACAACACAATGTCAGAAGACTATGATTAAGAGAACAAGTTTTCTAAAAGCATCCAACTAGTTGACCTTCCCTCTGTCTTCACGGTTCACTAGGTATTGCCTTTAAAGGAGATTTTTGTAAATGGGTATTTTAATGTTCAAATTCAGAGCTGGTTTTGAAATGCAGTGTTGTTTCAAAGTTAGTTTTGGGTATTTTTTTCTAAATCCATCCTATTTGGTTTTGATTAAGGCCAATGAATTGACCATGAAAATAAACCTGAGCTCCTCTTCCTGTATAATGTAATCTTCGTTACTGGTCCTGTCACATTCTTCATGTGATGTAATGATTTATTTTCTTTCTGCTTTATTATTATTATTTAGATGTGATTCTATGATGAAACATTGATCTTGAGATTTCTTGTATGTAGTTGTTAATTGTAATTTGGATGTTGAATTAAAATGTGAGTATAGTATTTCACTATTTCCATTTCAGTATGGTATTTTACATTTTCACCGAAAGGTTAAAAAAGAAAATAAGGATGTAGAGATACGTTTACTTATTAGTTGGCCTCTGCTTTAAGATGAGAAACTAAATGTTAACTGTAGGAAATTTTCCTTGATCCAAAAAAATGTTGGCATAGTACAACTGATTACTTAAAAAGGAAGTTCAAATAATTCCATGTGAATATTGAAACACAAAATTCAAAAGTTCTGAATTTCTTAGGAAAGGATATGTATCAGCTCTTCCATATCATGCTAGCGCTGATGACTGGTTGTTGCTGAGCACCAGGTGTGTGCCTGGGGCTGCTCCGGTGAGGAGGCGCCACCATGATGGCACAGGGTGGCTGCCTTGTGAGTTGTGCCGGGCTGCATGCAGCCTGCTGGTTGGACATTCCTGTTCTAAAAGAAATATTGTGGGTTTTAGGAAGCTGCTCATCTGACATGCTGTTTAGGGCATTTAGGATGTTCTTTCAATGACATGACCAATTCCTGTTGTTTTTTTGCATAATTAACAAAGCAGGCCAGGATAAAATGGCTCATATTGTAAAACAGGCTTATTATTTGGCCATATATGTCAGTAAAGTGAGAACACCTTTCATATCTTCAGTCTTTTAAATGTGCATCCTGCGTAGATGAAAGTGTCTGGATATGGTGAGGACATCTTTTGGGACTATCATCTGCTGTTGAATTTCACTTTACTTTCTGTTGCTAGATAATACTAATCTTGATATAACACCTTGGACTGACTCATTATTTGAGTAATCCAGTAAAGTTCCTGATGCCTGTTATTGTGTTCTTTTTCTATTCTGAAGTGTGTGCTCTCATGATAATTTTCATTTAAATACATGCTTTCTGCTAACGAGATATTTATAGTGGAATTACTTTTTTATATATAAGGAACCAAACAATTTGCTTTCTTCCCCATGTGATCCTAATTACAAATAAATTCTTTCTGGAAAATATACAATAAAATTTGTGTAAGTTTAAAAAAGTATAGTAACATCTTTTCTTAGTTCTTTTATTGCTAGCAGGGAATAGTGTTTAATACATATAATGGTGAGACTGTTATATGCATTACTGCATAGTAACATCTGCACAACACAAAGCAGCATATCAAAACCTTAAATTATCACAGTTAACAATGTCATAGATTTTTTCCCCCATTTATATTAAAACTGAACTTTAAGAGAACAATAGATCATATATCATCTTAGACTGTAATGTCTGATCAGGCAGAGCAACTTTTCAAGTATACAGTACCTGAGGATTAGAAATAGTTGATGGAAACCTATCTTAGTTTGCGTCAAATAAAATTGGGTTTTCTGTGAAGTTACTGGTCAAATAGACTGGGTGGGACTACAGATGTGAATGATTGTGGTACTTTTCATATCAATCAATTAATTAAAGAGATTTTAATTTAATATATGTTTTTGGGAGTATGTGGAATAAGTACCTAATGCATGATTAGCTGATTATGAGAAGTATTTCAGGTACATAAATCACCAAAAATTTTTTTTGCCTTTTTAAACACAGGTTCATTTAGGCACTGAGAAAGGGTAATGTGGGATCTTCATTGGCTGACAGGCTTAGGGAAATGGCTTTAAAGAAAGATCAAAGCATCATGTGAGCCAAATACTAGAAGCCTGGACAGGTGAATAAAGCTGAAAAGTCATTGTCCTGTAACACAGGAGCATTACTTTCATTTTGATAATTTACAAAAGATGATGAAGTCAGCAATCTGACAAGGTTGTTTTTAATGAATGATGACAAAGAACGCAAGACTTGGTATACCATGAAGTTAAAGTAAAGCATCATTATGCGGGTTGAATAAGAAGTGATGGATGCTCAGCAAAGTCTTAGAATTCATCAGGTTCATTAACTGATAAACATTTTTTATTGATTTCTTTTTGATAGGGACAGTGTGAAAAGAGAGAAGTTGTTCCAGCATCCTCCGATCTGCTCTAGAAAAATATGATGCTGAGGAATTTAGGTGGATGAGAACTGCTGGATGGACAGACCTCATAATATGTTGGTTGCTCCAAATATAATGCCTCCTGTTTATTTTTTCTGGAAACTAGAACAGATGCAAAGAACACAATAACACTATTTGGTGGGCCAACATAATAAAATATGAGGCATTACTTTTGGAGCAGCACTCATATTTAGAAACAAAATGACTGGAAAAGTTTTAAGAAGGCAGCAATATAAAAATGTAAAATATCCTGGGGAACATTCTAAGGAAAAGAGTAAGGAAGGCGACCTATTTTCAAGTAGACGACATTAACTGCATAATTCAAAATTATCCATGTGTGGAGGAAGGATAGCAGAGCAAAAGTATTAAAACCCAACTTGGCTAAATCATGAACTCCCCACTGGCTTGAAGTAGTAAAGGAAATGAGTTAGTTTACTGAGAACAGCTGTAAGATTAGCGCTGATTTATAGAGAGGTACTTAGAAAATGAGGGCTGAAAATTATGAATAGATGCATCTAGCAGGAAACATTAAGGATTTCAAGAAATATTTCTATAATTGCATTTGTAGAAAAAGAAGGCCAAGAGCAACTTTGCTCCTTTTTATCACAGAAAGAAGATTTTTTGATGAATGATGTTAAGAAGGGCAGTATTCTTAATGTTGTTTCAATAAGAAAAACGCTCATGAAAATGATCAAATATAAACAAGAAGGTAACAAAACTAATAACAAAAGGTGAGATAGCTACCTGCCCAGGAAAGAATGTTAGTCTTTGCATTTAATGCTTTATTTGTTAAAATGTTTTCAAATTATCTTGATATAACTTTGTGATATGTTTAAAAGCTGCTGGAATTAACCTCACAGCAGCAGTAGCTTACTTTTGGGAGGAGAGTGGCTAACGCTGAAGGAAGACACAGATTTGCTGTCTTTAAAAGAGGATGAGGAGGAGGAGGAGAAAGAAATTATTATTTGGGCAGATCAGCTCCTAAATACATTTCTGAAACACACAAGCTGCTTGTAAACACCTGCGGTTTGAGAAGATAAGTTGCTGCCAATTAGGTCAAGCAAGTTTGATTGTCTTTTATGCTAGAAAGAAAAGGCCTTGTATTCAGGGTAGCATGGGGTACTCTGTACCTTAATAAGACTTTTGCCACAGTCTTATGTTTCTCCTGCAAGCAGGAAAAATGTTCTTGGTAGAACTGTTAAGGGATAATTGGAAAGATCAGAAAATTAAAATGAAGAATTAATCAATAAATGCTGTGTGTACATATTGGTTAATTTGCCATGCCTTCAAAATTGTATTTTTCCTGAAGGAAGAAACCAACACAAATGTGTATATATATATATATACATTTGTAATAACATTGCTTTTTATTTTTTTTTTCTTTTCTCCAAATTTTCACCCTCTTTCATCTTTGTGATTTTAGAATAATATCCTTAGAGTCCCAAGGTTACAATATGTCTTGGACATACTGTTTCTGGTTTCAAGTGTGTGAATAAATGTTATTTTCCAAAGAAATTCTGTGCAAGGCATGCCCAAACAGAGCTACAATACTGAGAGGATATTTGCAAAATGCAAAGTTCAACAGTAACTTCGAGGTTAACATTTTGCATCTCAGAATTTGAGCTGTCCAATTTATGGTTGCATGCACCACAGTCACTTCAGGCTACCATTTTTATGTTACAGGTAGTTTATATATTAATTCAAATTTTCAACAGAATTGGAACATGTTTCTTTCTGTTGAAAAAATTGTGGTTGGTTTGGATGCTTCTCATCCGCATTCTTTTGAACAATCGTTCTGGTAAAGTCAGTAATAAAAAAAAACTTCTTGTAGGAAATTAATTCCTAAAGTCAGTTCTTTGATTTTATTTTATCTTTTAATAAAGTTTAATCATATAATGATGTCAGTACTAACCCATAATGTGAAATAATGGGAAATGTCTTGAAATAGCAATTAAAAAATGAATTATTTTTGGCAAATCCCTTTGCACAATGAAATGGTACGTCTTTGGCAGAGCGCCTTACTCAGTATTGGTATGTTCACTAGATATATACATAGATATAGCTTTGATCTTTCAATATTAACCTGTTTTTTTTTTTTTTCTGATTACTTTTTAGGTCATTTTGCACTTAAATAGCTCTTACTAGCTTAACTTTCACATGTTGTGATAACTGTATAAAAATATGATATCTTCAACACATCACAGGAAGCTTTTTATGATCAAAAAGGTGCTACAGTCTTTTCCTCACGTTTTGCCATCCCTTTTTCCCCTCTGTCACTTTGTCAAGAGCCCTGTTTAGCAGTTCTTGTCTCATTTCTAATTCTGGCTTACTGAAGCAATCGTATAACCTTGTGGTTTTTTCCTCTGTGCTTACATATCTTACTGAGAATCATACACCATTCAGTACAGAACCCATCCCTAAAAAAAAATCTACAATTGGCCAAGAAACGTTGTCTTTTGTATGACTCTTCAGATATGCTTTGTCCTTCTTCTTCTTTCGAGATTCTGTATGTATCTTTGGATCTATTGGCTGAACTAGTTGACAGCAAGAAAGCAACAAATAAACCTGTTTACGAAGAGGTCACAGAAAGCCTCTTGTTCTGCTTATGCATTGTGCTTGCCATATGACATAGGATTCAGAAAAAAGACCTGTCAGCAGCAATGAGGAGTTTCTTACCTTATTTCTGCTCAATACTACAAGTAAAACAATCTTTTTGTAAAAGAAAAAAGAAATTAAAAAACAAACCTAATTTAACTTCTTAAAATAGAAGTTAGTTTTCTTTTAACAATGTAAAGAAATCATTGATTTGACAGAATAAAGGGGACCACTGACTCTGAAGTAAAGGTCACTGTCTTACTTCAAAAAGTTACACAGCAAGAAATAGAGGTCTCGGAGTGGGCCTTGCAAAATCTGATGTCAGATGAGAACTTGTTGGAATACAATTCTACTGACTGATTGATTTATAATGTTTATGTTTTCTTTCTACTCTCCACTTACCAATGAAAATATAGAAAAATGAGTGCAAAAGTATGTTATGCTTTTGCTTCATATGTGGATGAGTAAGGACCCTAGTGAGTTTTTCATGGGAAAAGTGAATATAACAGCTGCAATTGACAGCAAATGTTTGTTGGCTGATGATACAGGCTAGAGGAGGTGTGACACCCTTATGTATGCATTCTATATACAGTGCTGTTTTGAAAAGGAAAAACAAAACTCAGCAACAAACTTTATCAAATTTTGTCAGCCTTAGTATCTTTACATCAGCAGCTTTGGATGTTCAGGGAGAAAAAGCTTATAAAGGAGATAAGTTTCCTTTAATCTTTCTTTCAAATTCAATTTTAAATGTTCATTTATAAACATAGGTAATAGTCAGGGTTGTGTTGCATAGAAAATATAAAGTGATATGTGGATGAATGTTCTCAACAGGATACTTAACCACTGAGACCATGGAAAGATCCCCATAGTCTGTACCTCTTCTTTCCCTTTCTTCGGGTTTATTCCTCTCTACTCTGAGAAGGGATTGCTGGGCAGAAGAATTTTTCAGAAAGCCTCTTCTCTGCTCTATTTCCTAAGGTCTCATGGTGCCTTGTGTTGTGGAAGTACTGTATGTGTTTTATGGCCAAAATACAGGTGTTTCTCCTTTTGAGGCCAAAAAAGATGATTTTGTCACCGTGTAGGCAAATGTATTGTCACATGCTGCACATTTGGTCAAGACAAGTAGGAGGCCCAGGAGACTCTCTGTGAATGAGCATGTGGACGGGGAGGGCATTCCTTTCCCTTTTGTAAGCAGGAAATAAATCATGAGTGATTTTAGTCTTAAATATGCTTATACCCAGCTGAGTCTGCTAGTAACAAGTCCAGCCTCTAGAGCCCGGCCTCTAACAGCTTCTGCCAGCTGATGCAGCATGACTGCATTTCAGGTCATGCAAGTCCTGATCACAGATCCTTGGTGGGAAAATGAGGAAACAGCTGTAGTGAATAAAACTTGCAATCTTTTTCATATTTTATTTTGAATGGAAAACTCTGTAAAATCAAGCATTTGTTTCTGCCTGGTTATTATGTTGAACTTTTAAATAACATTATTGCATGCTTATTTTTCCATAGGACCCATAATCCCTTCTGTGCAGAGTGGTATATGCAGAAGGTCTGTGTTTATCAACACCTGAAGTTACTTCTGTTGTGGGAAAAGAAAGCAATACAGATATTTTAGACATTATATTAACTGCTTGTCACTGTTACATTTCAAGCAGTGACAGTGAATGCAGTAAAGTTATCTACCATTAAATTAAGCTACCTAGGTGCATGAACTGGGTGTTTAATTTGAATTTAATATTATAGTTATCTCTTGTGAAATAAGTCTGTTAGAAACACGTATTATATTAACTATTGCTTGAGGAGTAAATATAACTGTTTAATATGTCTAATATTTATATATATTGTTAGCATACTCTGATTAATGTACTAATAAATCCTAAAGTTGAATTCAGATCGGTTGAATTTGTTAGGCTGCGCCGCCTTTCTTTCCCCTCATTACTGCAGCCCTACACTGTGACTAGTTGCCATTAATTAATTACGCCATAAATGTTGCAAGCCTTTCTGCTCATATATGTCTAGTATCTCTGCACTGTTTCCTTTTGTGTGGTCTTGTTCTTTGTGCTGTATAAATGCTGAGGCTGCAAAAAGTGGTCTTGCAAATGCCTGCTAGGTGATATGTGCATGTGCATCTCTTACCTTTTGGCTGATCACTACATGTATGCGTTGCACATCCACAGTCTTGTGTTAGCCTCTCCAGAAAATTGGAGTTCCTAAATTCACAGGCTGGGGCAGGACTGCTAATTGGGATATATCCTTGGAGAGTTAGAAGTTGAAAGTACAGTGGGGAATAAAGAGGAGAAAGAAAGTTGGAGATTATCCAGTAAGGTTGTATTTCTTGGATCCATAGGATCTCAGAATCTTTTTATGTCCCAAGGGATAGGGCCTGCTGACAGAAGCTAATTGGCTTTATCTTATTTCAGCAAAAGGTGACCTACTCTGTCCCTTCGGACTGAGGAGCTCAGCAGAGCCCAGCACGGCCCTCTGAAGTGTCTCTTCCAGCTGGGGGCACAGCTTTGAGAGCCCTGTGACCCTGCAGAAATGGCAGATACAGCAGAAGATGCGTCTTCTGCAGCTGCAGGTCAGCACGGGGCCTGGACTCTTCTGTGCTTCTTGCTAGTGCCCTGGAAGTGGCAGGTGGTGGGGGCACCGCTGAGGGCTGTGCATTGGGAGCAGGCCATGTGCTGCGCTTATGGGCTGCCACTCAGCTGCTTGCAGGTACTGTGTGGCTTACGGGGCTGTGAAAGTGGCAGGGTTAGGTTGTTCTCCCATCAGTGAAAATGCAAACCATCAACTGTCCTGCTGGGAGCTTTCCCACATGCTGCGTGACTGCTTTGCTCTGAAGACATTTGTTGTCAGAGCCCAGGTTAGCAAGATGTGACAGGGAGGGTGGGAGGGCAGCAATGCCTGACGCCTAAAGCAATTACCTACTCCAGATGGCAAGCTGGGAGCAAGAACAAGCCCAGAGATGAAGTCTCCAATCACTGGAAAGGAGATGGGAGTCTGAGGAGGAGGTTAGTGGGAGCTTCTTGCTGATCAAGGTGGCAGTTGTAGTCAGGTGTCCCTGGGTGCCCCATGCTGTTTTGCCACTGTGACCCAGGAACGGATGCTGTGACGGGGCATCACATATCACCCAATATGGGACTCTACTTAACACCTGTGTTCTAACATGTCATGTACGTGAATGGCATATGATCTTGTCAGTTCCGTCATCGCCAACTTTGCAGAATTTTGATGTTTGTTTCTCCCCTTTCCCCATTATCCCCGAAACATGAATGGATAATTTTCTCTCTCTAACTACTGGCAGTGCTGGATGAGCTACAATTTTATTTCCTCTCTGTCTTTCATTCTGTCATCATCTAACTGCAAGAAATCTATATCCTTTCTGTCTTTTTCTTTATATTCTTTTATGTATTTTTCACTGCTTGTTTTCCTTTTATCCCATTTTCCAACAAACACCAATCTTTTTCTTCTGTTCTCCTTTCTGTCTTAAGACTTTCCTTTCCTTTAATGTTGTCCAAAGTGATTTTCTTATACCAGAGTTGAAACTGCTCATTTATTTTTGTCACCAGCACTTATACTTTGTTTCCCAACTTGCCTCTGAAATTTTGTCATCGAATACTTACTAGTTTTTAGATGGGAGGGGATATTTTTCCATTCAGTTTATCCAAGAACAAGAGTGGTCTCTTCCAGAATGAAAAAGGTATGAAGCAAGAAAAATGGTGCTAGGAAATCTGCATGGATAAAAAAGGATCCTCTGAAATTTAGCCATGAAAAGGAAGCATACAAGAAGATGTAGAAGTGGGATCAGGTCACCCATGAGGAATGCAGTGACACTGAAGTTCAAAAGATAAATGGCATCTGGAATTGAATCTGGTGAGACTGCCCAGCCTGGAGAAAAGCAGGGTTGGGGGGGGTTCTTATCAAGGTATCTAAATTCCCAATGGGGGAGAATAAAGAGGACAGAAGCAGATTCTTCTCCATAATGCCCAGTGGCAGGACAAGAGGCAATAGGGATAAACTGAAAAACAGGAAATGCATTTGAAAGAAGGAAAATCTTGTTCACCATAAGGATTTCTGAACACTGGAAGCGGTTGCCCAGGGCAGCTTTGGAGTGTCCATCTTTGAAGATGATCAGAACCCAACTGGACACAGTCTGGGGCAAGCTGCCCTCCAACTTCAGCTGTTTTCTGAATTACTGAGGGCTCAGATTGGGGTGGCATGGGGAATTGAGGTGAGCAGGAAACTGACCGTATTGTGTTAATGCTTATCCTGGGAAAGTAAAATAAAAATAATAAAATTACTTTCTGAAACATGCTTAATTTTATGTTCATTGAAGATTTTATCAATAGTAAAATCTCCATTTCTTCACAGTGCTGAATCAATATCACTTGGTTTCTGATTCTTGCAGTAATTTTAACTTTGGAAGATCCATTTTTGTTTGCTTCTTAGTGAAGGAACAATTTTGAAAGGGGAGCTGGGAAAATAAATAGATCATAGTAGATTTGCAAAATTATTTTTCAGTCTCTGTTAGATTTTTCTGTATTTGGGATGCTCAGACAATAAAATGGGCTAGGAAGAATGGTCTGTAGCAGTCATACTAGTGTTATACTTGTAACTGAGCTTGGAATTACATTTTTAATGTGAGATTATCACATTTGTTGTATCGCCAAAAGGACTACTTATGCATACTTGTGTTTTAGTGTCATTTAGTGCATTAATGGCGAAGAGGAGAGAGAAAGTTCATTTCGTTCCTTTGTCAAGGGAAGACAGCTTCTGGCCAACTGCTGTATAAAGTTACCTTGGTTTTTGCCATGTACAAGTGCATTTATTCTATTTTATGAAGCAATCAAAACTAGCCATTGAAGGAGGAAAAAGTATTTTTCACTTTTAATACTACAGTGCAAAGAATACAATAAGCATTTGACTTCACATTATCTGTCTGGCAGGTTATTTTAGTTTAGATTAGGTTGTATTTCCAGTCTCTTTTGTCTAATCAAAGAAATGGTGATATCGTACTGACATATTTAGAAACTGATAAAAACCAGACATGACTCTTCTAGCGTGAAACTTAAGCCTTGAAATTGTAGCTATGTCTGAGATAGGATACGGCTAAAGGAAATTCAAGTGCCTACTTTTTCAGTTTGATTTAATTTAACAACAGAGAGCTTTTATGCTTTTAAAACAGGAAAAATAAGCTGCATAAACAGGCTGCATGGCTCAGCATGGGCTTGGCTTTGCTCCTGTGTCATTGATTTCTGAAATTATTGGCTGCCAATTTGTCTTATCCCAGGACAAGTTTTTGATTCATTGGAGTGAATGTTTTCATCATCTTTTAGAATCAGAAACTTGTACATGCTGGATTATCATCGCTGATAGAATAATTAACATAGTTAAGATATGGAGCTTAGTTTTCATTTTTTCTTAGGAGAGGAGGATAGAACTTCAGCATTTCTCACAGTATATTGCAGGTATTGTAGTAAAGCAGTAACAGAAGAACTGCAGCCAGGAATGGCATATGGCAGAATGAATAAAGCTGACTCAAATCTGACTTACCTTCTTGCCAGAATCTGAAGTTTTTTTTATGTAGTAGATAGGTGGGAACATTTTTGACAGAGGCGGAGGAATGGCATCTGTTTTATAGATGCCGGAATAAATATGCCACAGAGGATTAAGACAGCCTTTGCCCAAGGTAATGAAATAATTTAGTCAAACAAGTTGAGAGTAAATATATCTACTTCTTATGTGTTAAAATGTGACAAACTGTTCACTATTTTTTTTATGTTTGTCATTATTAGGCCTTTCTCCTGTCACTTCAAATCCTTTCTCTATCCTTACACAATTTTTTTCCCGTGGGCTATTTCTCTTATGACAGTTTTATGTCCACTTTATTCCGTACTCATTTTTTATTCTGTGGTTTCTGAACATGAAGTATAAAAATAAATACAGATGGGTCAGGAAAAAAACAGCAACAACAAGAAGGAGAACAATTGCCATCTTGGTGAAATTCTGGGAGTTTAATTAAATTACTTAAAATTAATTCTAAAAAGGGATGAAATTCTGAAAGTTTTTTAGGAACAGTGTTTACTCTCAAGAATTCTTTGATTGTAATCACATTTAAAGAATTCTAAATTAAGTAAAAAAATTAAAATTAACCTTTTCATGTAGAAATTAGATATTAGAAATTATTGCTCCCATAAAACCTTCAGATGAAAAACCTTCAGAAATTATTACTCCCCTAAAACCTATCACAGATGAATAAAATTCCTGAGAATTGGTTGTAGGTGAATTACCATTCTCCTTGCCACTTCCATCAGGATACATTGTCATGCTAAATTATAGCAATAGTGCCAAGCCACAAAAGAAGGAGACATGTCCTTCATGAGATTAAAGTTTGTTGATTTTTTTCTGTGTGAATAAAGCTGAGCAAAATCCATATAAAAGTTGGAATTATAAATCTTTCAAGTTTCATTACAGAAAAAGAACACAGACACTTGCTATATAACTTCAATAGTGGCAGGCTCCTATAAGGTGGGCTGTTGTTCCTGCTCTGTCATTATCTTTTTCTTCCCTTCTCTTTTTCTTAAATAAATTACAACTGTCTGAGGGAAAAAAAATTAATTCCCTTGTTTGACACTTGTTTTGCACTCTCTTGTAAAGTGTTTTGCCATACCAATTCCTCCCTTGTTATGATGATGGTAAGCATTTGTGTTCTTTTTCTGTAATCAAACACTTATTTTTCTGGTGTTTTTTTTTAATATATTTTGCTCGGTTATATTCTTGTGGAATAAATCTTTCACAGTTGGCCATTTTTATTAATATAACGATTATTCTAAAAACTAAATGAAATAATTTAATTATTGTAGAACTCAAAACTTAAGCTCACAAATTTACAGTTATGACAATGTACAGATCACATTTTCATCCCACACATTTTGTCATGTCTCATGTGCCTATAGCATCTTCCAAATGAAGCGATCCTTGTTACATCTTCAGCATTGAGAAGGTTTGCTAGTTTGCATTTTGTTATTGTTGTTGTTTTAAATTTGGTTCTACAGAGTCAGATGCACCTAGAAAAATATGCCAGTTGGGTGATGTATTTACTTTGCTTATGATTTTCTGTAATTTGCTCTGCAGTACATCCAAGTTGATGTAACCATGATGTTCCGTAGGAACTGGCTAGGACTCCTCCAGGAGAAGCACTCCAGGACAAGCTGCAGAGGATGTGGTTTATGTTCTTAAAGAGGTCAAAGCACTGCTGATACACAAAGGAGAGCTCTGCTTACCAGTGCTTTCCTTTGGAGATTTGCAAGCTGAAAACAATTTAATAGGAAGGAGTGAGCGTTTCCAAAAGGTAGTGATTAGTAGTTAGTCCCTTAAGAAATTGCTACATGATGGCTGTATGGATCTAATTTTCCCCTTTGCGCACACACAAAACTCCCACTTCCATTAATGAGTGCCAAAGGAAGAACAAACTGTAAACCATCTGAATGAGTCCTTGTTTCTAAGCATCAGTGAGACTCTCTGCTTTACTAAACTAAAAAGCACCATTGGCAGTATAGAAGTCAATTTTATAGCAGAATGTTACAAGCTCTCAGACAGGTGAGGGCCTTCTCATCCCATCAAGCTCCTAGGCAAGTGGAACCACCTGTCTCCTGCATCTTGAAAAAAGGAGAGTATGTACTTATTTTTCCAAAAGCCTTCTCTTTCATGTCCCCTCAGTCAGGGTAGTTACACACTGCAGTGATTGCAGTCCAGCTCACCTAGTGTGGGCAGTGAAACTGTATGCCGCCTTTATGATGAAGTGCCAACACACTTATCAGCTCTGTTATAGCATTAGAAAAACTGTGTGACAGTGACAAAATCATAGTTGGGGCTGTAACTCTCTATAGTCAATGGAGGAGTCGGATGGTTTGACACAAACCCAAATATTTTAAGCCTTTTCCTGCAAAATGCACTGTAGGGAAATTTTGAGTGATTTTACAAAACCTGCAAATGACAGTGGGAATTTAGTGAAGACATCAAGGTTACAGCAGTGCCCAGTCTGTCAGTTTCTCAGGACTCTGTGTGGCTTCTCATGACTACACAGCAGTCAAAGGGGCCTTTCTTTCATGGTATTTTTTTGAAATTAGATGAGGGAAAATGTAAGCGAGGAAAAAATATTTTGGCTATATTTGCTGATAGATCCAAATGATTTGCAGCCTAATGATGTTGATCTCTTATTTGCAGCTTCTGTGGGTAGCAGTAGTGAGTGGGAGGTGAGCTTTACAATGATAAAAAACAGCAAAACTGCTTGTTTGCTGCTTTACTGATAAGAAGGAAAACTCAGTAGTACTGCTGCGTTACAGCTGGGTGAGTTGCATTCTCCTGTGTTTCTTATGGTGAGTCAGGAGACTCATATATACTCTGAATAGGAACTTAGTGAAAGATGTACAGGCTGGCTGGCAGCATATTTTACAGTCTCTTTTTAATCTGTTTTCAGAGGAAGTTACTCTTTCTGTCCTCTGTTCAGATTCCTTCTAGCTCTGTATGGCTAGAAGCTCTCAAAATTGTACTGGTATTTTGGACCCAAAACATCAGAAGCGAAAGTAGAATCTTGAATAAATGTGTTTACAGCCACTAATTTGACAAGCATTTGTACTGAAACAAAACTTCTTCCTTTCATCCTGTTCTGCTTGAAATCTTGCTTGGCAGTAATCATCTCCAAAGAGAAAAGCCAAATTTGTCTACAAAATACCTGAGGAGCTTAACAATACCTAGGAGAGCGTGCTTCCTTCCCCTTTCTGCTTGCTTTTCACTGCTTGCTTTTGGCTTACATTACAGGGATTAGTTTAACACTCTCCATAAAGTTGAGTTTGCAGAGAAAATGAGAGTCCTGTAAGCAAAGTAACGGTGCAATGCATTCCTTCCAGTTTTCATTCTTTATACATCTGCCATGTCAAGGAGCTTTCAGCTTTGAACTATGGCAGTAGAAATATGTAACTAAGACATCTTGCCCCATAATGCAGTACATATCTTTCCTGTTAACATGAAAGCTCTCCAGGGCATGACGTGAAAATTTTTATGTTGGCTGATTGCTTTTTGATGTCTTGTACATTTACATAACTTAGAATATACCAATATGAGGATGACAGTTGTGAAGGCTGACAGGACTGCTAATTCTGTGGCTCGTGACTGAGGGAAGCATTACTAGAAGTCAGTGCTGGTATCACTGTGTTAAATCTTCCACAACTGCAGAATCACTCAGTTTTTCCAGAAATGAGTAGTTTTCAGTGAATTGATAAATGCTCAGGTAAATGTAAGCAGTACTAGTATAGAGTTTTTAGCATTCTCGCTGTCTGTTTTAGTTGTTAAGCACAGGTTTTGCATGGGGATGTTGTGCTGGGCCAGTTCTGGTTGGGGTGAGAAACTTTTGCAGGGACATGGCTGTGTGCCATGGGGTCTGATGGTAATGCACCATCACTTGCGTCCAGTTCTTTAACTTTTCTCTGGTGGGGCTCTTTCCGAATAATAAAGAAAAAACATATTACTGCTATTTAACAGTATTAAAAATCTCTAACAGTGTGAGAATAGTTGTTTACCACTTTCAGTGGAATTTCCATATCTACAAAGATACTTCATCATCTTTCACCATCAGCATTATGAGCAAGAAGTTAGAATACAGTTATCAGATTTATATTTTAATGATTGTGGTAGTTCTTCTCACTTCTTGTCCTGAATTGCTGTAATTAAGTAGTTTCTCTGCACCTCACAATCAGGTGAAGAGTAGAGACTAGTGATGTGATCATCAGTCCTTACGTGGCAGCAGTGTGAAAGTGAAATGAGGTTCTGGTGCCCTTGCATTGTCCACAGTTGAGCACAGATGCTGGCTAATGCTTCTGCTACAAAGAAAAATCTTACATTCGGCTAAGAGAACAGAACTTGTTAAATTCTCTGCTGTTTTAATTTCCCTGCTGGCCTGAGAGACAGGGGTTCACAAATGTATTCTTCAGTTATTTTGCAGCATGGGTGTATATTCAGCTGGTTGTACTTCAGTGTCACTTTTTGTTAAAAATACTAGGAGAAAGAAAAATAAAAGAATAAGTGATCTGTCAAGGCTAATAATCTTCATTAAAATCTTATCCATTTACTGGGCATTTTTCAGTGTTTTTAAAAGGCCGTTAGAAATCTCATTATCAATAGTGTGTTATACAAGTCTTTTATTAATGCTGTCAGTTCATCTTTTCGTAGAAAACTACATGGCGCTCTGGCTATTTCCCCATCTATTTTCTTACTAATGGTATTTTATTTTTAAGTGAAGGCAAATAGTTTGCCTTGAAATCGCTGTTTTAGGTTGATCGGTTTCACTTCTTTGGTCTGATTAATATGATGTTTTTTTTGGTGAGAATTTCTGAATGCTTTGTTGCTCTAATTTTGATTTGTTGATTCTGAAAGAAGAGACCATGCAGTCAATCTTGAGACAATATTATGCAAGACTAAATCTATATTATGTTCACCCTAACCAAACTAATCTTTGGAAGCATTCATCTGATTACTTTTGTCACGCTTGACCCCCCCTTGATGTAGTGGTATCTAGAAAGTCCCAGGGAAGATCTTAGTAAAGCAGTAGAAACAGATGAGTTTTGCAGTGTGAACATAACTACTGGTTCAAGAATGCTGAAGAACACAGTTTGCAGTAGCTGAACAATCCAGAGTTGTACGCAGTAAACAGTCAACTTAAGTGCCAACAGCTGAGTAATAGCCAGGCCTAAGCCAGTCACAAAAAATATGTCATAAGAATGTGAATTGTTAACACACCTGATTTTAAATATGCTTTCAGTAGCAAGAAAACTTAAAATCAAAATAATGGAAAAAAAATTGCACTTAGATATCTTTGTTATATAGTTACTGCTATTGAGATGTTTTCACCAGACCTTCAGAGCTTCTGCTCTTCTTTTCATTGTCTTCCTGCAGATAAAGCATGTAGCCTTTGCTGCTTCTTGTTAGGTCATCTTTTGCCATAGAGATTAGTAAATAATTGCTAAAAGTTATGGAAAGATTTAACAACACAATTATGGTATTTCTTTAAATTGTGTTTGTGTTTAAGAATTAGCTACCCTGGCCACATTTATTTCTAATCCTCCTGGAAGTACACAGATTGTCAGGTTATCAGAGACTTTAATTTATAAATCCTCATTTCACAGAATCACAGAATTCAGGTGGATTGTTCTGATTCTGGAAATCATCTTAAAATCAAAATAATACAAAGGAAGATGCGGGATACAAGACTTTTCATAGGGATTTTCAGGGAAAGTTCCAATTCCGTCTTACTGTTTCTTCAACCGAAGACTGCAACAAAATTTGGAGAAATAAGTTTGTATTGAAAGATAGCAATATGATTTATATATATATATATGCGTGTTGGTTTTGTTTTTGTTTTTGTTTTTTTTGCTTGAGTATGAATTACCTCTTTTACTTTAAAAAAAAAAAGGATTTCATTCTTTAAAACAAGTTTGGATCGTCCAACATTTTTGAACTTATTTTTCTGTTTTGTAAATACACTGTGATCATATTTTAGTCAAATAGATGCACGTACTCTGCAGAGAGGCTCTTACAAAATGATAGTGCAACGCTGTGCAGATGCTTGATTAACATTTAGCATCCCTTCTGTGAAGTGTTTTTTTTCAGCAATTGAGGGTTTTAATCACCTTGTCTACAACTCTCTGTTTGTCAGATCCTCCTTAGATCCCTTCTCAGTTTCAGTCTCTCCCTCACCCACACTCTTTCCTGACAAACTCTTGCTGGCTCAATATGCCATAGTTCACAATATAGCTATAGGTATCTCCAGTGCTGTGCAGTTTCCTGACAATGCTGTTTTATGTGTCTATACAGTAAAACCCGTGTCATTGTACTCAGTAATAATACAGCATCTTCCCTCCAGTTTTCTTTCGTACCCCAGAAGTATATGGTAAGTAAATATTTGACCTTATCTTAGTGCAGGAATCAGAACTATTGAGACATATTCACTGGTTTTGTGGCCACGTGTAAAAGATTTCTGTTCAGATAGATATAATTAATGTACTTTAGACCTGCTAGGGCATCAAGAGCTGCAGAGCTAATTAATTAGGAAATTATTTTTGTATGCTTACAGGTGCACTCATTTAAATGTCACTGACTTTATTTAATACCACGCTGTGTGTTTGGACATTGGCAATTTGACAGAGTTGTTTGTTTCTTCTTTAATTTATATTTAAGATACTTGGAAAGCTCAGATGATAAAAAATATAATTCTTTCCTTATGAAAAAGAAGTTTTATGATTTTTGTTTTTAAATGGCAATTAAGCATTTTATAACAATAATAGTTGTTTTAAGACATGATGTTCCAGTGTTAGGAAACCAGAAGAGAAAGAGAACTGCATCTTTCTTAGGACCAGTGTTCTACAGAGGAAATGTTTTTTAGAATATAGGGAATAATGACTTAATGAGCATTGGTAGCTGAATTAACGTTACTTAAAAGCATCTTTATAATTACTCATACGAATTTTCAAGGATTTTTTCCCCTGGTTTTTGAGGGGAAGGATATTCTGCTGAGAAAGTAATATTGCAGTATGTTACATATCAAGACAAGTTCACTGAGAACATGAGCTTGAAGCAAAGTGTTCACTGCCATTCATTGTCTGTCCCAGTACAGTTCCCCAGGTCAAGCTTAGTCTGGCAAACCACGTTAAAAAAAATGATGGCTGGAATGAATCCTATTGGATGTGCTGCAGAGCTTAGGGGCTCCTGGGTTGTGGTTTCTTCCTGTCCTGAACATATCAAACTTTACTTATTGGAATGGAAGAAAAATGGCTTCCTGTTCTGTGTACATAAAATTAACGCTTCAAAATCTGAAACAGTTCTGAGACAAAATTATAGGACAAAAATACAGTCAGTGTTCTTCATGTTGGTTTATCAGTGTTGTTGATAGCATTCTTAGAAGTCTGTTCTGGAAGGTTTGAGGCTTTTAAATTGTTCAGAGGATTAATGCAATGCTCTTAACATCTGAACTAAACACAGTTCAGTTAAGCCATTAATTTGCACAGAAAGATAAAGTGCTTCTCCTTCCAATCAAATTGCACTGAGCAGAATTTCTAGTTCTATTTCTTAGCAGGGGATTTTATTGCCTACAGTCTTCAGCCCAATCTCTATTACACCATGATCTTTGCTGTCTTAGGTTTCAGAGCTTACACACTGCAAGAAGTGTGTTGACACTTAGATGAAGGAACAGTCCTTGACATTATCAGTGAAGAAAAAAACGCTTGCAGAGGGAAGGAAACATTGCCAAATACCTTTCTCACATTAACAGAAAGCACTGAACTTTTTCAAAAAACATTTTAGCAATACTTTGCAAGAATCAAAGCTCTTTTTTTTCCTCACTCCTGAAAGGTATTATAGCGCAAATCAGGATGAAGTGTGTTCTATAGTTGAAATACACTATCTATCTATAAGATGCCTTCCTGAAAGGAAGTATTTCAGTTTCTTCAGTATCTACTTGGCCAGATCTATACCTGTGAGTCTGCAAAGAACTGCTAGGAGCTGTTCATTACAGCACAAATCCTGTCTCTTGCACTGACTGACTGGCAGAGGGATGCTGATATGGCTCCAGTGAACCTAGAAGGAGAATGGCTGGAGCTGCAAAATGTCACCACAGCTCTTTACACAATATTATGTTAGGATTCACAACTTAAGTGCCTTCAACAGAGCCAAGTGCTCATGCATCTGACCAGCAGGGAAAGGTGAAGTCATATGTATATCCAAACTTATCCTAAGACTGACAATTTAGTCCAAATTACATTAGCATTTTCTATTCTCAGAGTGCTTGACAAGCTCAGGATCCCTTGTTCGTAGACTCTCTATGCACTACTGACTTTTCAAGTTTCCGATGCTATCATGTTGTGAATTGTTTCCCTGACTCATTTGACCATTTCCTCAGTGAACTCTCATTTTTGTGCACTAATTTCATGTCTTTCTCTATCTTTTTTTTTTCTCTCTTTGTTTTCCTTCCTCACTCCTGTTTATCACCCATTACTGTTTACCAATGAATTTCATTAGCCTTTTTCTTCATCCAGTCTCATATCAACTGTGAAGTGACAAGATCTGAAACGAGTTATCTTATTATTCCACACGCTGATTATTCCAGATGCTCACATCTAATTACAATATTTTATGTTTTTCATCAATATTTCTAATGAATTTTGATCCAAATAAGAGAAGTCCCACTTGCTAAGGAGGCATTTATGTAAAACTGTAACTAAGTTCAGAGTTAAACTAATTTCTGAGCAAAGTTCTTTAATAAAGAAAAAACAAACAAAAAAACTCTCAGGAAGAATTTATTAGATATTGCAATCAAATTACAGATATATTTTGTATTCTGTTCATCTGTTATTGCAGATACTGTATTTATGACCACAGATTACTTGTTAGTCTCCTTTTCATTATACTCTTAGCTCAGACTTTTCCTTAGTCCCTGTTCAGTTAACTATGATGATTATAGAGATAACTTATAACTTTTATTTCATTTTCTGAATGTCAGCTCAGCATTTTTTGTGCATTTCCTAGTTATACAATCAATTTTCATTACTTAGAGTAATAACAGCAGTTACAGAGTCATGATTTTTTTTTTAATATTCTATAAAACTTGGGCATGTATATCTATTCAATTCATAAACACTGAGGTTTTCCAAGAACTTTTTATCAGCTCTTCATTGATGACTGTTTCTAGACTGTTTTTCATACAGCTGAACTGCCTTTTTTTTTGTTTGTATGAGATAATGGAAGGCTATAACATTATATGTGTAGTTATTTACTGTGAAATCTTGCATGATTTACAATGATTAAACTGTGGTGAACTTAAGAAATGAAAAATGAGCTTGTAGAATATTTAAGTGACTTCATTGCTGATGATTAATATAATTCAATATTACTAGTGAAAAAAGACAGTGTCCATGAAAGTTTTGCTCTTAATGGAGATCTCTTCAAGTGGTTTCTGTTTTTCATTAAACTATATTTCCCTAATAAATAAGAATTTATTTAAGCGTATGGATAAAAATATTCTATGAATATTCTATGGAATCACTTAAGAAATTTTAGGGGAAAAAAAGCATTGTGAAAAAGCTTGCTATGTGTCGACCGAAAGTTTATTTCATGTTAACATTTGAAATTATAAATGCCATTTGAAGAAAGAATTTAGTAAAAGGAAATTCAAAATAAAATAAAGAACATGAGAGTTTTGCATAGTGGATAAGAGCCATCACACTTCTGTTGTTTTAAAATTGGAGAGGACACTGCTGTCAAGTTTATCATAAGAACTGTCTCACATTCATTTTATAATACATTGCCCATTCTGAAACATACTTTCAGTCTGCTGCAGTTTTTAATGTGACTTTATATAAAGATGTGTTTCATTTAAAATGATAAATGCTTAATACACCTAATCTAATAAATATGTCTCTAGTGAGTTGTAGGCAGACTTGATGCTTTACTCTGTTATTGTGTCAGACAGCAGGCAAAGCACTAGCAAAAATGTTGGTGCTCAAATAAGTGATGTGTACTAAAATTAATATCTTCTAAATTACTCATTAATCTGTCTGCTTTCTTTTGGAATATTGACTAATAAGGAAATTCAGTTGCTGAGCTCTGGAGAATATGAGGTTGTATTTTGCCTATACTTCCCATGTGTTACTCAGAGATTTGGAGGATGGCATGACAGTGACTACTGATCAAAAAATTCTTGCAGGAAAATGAAGCGAGTTACCTTCGCATGAGTGATAAATGACAGCTGAAAAATCTCCTGATACACTAAAAGGTATACAACCCTATCACAAACATTTTCGTTCAATCCTGAATTTCTTGATAACTCTATGACAGCTCATATCTGATATTATCAGGAATCTTCAGATTTCCTTTACTCCTTTCAGGATGGCTTTGGCCTCCCTCTGTACGTTAAATGCTATTTAAGTTCTCATCTGGTTATTGGTTCCTTCTGTTTAGTGGATCAATGCCAATTGTCTTCACAGATTATTTAAACCTGTTAGCAGTGCACAATATTCTCGACCATTTAGAAGTATTTCAGTATTTTTTGGACCTCACATGGTTACTCAGGTTTCTGCTTGAGTAGCTGCATTCCTTTTTTTTTTTTTTTTCATCGAGGAAAAAATTTAGGCAGATTTCTTATGCAGTGGGAGCTTTGTGGCCTCAAGTGTCACAGGAATGTGCTGTCACCCCTCCTGATCATACCTGTTTGTGTTTGAGATCACTGAGGGGGAACAAAGGAGTGTTTTGGACTTCACTACTGTAAAGAAGTAGGTTATTTGCTTCTCCTCATTCTGACTGTGTTGTGAGACTTTAAAGTATTTTACTTAATCATCCAGAGTTTTATACTGATGAAATAAATGTAATTGATTATATATACTTTTTAAAAGTTAGAACGAAACTTTTTCTGTGGTTATAGTTCTAGGGCAGAGAGCTATCACATTTTGTATTTTATGTAAAAACTTCTGTTTAGAAGCCAGCTGCATAAATAATATTTTAAGGTGAGGCATTTCATGATCAAAACATTTTCTCTAAACATTGTGTTTGCTGACATCAATACCTGAAAGTAAAGATCTTTTGTCCAAGAACCGTACTTTGATGATGGCCATCCATGACCGGTTACAGTAGAACAGCATTTTTACATTTACCTAAGGAATCTAATACTACAGGAAAGTAGGGTGGTTTTGTTGTTGTTGTTGATGATGATGTTGTTTGTTTGTTTGTTTTTACTATATAAAAACATCTGAATTCCTCCTGGTTCAAATTTGGCCACTTGAGCTACTGGTGATAATAGTAACTGACAGAGAACACATAGTATTTTTTGTGATGAGGCTATAAATATTTGTTCTGTGATTTCTAAAAAGCTCCGGGGTTGTAGTTACAATTCTCCCCTGATGTGATTCTTGTAATGTGCCTTTATGATGATGCATCCCTAAAGGAAAGGTTCTGACCCTCTAACCATTGAGTGGTTTGATAACTGCTTGTTTTTCGTCAGAAGTCCATCAGCAAGTTTGTTGCTTAGGGACCAGTTGCTTCGGTTCGAGTCAGCTGCTGTATAGACAACTTTAAGATCATACACTGTGCAAGCCGCCCCAGAAAATTTTGCTCGGGCTTGTCTGCAGTGCTGCCAGCTGTACAGCATTAACTGTGAATGGTGGCACATCAGGCAGTGGTATTGTGAAATGCTGTCTCTTAGTTCCATCATTCCAGAGCGTCAGTTTGTTCCCCAGGAAGTAAAAAGTATCTCATTGCACCAAGTGAGATGCTAAATGAGTCCATGTAATTGTACAGCAAAACTCAACTAGTCTGTTTCATGTAGTTTATTGTAAGCCTCAGCTCTGGCTAATCTACCTTTCTTTCTTTTGCACTGTATCAAAATAAATTAGAAATAACTTCAAAAGGGTAAACGCTAATAATGAGTCACTTAATTCAATAGCCTCTGCTGTCAGAAAATTACAAAAGTGTATTCGTTCTTTGCATAGGCAGGGTGCTTTCATTGTCAGCCATGAGCTTGTGTCCAATGGCAAGCACTGTGAACATTAACAGAAAGATTTCATAGGCATTTCATGCCTACTGCAACTCATTTTAATTATCTTGTTTTAAATAAATAGTTTTGTTTGCAATAAACATTATGCCATGTTTGAATAGTAATGTTTTATAATTTTTCGTAATTTAGTTTTTAAAATGTAGCACAGAGTACAGATAAGACACAATAGACTAAGGGCTTTAGAAGGCCAATTTCTCTACTAAAATGATTTCATCTGATTTTCTTTTTTCCCCTTGTCTATGTCTCCTCCTTCTGCCTCAAAAAAAGAAACAAAACCAGTCATAGCCTTTCCTTGGAAGCAGAGAAGCGACCACCTGCCATGGGAAAGGAAAGAGATTTCTTTCAAAGTTTGTGGGAGATATTGGTTTATGCTGTTATTACAATTTTGCTGTATTATGAATAATAACAATGTGGTATTCCTAAAAGCCACATACCGATATAAATTCACAATATAATCCACAATATAAAACAGATGTTAAGGTCCTTGAATGCACCCAGAGGAGGGTAACAAAGTCCTGGTAGGAGGACTGGAAGGCATGTCCTATGAGGATAAGCTGAGGACACTTGGACCATCCAGTGTGGGGAAGAGGAGGCTGAGACGTGACCTTCACGCTCACTGAAGCTACCAGAGCAGAGGGAAGTCTTGGGCTCTGCTCTTGGGAACTGATGTCAGGATGGTATTGGAACGAAGATGTACTGGGGAAGGTCAGTTTGGGCATCAATAAATGTCTATTTATCATGAGAATGGTCAGACACTGGAACAAGGTTTCTAGAAAAGTAGTTAATGCCTCATGCCTGTTGGCATTCAAGAGTCATTTGGATAATGCATTAACTCGTGTTTTATCTTGACGAGGTCAGGAGGTTGGACTTGGTGGTCTTTGTAGGTCCCTTCCCACTGAACTTTTCAATTCCATTTCATTCCACTCGTAGATACAGCGTTAGCACATAGTAAGCTCTGAAGAGCTGACAAGATTTTCTTTTGCATTTGGTTGATTGAAGAGGTGTTTCATGATATGGTGCACTTTTATTTCACTTATTGAAAAGAAATCCTAACCAGTAATTACTGTAAACTGTCCAGTATGTACCATGTATTTAACAGAGTCTGTGACTCTTCCCTTGCTTTTGTGAGATCTGTACTAATGCAATGCTGTTCCTGACTCTGGTTGACATGAAGTTCTATGAATGAAGATACTTTGTTTTGCCTATTGAGACACCAAATTGTCTGAGCTAGGACTATCTCCTGCTATAAACAGTACTTAAAATGAGGTGACTGTAACCTCAGCTGGTGTTTCTGGGTCCTGTTCCACACTAATGCATGTAATATGCAGAGCCAAAAATGAAGGATTTTCTCTTATATAAAGATTCCTTTCTATTTCTCTCTCCTCTCCTGTCTTCTGTGTTCTGTATTCCCAAGCCATTTGTGATTTCACCTCTTTCTTTCATATGATTTTGAAAATTCAGACCTAATATATTCAGTAGTAAAAAGCCCAAGGCACCATAGTTGCATAGGCAATCAAATATTAATGTTCTATTCAAATATTTATTTGTGTGTCGTTAATAAATTAGAAGACAGGAATGTGACCTTTTCCTCCCTGCGAATGAGAGAAGCTATCTGCCATAGCAACACCTTTGATAGATCTTAAAATCGTAAATACAGAAATCTAGCACTTATGTATCTGTTACTTACTTTTTTCTGTGGTCATCGTAGTAGAAGGTTTGAAGATTTTCAGATAAGACATCCACATATCTGGGTTTCTTTTGTGTAAGGATTTTGGTAATTTGAGTTTTATGAGAGCCTGTAACTTTTTGACAATGTACTAGAAGTTTTAAAGTGCATATACTACATTTTTATATTTCCAGGTGTATTTCCATCTTTCCTGTTGTCAAAAGATACTTTTTCGTGTGTGGATCTGTATTGTTAAGATGCTGCTGTTGCATACTTGATTTGTGAAGGAAGAAATTCATTGGTCATTTAGGGTTGCTTGTAGGTTTGTGAAAAGAAATGTAGCAACTCCTGGGCTATATGGCGTGTGGTAAAGAGAATTTTATTTCAGATCTGTGAAGTAGATAATGCTAGCTTGAGCTATTTAAATGAGTACAGACCTCAGTGGCTTAAACTGGAGATTCATTCATAAGGGAAATACGAGATGCTGGGTTAAAATACATCATGGTCAGACATACTCTGTAAGTCTATACTTCATGCTGAATATAAAGCACAGCAAGGCATATTCTGGCTCCCTATGGAATGCTATCATATGTATTCTATCATAGCTCAAATACTACTTGCAAACAGACAGTTTCAAAAGCAGTTGAACTCGATGGAAAGACAATGTATTTCAAACTGTTTTTGCCAAAGAACTAAAATAAATTAAAAATATATATGAACGACATCATAATCAGCAGTTTATTGTAATGGAAAAAAACAACAGCTTACCCCCTGCCAGCTCTTGAATCTTCCTAGCTACCCAAAGATTTTGTCATAGAAGCAATTTCTAATACTTGTAAGTTTAATGAAATATAACCATGGAAATTAGTTCAGATCCTGTATTTTTATCCATTCAGGTTGTTTGGTTATTTCTTAGGCTTATTATACTCTGTTGTTTCTTATATTTTTTGTTCTCTTTCAAATAAGAGAAGCAGGAATTTGAAGTTGATTCTCCTAGGAGCTGTGGCTGCACACTTGGATGTTGTCCTCAGGATTCAATACAAGCTTCAGGGCCTTCATTTGTTTTCAAATTGTTGTATTTTTATTTCATCAAGAAAAGACAATTTAGTGTTTGACCAGAAAACAAAATCCTTCATTGTGCATCTCAACATAAGGTGCATTTATATGTTCCCTTTGAAAACGAGTTACCAAGTGCCGTGCCTGCTTTTTATGAATAAAAAGCAGACTTACTTGGATTGAGAGCCTTGTAGATTCATTACATGACAGAAGTGCCAGTTAATGCCTTCCAAAAGAGTTGTCTGGGACCACTTGAGAAGTTGGTTCTATGTTTGCGTCTTGGAAGATATGTTTTTGTTGTAAGGATTATGACTAGGTAGTTCCAGTTTACCTCTGGATGGTCATATGTCTGCCTTCCATATTAACTTTTATCGACATTTTTTTGCATGCCTTCAGTATGGGATAAATGTCTGTGTGACGAAAGCACAGTCTAACTTGTCAAAGTTAGTAGACTTTTCTTGATAGAAGCAACTCCCAGTTCCTTCAGGATTGGTCAAGAGTGCTATTTTCCTGTGTTGAAAGCTAAAAACTAGATTTGCTAGTTGGAAGGCGAAATCTTACCAATGAAGTCATTATTTTACATGTCAGTTAAGATCTTTCTGTGTGTGTCAACATCAGCAGTTTCCTGGATCTTTATTCTTCATCTGTCTCTCATCCTGTTTTTGAATATTGCATTTAAAAAAAATAAATGCTGCAAATTTAATGGGTTTTATGGTGGTTTGGTGTACATTTCATCTTCTGGTTGGAACAGGCATCTATTCTGTATGTATGTTCCTGCCCAGGAAAAGAGGTGATCCTTTAGCAGAGCTCTGGTGGCAGTGCTACTTTTCTGCTAGGACTTAGAACATAGATCATCCCTAGAAAGGAAGTGACCAGCAGTGCATCTCCAGAGCTCTACTTTCCGAGAGAGAGCCTACTCTCTCAACCCAGCTGTGGATCTGCTGTCATTTTACATACTTTCATACCTGAAATACTAGCTGACCTACTTTGTGGCTTTTATTTAATTCTTGTCCTTCCCTAATAACTCTCTCTTTCACCAGTAGTTAGCATAAGTTCATCTGGCGTATCACTACAGTTGTAGTCCCATCTCTTTATTTCTATGGATTTCATCTGTGTTAGGTACTGGTTAAATTGCACCCAAATCTAAGCTTTATTTTCAGATAGCGTATTTTTTGCTTTCCTCACTACTGCAGAATTGTTGACAGAGAACAAAGAAAGAAAAGAACTAAAATCCATAGGTTGTATCTGAAAACACTAAAGCTTTGATGAAAACTAAGGATAATTCGACTTTTTATCTTTGATCTCTTGAATATATCCTCTAAAATGACATCCTTGCTTTTGTCTTGAACCCACTAATATTAATTAAGTTTAGGGAAAACATAAGGTTCTGCAGGAAAATTCGTATTCTATCTTATGCATTATTGTCCAAACCTTTTTTGCCTTTTCCTCAATGACTTTTTCAAATACAAGCCCACCCCTCACCCCTGAATGTACTGATGAGATACAAACCAGGGAAACTGGGTGTTCTGATTGGTCAATCTGAATTTATTATTAGTTTTTAATGTTCTGAGAATATGGACACAAATCTTCTTGGGAGGAAGATACTGTGCTTCATATGACCTATCAAAGTTCTGTAAACATTATGATTTTTGGTGATAAGACATCTCAGTTTCTAAAGTCTTACAAACCTTCCAAGCCACTAAAGTATTTTTCAAGCTGAAGGTATTGAATGTTTCTCAATTTCACAAATACTGTTGGAATAACAAAGTTTTTTGCCCCAAAAGTTATTCTTAAAAAAAAAAAAAAAAAAAACACACAAAAAAACCCCCACCTCCTAATTGAGGAAATAGCTCATCCAACCTCCTAAATTTAATAAATCATCCACAGGCATGTGCACATAGAAAATTATGTAGTCTTAGAAAACAAATACATACTGGTGAACACATTATAGCCACTGAATTGCAAATAAGTGTTATTTCATAGTATTTCTGTGTTTGTATAGGGAAGGCTTTTTCCTTGTTATAGTTGTTGCTAGATTTTGTTAGCAAGATTTTATTAACAAATTTGGCATAGAAAGAAACTACGGTCTGTCTCTGTAAACTTTATTCAAATATCTAATCTACTTATGCCTGTGGACCTACATTAAAAGCTAGAGCTTTATGATAGTAAATCAAGCTTTGCTATATATTTTAATATGCAGTATTGAAAATAATTCAGTATCTTGGCACCACTGAGGAAACTGCTCATTGGAATTTCATTGCCATTTAAGTTTCCTTAATGATAGTTAGCAAAACTAGTCCATGATACTTAGAGTTTCGGTTTTAGCAGAAGCTTTGGTACACTCAGTCCATGTTTATTTGTTGTTGAAAAAATAGACTGTATAGTGAAGGTAATAAAGAGAGAAATGGATATCAGACAGACAAATTAGCCTCGTTTGTGTTTTGGTTCTTAAAGAATGGAGAATTAAAAATTACCTCTCCCATTTTGCATGAGTCCATGTGCAGTGCAAGGAGCGATGTGCTTCCTTTTACGCATGTGCAAGCACATTCCCATGATTTCGTATCAACTCCACTGCAGTGATTTTGATAGCACCACTAAGCTGCAAGGCTTAAATACCACATCCTTAGAGATGGAAGAGACTACTGAAATGTTGCAAATTGCAGAACTGGTGAAGAGACTTTGCTTTCTAGGCTTGTTATTTTTTCCACAGATAGACATGAATTTGACTGAGATCTGTTTCATATTACAGAATCACAGAATCTTTAAGGTTGGAGAAGGCTACTAAGATCTTCTAGTCCAACCATCATCTCATGTCCACCATGCCCACTAACCGTGTCCCTCAGTGCCACATCTCCACGTTTCTTGAACACCTCCAGGGATGGGCACCCCACCACCTCCCTGGGCAGCCTGTGCCAATGCATCACTACT
This sequence comes from Pavo muticus, assembly GCA_016647715.1. Lineage (NCBI taxonomy): Eukaryota > Metazoa > Chordata > Aves > Galliformes > Phasianidae > Pavo > Pavo muticus. The sequence goes on along the minus strand of JACDJE010000050.1, from coordinate 1,514,939 downwards.
CTTTATGAGAAGAAATTTTTCCTAATATCCAACCTGAACCTCCCCTGGCACAACTTAAAGCCATTACCTCTCATCCTTTTGCTCTTACCTGGGAGAAGAGGCCTTCCCCACCCATTGCTACAACCTCCTTGTAGGGAGTTGTAGAGAGCAGTAAGGTCTTCCCTGAGCCTTCTCTTCCTCAGACTGAAACAATCCCAGTTCTCTCAGCCGCTGCTCATAAGACTTGTCCTCTAGACCCTTCACCAACTTGCAAGTTGTGAGGGAGATAGATGGCTTCAGACACTAGATGTTAAAGTTCTTCATCTCCATGTCACCACTTCAGATTCTGCATAAGTCAGAATCATTGTGAAAGCTTGTTACCAGACTGATGCTTTGTCTGTTTCCAGTTTGTTATTTATCTCTTTTACTGACATCTGTCTAATAGTTCTCTCTCTAATAATATCCAGAATAGCAATTTAAGCAATCATAAAAGCCATTGTAAATACAGAATCTAATTTTTCAAACATACAGATACCTTTCTAAGTCGACAGAAGTGCAAAATTGTCATTACAGGAAGTTTGGACTTCTGCTGACTTCTGAGAGAAAAAGTTTATTGTCCAGAGCTGTTATGCCAGAGTCTTCTATTAGTTTCTTTCTCTAAATAATTAGAGAAATCTTGGCTACGTTAAATTTGATGTTTATGTTAACATCTGTTTCTGTTTTCCTTAATAATTTTAAATCATTTGCCTTTATTCACTGCATTTCTCAAATGGTTAGACATCCATATTCTACTTCTGCTCATAGCTGAAGAATATGTGATCTGACCTGCAGGAAAACCTACATAAAAAAACCCTTTTATGTTGAGAATGGGCCAATCCTGGATGCTCATCTTTCCCTGGAGACCATGTTTGGTTTTGTGCACTGAAAAGATTAAAAGAAAGATGTTTCAGAGAGAGAGAGATGCTTTCTTATTAAAGATGTCACTTAAAAGTTTCTGTCAGGGTAATACAAGTTGGGGAGAAGCAGCAAGCCCAGGCTATTGCAGATTTGAAGCTTTACTAATTGGTTAATTCTGCTTTAATGCCTGGCCAGTGGTTGGCACCATGGCGCGGAGAATTTTGCATAGATCCTGCAGGGATGGTTCTGCTTTTTATCTTGAAATAGGGGAATGGCTTTGATAGAATGTACCTTTAGTGAGATTTTCTTAAATTTTAGCATGTTTCAAGATCCTCCTCTTCAACCATGCATCCACATCACCTTTCAGAAATTTTATTTAAAATTGGGTCTTTGTTTTTTTGAGTAGACTCTAATTGCCTCAAGACAGTGGCTAGTGATTCTGAAAGCAAAAACTGCATTTCAGTAAATTTGCTAATAATAGATTTTGCTTTTGGCTTGTCATAACTACTGACAGATCTGTGGACAGGATGGGCACACTCGCTTCTTCTTATTCAATAACGTAAGTACTTTTCTGGACACGGGGGCAAATTTATTCTTGGACTTAATCCATACACTTAAATGCACTTAGAGCCAAAATGAATTTGTGCCTCTTTCCTTATTTGGAAAACAATGTTCATCATTTTTATAATGATTACAAAGTAGAGAAGGTTCTTTTCATTTATTTATTTGTGTTGGTTTTTTTTAATTGTGTTTAAAGACAGCGAGAAGCCCCAAGAGAAATCAGCATGTAGTAACATGGTAATTCTGTACTCTGCAGAGCCTACAGAGGGAACTGTGGGAAAAATATGGAGTGTCCTGCAGACGCAAACTTGCAGCACTCAATTTGTGGCAGAGATGAGACTTAAAAGAAGGTCACTCAGATAGTCCTTTTCTTAACTTGGCCATACCTTTTGAGGTTTGTGTATGTATGTTTTCGTTGCTTAAAGAGAGCACCATAGTTTCTCAAAGGTTTTATTAGAAATGAGTTGGGACTGGGAACGAACACTACTAAAATAAAATGTCCTCTGAGATTAGTGTTCTTCTCATCTACTCAGTATAATTACAATAGGCTCATAACCTCGTCTGCTATGAGTTATTATTCTTCAGTGTGTTTTGCTTGAAAATAAAAATCATTCAAGAATTGAAAATGGAAGTCTGTAGGAGCATAGGCCAGGTTAGTGATATACGTAAGACATTTGGGATTTAGACTGGATGAATCTTTCCTTTCATTGTCATTTACAACACTGCATTCAGCATTCTCTTCTGTAATTTAGCAGTGACCAAAGAAATACTGCAGATCTCTGTCTCTAGAGAGACTTACCATGAGAAGAGATAATTGAGGCTTTAAAGTTATTCAGAGGACCTTTGACATGTGATATGTTGGGGATAATTTTAAAAGGAATAGTGTCAGATATCAAATTCTCATAAAGTTCTTGTAGACTTAAATATTTTTTGCAGTTTGCATTGTATGCCTTTTCCTCTCAATATGTAAGTTTCCATATTAGAACATGATTCCACCTACAGTATATTTTCTAATGGCATTCCCATTCTTGGTTTCTTTAAAAAATTCTTCTGTTTTCATGGTGGTGGGAGGAAGCAAAGAACCTATATTCCTCTGGTGGAGTCAATTTAAAGATTTAAATAGCAAATTCAGGTCAGAAGTAAGATACTTAGAAGAAATTACTTTCTGCTGGAAGATATATTTGAGTTGGTGTAGGCACATATATGCACACATTTATACCTCATTTATATTAGGAAGCATAAAAAATGGATACATAAAATATTAAGAGCTAACTTTGGCTTGTTTTTCCAGAAATTTCCAAGTGCTCCAAATCATCATGTTAACTTAGGCAAACATTCATGGAATCATAGAATCATAGAATGGTTTGGGTTGGAAGGGACCTTTAAGATCATCTAGTTCCACTCTCCCTGCTACAGGCAAGGACACCTCCCTCTAGACCAGGTTGCTCAAAGCCCCATCCAGCCTGGCCTTAAATACTTCAAAGGAGAGGGCATCCGCAACCTTGCTGGGCGACCTGTTCCAGTGTCTCACCACCCTAACAGTAAGGAATTTCTTCTTAATATCTCATCTAAATCTACCCTCTTCCAGTTTAAAACTGTTTCCCCTCATCCTGTCACTACATGCCCTTATAAAAAGTCCTTCTCCATCTTTCCTGTAGGCCCCTTCAAGTACTGGAGGGCCGCTATGAGGTCTCTTCGGAGCCTTCTCTTCTGCAGTCCGAATAGCCCCAGCTCTCTCAGCCTGTCCTCACAAGGGAGGTGCTCCAGCCCTCTGATCATCTTTGTAGCCCTCCTCTGGACCTGCTTCAACAGCTTGATGTTCTTTCTTGTTTTGGGGGCTCCAGAACTGGACAGTATTCCAGGTGGGCTTTCATGAGAACAGAGTAGAGGGGCAGAATCACCTCCCTCAACCTGCTGGTCACGCTTCTCTTGACACAGCCCAGGATACAGCTGGCCTTCTGGGCTGCAAATGTAATTATCTCTACATATTGCTGCCAATCGCTGGATGAGAACTTGATTCATCCTCTGGCATTTGAGATTTCTCTTTGAGAATCTTCTTGTAGAAGCAGGTAGTCATGATAGCAGCTTAATGAACCATAAATCTCTTTGCAAGTAGGTCATCAAGCATATATCAAGATAATATGCCTAATACAAACTGGGTTCTAATCAGCTGTGTAGGAGGTACACACAGTTCACTTTCGCCTCCCAGTCTGCCATTTTCTGTGTTTGTAGTGGACAGTTGTGCTTATGATTTAATTTTTGATTAGATTTGTTTTGTAAATTGGTGAAATAGAATGACGTCTTGTCTTCTGTCCATGTCATTAGCACTTCGTGAATTAGTGCAAATGATTCCTGACAAGATTCCAAGCTCGTTTAGAAAAGAGACAGTTGCAACAGAATATGATAGAAATCAATAAAATCTTCAATGACATAAAGAAGGATCAAAGTCTCACTGTCTTTTCTAATCTAAACATTAGGGCTTATTGGGTGAAATGAGGAGGTGGCAAGTTTGAAACGAATGCAAGAATGTGTTTTTTCTTACAAGAGATTGCCGTGGAGGTAAAATTCTACATAAATAGAGAGAAGAACTTTAGTTCACAGAAGTGAAATTTACTGAAATTAAATACATAGAGATGATATTCATGTCAGGAAATCCTAGCCAGAAAACTGTTGGCTTCCTGAGCTGTGAGTATTAGGTTGAAGTCAGGAACAATTTTACATTGTTCTTACTCTCTTTTGTAGGAATCCTTTCAGGAACCTTGTACAGAAAGTGCTGATGAGAGATTAAAAGTGTGGGTAGAAGAAAATGTCTCATTTCTGCCTGAAGGAATGACAAGTTTGTGGTCAAACTAGTGATGAAAAGATTTATTGACTCTGTTAGCTATGTTAGTTATAGTACATTATTTGGAAGATATTTGTAAAGTTTAGGCAGTCAAGATTTATAAACATTTCTGAGACAACAGTGAAGTCAAAGGGAAAAACAAAACAAAATAAAAACCCTCAAAAACAAACCACAAAAATCAAGTTGTCTATAGTCTGTAATCTGTTTTCCTGTTATGCAGCTCTTGGGCATAATATACCCGTCTTTCCATTAATTCATTTATCAGGAAAAATACAAGATACAAAGCATACTTTCGCCAGTCAGTAATCAAATGCCTTGCTATCTATATCTTCTTTTTCTATTTCCGTAGGACAAATGAATGGGAAATACAATTAGCTGAAAACTGATTTTGGTTTAGAGTTGTTTAGTGAATGGTGAGATGCTTTGTGTTTAAAAACCATTTGGATGTGGTGCTCAGGGACATGATTTAGCTGTGGGTTGTTAGAGTTAGGGTAGTATGGTTAGGTTGCAGTTGGACTTGATGATCTTTAAGGTCTTTTCCAACCTGAGCAATTTTGTGATTCTATTGTATGATTCTATGTGTTTCAGAGTAAAGCTTTAGAAGAGATTGAGTGTCAGAATATGAATTATACTTCGTATGTGACTTATACTTTTGAATAACTAGCCTCTATCTCAATAGCTGAAATATGTAAGAATATTCAAGCGGAGTGTAGTATAATGCTTAGAACCGTCTATTATTGGTTTCTATCTTGTTTTTGGTTTTTTCTCCTGTTGTTTTAAGACAAAGTCTGCATTTCACAATTTAGTGTGAAGGAAAGCACAAATACAAACAACAATTCAAATTCATGTTTATTCCGGTCTGGTAAATAAAGTTGAGATTCCATTGCATGATTGAGAAGCCTCTCTGAACATTGCCCACACTGAGCCTGCCACACATACAGGTAGTTCTGCTTGTGTTGTTGCTTAATTTATAGGAATGTGTTATCCCGTACTTTTTGAATTTGCTCTTCCCATTGTAATTTAAGGAATCTTAGGAGACATCTGGAGACATCTTTTTCCATGCTCAAGAAAGAATGTGGAAGGTCTCTACTGCAAGAAATTAATTGCTGTTGCAGAAGGTAATTGAACACCACAAGGTGCTGCACAGAGCCTGAAGAAGTAGAACAAAACAAACATGCCCTGAGTAGAACCCTGTCAAAGTGCTTGCTGACTGTAAGAACACGAAAGAATTCAAATACCAGAGGGAAGAAAGCTTTGAGGGGTAGCTGTTTATCACACATGCTTTTCTTCACTCCTATTTAGAGATGCTTGCAGCTACTTTCTGTTCAAGCCATACAAGATGCATAAAGAGAAGCAGATTGCTTACAGGCTGGTAGCATAACACTTTTTAAGTACCAAGAGCACTGTATTAGCTCCCTTTTAATTCTGTGCATGTCAGTACCTTGCCCAGCTAATACTGCCAACATGTTTTCCCTGGAAAGCTCTAAACAATATGAAAAAGCACTTTGGGAAAGCTTGTAAAATTCAGTCAATTTGTCACAGAGCTTTATAGTTTTATCACCTTAGTCACTGGAGACTGAGTGCTGCATATCCAAAAAAAAAAAAACCAACAAAAAAAAAACAACCAAACCAAAACAACAAACCCAAACCAAAAAAGCAAGCTGGAGCCATTGCTGTTTCTACATGTTCTGATATGGAAACACCATGTAGAAGTGCTTCCTAAAATTGACTGTGGTAGTAGATGCATCAAGAAGTACAAGGGAGATAGGACATCTGGACAGCAAAATAAGTATCTGGAGATGATTGTTCTTATTCTTCCTTGGTTTTGTTAGATAAAGGTTATTATTGCTTCAGTGAATCTCTCTAGCTTCACTCAAAGGTAAGCTAAACAAATCAAGTAAAACAGAAATTGTGATGGATTCCTTTAAATGCATGGACAAGCAAATAAGGTTGGATAATGTAAGACTAAAATTGTGTTAAATCTTAGAAGTAAAATAGATACTATGAAAATTTAGTAAAATTGATACCTAACTGGCAGTCAGGTTCCTGCAGCTAGGAAGGATGATGGAAATAGAATTGCTGGTTGTTGAGGTTTCTAGGATTTTTTTAAGATGACTGGTTTGCATGTATTCATATGAAAGTAGTATCATGTTGATAGCATAACATAAAGATACAGGCATGATCCAAATGCCATATAGTAATTCTCATCTTGAAGAAAGCAGAGCAATGTCTGGATATTTTTTTCCAATTCTGAATCCACATTTCCAAGCCCTGTTTGTTTTTATCTGAGTCTCTAATGAGCTGTTCCTCCCCATAGTACAGAGTCCTGTAGGACTCTGGTGGGAAGCAGCTGTTTCCCACTCAGCTGTTCCACAGAGACCAGCCACATACCCTGAATGGAATAGGGTTGTCAATCAGTAAGTGATTTACTGATTACTGCTTTACAAGTGATGATACATTTGCTTTTGTTGTTTTCATTACAGTTTTGTTAGTATCCTTAGCTATAAGGCAACAAAGCAAGCAGTTGAAGTGACATTCAGCACAGAAAAGAAAAATCCCAAGAGGAAGGATGAAATAACTACAGACATGTGAATGTATCATGGGGACAGCAGATCAGCTTCTCTTTAGATGTTGCTTGTATTCTATTCTGAATCTATTGTCTGTGTAGCAACTTTCATGGAGAGAAGACAGAATGGAGTGACTATGGGTATCTCTTTTTTTGTTTAAAATTTTTCATCTGATTATAGATAGTAGATCGTATAGATATTATAGATAGTATATACGGTTGTTTACAACATCAAAATTAACAGCTCTAAAAAGAAATAATCATTAGGCAGTGTAATGAGATTTTTGTGGGGATCGTGGTGTGCAATAAATGTGACTTGAAAGGAGTCTAGAATTGGAGATGAGAGTAGTAAGTAAATGTGATTAACAAAGTTAAATATTCGTTAACATCATATTTCAAATGTGGAAAAAAATGCAAGGATAGAAAATCTGAACACTTGTAATGTTTTAGCATATTTTACATGTAATGATTACTGTAGTTATCATAATGAGTAAAATAGTTGCACAAAGTACTTTATTTATAGCAACATTTGTAATTAGGTACTTGAACATTTGTTATTTCAGACAGGAATGTCCTGTAGAGCTAACCCATGTGAAAAGAATTCTCCAATTAGTGATTTTACATATTATGCTTGTTTCTATGAAAAAATAAAAAGAATTTCCTATTTCTTGGCAATTACTGCTACTACTAGTTTTATTTTTAAAGGAGCAGTATAAAATAATTTTCCTCTTGCCATATTTAGTTCTCAAATGAAACTTAAGTTCAGGGAATATTTTCAGAGAACAAATATCACAGTTATTTTCCAGTTGGAGCTCCGTAAATATTATTTCATGGGGATAACTTCATACAAATATAGTTATGAAAATACCTTTTATTCTTTTAAATCTCCTGCTCTTCCTCCCGTTTTCCTTCCACAAAACCCTGAGGAGGAGTATTCCTCAAAATGAATCCTTAATCCTTTGGAAATTAAATGTTATCAAGTCCCTCAGTAAGTTTTCTCTTTCTTTTAGCAATACTAAATTAAGGTAAATTAGCAAATTAGAGGTGATTGTTCCCAGTGCACAAGGCAGAGTTTGAAGAATACTGTTCAAATGCACATGAAAGCATCAACTTGATCTAAGACTGAAGGAAATGCCTTCACCGCTATGAGCATTTTAAGTATGAAATATAGAATGTGAAATAAATATTTAGACAACATAAGGTTATGGCCTGGAAGGCCAACTGTGTTCTAGTCTGCATTAAAAGAGGAGTGGCTAGCAGGAAGGGGGAGGTGATTGTCCTCCTCTACTCGGTTTCCTGCTCCCTACAGGCTGTTGTGATCATCGATCCTTTGGGTTAAATGGATCATCGCTGACCACCTTTCTTCTTTTTTAACTGACCTAACAGATACCCTGTTGATTTTGTTCGTATCTGTAGCATCTGTCAGACTCAAAGCTTTGTGATTTGCATTTGGGAATACTCAAGTTTCTCTTTCCCAGTGTGAGGAGTTCAGGTGCTGATCACTGCATTCTGGGTTCCTCTTGGTGAAGGGACAAATTTGATGCTGGGATGGCTGTGTCCCTGGGGGAGAGGTTTTCACTTTAATAGGAAAGCTTGGTTCACCCCAGGTGCTGCATTATGTCTGATTTAACAGCTGCTTAATGTGGATGATAAATATCTTTCTAATTTAAATCCACTTTACTACCTTTAGTTTTCTTGAGGGTGACTCTCAAGGAAGAACACCACTATTGCATGGCTTCCTTTCAAGCTCTGAATCACCTTAAGAGAAATAGAAAAGCTGTGAAATGTCTGCTTTTCTCTGGAGAAAAAGTTAGTGTAGGCAGTTCCACCTAGGCTTCCATTGCCAAATGGTTTTGCCAAAAGTGAAGATGTGAAGACATTGTCATGTGGGAGATAAGAAGTAACTATGATTCTGGGCTCTGCTGGATTCATTCAGTGAAACACTTGCAGTGTTCTGGATGTTTTTATTAATAACAATGCATTAATATCCTTAATTAGAAGAATTTATGACTTTATTTATGGGTGGTAGTGATCCAAGCAAAATTAAGAAAGAAAAATAGTACCAAACTCAAATTTTAAATGCTAGATTGGAGGAGAGTCTGACCTTCTTTTTTCTTAGCTGCCAAATTCTGTTAATACCTATATATACTTCTGTTTCCAAAGATACACTTCTCCTCTGTAAGAAATTCTTGTAGCTTTTCCTTTCCTGAAGAAGCAGAAGAGGTTGTTTCATACAGCACTTCACACCTTGCTGGAAAGTAGGGAAACAGAAATTGTCAAATTCTGTATGTCTTATGCTCAAGCAGCTGAAGCTGTTTTGATAGTCTCTTAAAAACGTGATTAAGAACTGGTTTTGAATCCAAAAATACCAGTGTGTTGAGATGATGCCTGCAAGAGTGGTCCCTCAGGTCTGTAACAGAATTTCTTTAGATAGAGGCTGATTCTGGTTTCAGACAAATGGGTGGCCTGCTATGTACATCTAACCATCATGAGAAGCAAAGTCAGGCTATTTCTGGTTGCATGTTTAATTGCACGGTGTTGGACAGTTACACAAAGGTTTAGTATCCCTTGGGCATGGCACATGCTGGGAAAGGAGACTCTGGTGTTCTGAATTTGTCAGAATAAAGATAGTTTGTGAATAGATCAGAGTAAAGCTAATCAGTAGATAGGATTTGAATGCTGTGCTCACCAGACTACTGGCTGATCTCTGCATGTCTTTCTCTATCTTGTAGTTCATGAAATCTTCCCCCCAAATGTACAAATTTCCACAAGAACTTGGTTTCTTATCCTATCTTATTTGTAAAATGCTGAAGGCCTATGGATATTTCTTTTTGACAGTCTCACGTTTCACATTTGGACCTTTCAATAACACTCCCAATGGCAGTGTCAGGGGAAGGGGAACATTGTACAGATATATGCCTGGCCTATATGTGCCCCTTTTTATTAAGTCCAAGGTGCGACTGCCAGTTCAGAAGAATTTAAAGCCTTTTTTTTAACTGAATTTTAAGAGCCTATTTTAAAGGCTGTGTTTGGAGAAGAAACACTATATCCATAATGTAATGCTTTAGTAGGCATTTAAAATGTAAAATGTGAACTCTGTGAAATATTCTTTTAGCTTACAGAATGAATAAAAAAGAGTAATATTTCAAATTCATCCGCTTTTATTTTCCATGAGCTTCCTAATGTGCCCGAATGGTAATCTAGAACATACATTCTCATTTCTAAGAAAACACATTTTATTAGGAATTTCTAAGAAGTGTCATTCTTTCAGAGTACGTCTTATCACGGAATGATGGTTTTGAAACATTATAACACAACACAAATGTGGTGCCAGGTAACATGGCTAATTCTGCGCAGTCTGATGTGTAATTAATGGAACTCTTCACAAAGTGATTGCTTTTTATGAGAAATGAAAATTCAAATGCAATTTGGAGATATAATTAACAAGTAAAATAACCTGAAAAGAATGTCATTCAACTTTTAGTCAGTGGAGCAAACAATGGCTGTTCAAGAGTCAGTAATGTTCATCTCACGTGTTTGCAGACTGTGCAGTCGGAGCTGTGGATAAAAGTACCTGAAGAATTAATAGTAAAACTGGAGAAAAAAAAAAAAAAAGGTGAAATTTCCTCTGTTTGGAGAAAACAACTGGTTATTGCTTGAATATAGTAAAAGAAAAGAAGATTTATTGGAATTTCTTGATTATTTATAGCTATACATTTCCAGCATGCTGAGGTTTATTTGGAATGTCAGGTAAAAACAAAACCATTGTTGCTTTTACCCAGTTGTTGGGATGGGGCATACGGTGCTTAAAACTGTCTTGTAAAAAGCAAAAATATTCAACCTTGAAATCAGAGTTTGATACAGGGAAAAAAAAGTCTGTGTTCAGAACAGAGTATCTATATACAGCTATACATTGTTATGCTCAGGTTACTCATAAAGTGGATTATGTCAGTTCTCAACAATAGCAAATTCAGACTTTTGCCTTAAAAATTCCCAAATCTTAAAAAAAAATCCCAAAAAACAAAACCCTTTGAATTTTCAGCCCAGAAGGAAAGGTGTGAGTGGTGAGGGCAGGGTGGGAAAAGGCATTGTGTACAGTTCCTGGAAATGACAGAGATCCTGGTCGAACTGGATATTCCTTGCATCTGTGTCATACTCAGAGAAGATGTTGTGTATGATGTGAAACATGGATGAGACTTGTTTCTGTTTGCCCATCAAGCAGCTGCAGACATTTACAAACAAAATTCTTCTCTGCTGCAGGCCAAAAATTAGCAAAGCCCAGACTTCAGTTGAAATTAGTAAGGCTTAGAGATACAACTAAATGAAACGCTCCCCTGGGTGTCTTGCTATCTATAGTGCATTTTAAACCTTTGCACTATGCATACACCATATTCCCCTTTTATACTCTAAACTCTGTTATCATCTTCTTTACCGTGTTCCTCTGGATGTAGCTATGACCGTACTATGGACCTGCTGTGCTCCCTTGCTCGTACTGCCCTGCTGCAGGAGAGAGTGGGGGACTAAATGAGGGGTACCATTGCTATGGGTGCCAGAGCAGGTTGTTTTACAACACAGTTGGCTGAACTCACAAGTGTTTTGGGAAGCCAGGGCTGCATGGCCATGTAATAGCACTTGGCTGGACAACCACTACATAAGCAATAACATAAAAGGATTCATAGTCTGAGCATCTTAGACGCTGTCTGGTCTTGCATTTCACCAGGCGTTCTCCTTACCATTCACACCCAGTGCTTGTCAGTTTAGGGAATGCATATTGTTGTTGTCTGCTTTTGGTTTTTTGACTAAATTAGCAATCACAATTACTTCCATAGTTATTCTGGCATCTACAGTACATGAGCATGCGGGGTTAGATTTTCTGTGTGAGTGTGTGTATGTTTGTATATAGTTAGAAGAAAAACAGCTCTAAAGTGAGAGTTATGTTATTTTGGTGAAACATTAGCAATCTGTGTAAGTGCATATAATGAATATAAAATCCTAGAAAATAGTCTAACTACCTTTATCTCTGTTTTCATAGTTAGCAAATGATGTAACATGACTTTTGCTTTATGAAATCTATCCCTCCTGTGTCTCCCGTGAAATTCAAATGCACCTCATTACTTTTTTCAGTTATTTTCTAGAATGTCTTAATTTAATTTTCACTCATCCTCCCCTGTGGCCTCCAAAGAAAAGGAAATAGGTGGGGCAGACAAGTTGAGAAGTAGGAAAATGCTCTGTGTCAGCTTTCCTGGTTGTGTCAGTTGTGCTGGAGAACAAAAATTATCTATTTCATTATCTCCTCATCCAAGTGGAATACTAATCAATATCAAGGACTAAAAGAACAACATTTGACAAATACAAGCTGCTGCTGACAGTTTGCTTTTTAAAGTGCTCATTCTTTTTAGAGAAGCAAGTCTTTTTAAATCTCATTAACTATCATGTTAACTGTTAACTATTGTTTAGAATGGTTAAGTCTTAAAGGGCACTATGTCACCACTTACACCCTTGAAAAACAGTCAGTATTGAACTGTCCTTTCACTTTCTACTCCTCAAAATGAAAATATGTTAAAATGTCTTTTCAGGATCAGATAGTTCAAGAAAGCCTTTCTCATGTAACTTCTTCACTTAGAGAATTAGTGTAATAAGTTTTGTTATTGCAGTGGCTCTTCTTCCTTATCCTGTATTTTTTCTTCCCGGATCAAGTTTTCATATGCTTGTATATGTTAGTACATGACATATAGAGAATGCACAAATATTGAAATAAGTTATATGATTTAATCTTGTGCTTATTGCTCCACACTTTATTATTATGTAAGTTACTTTACCACATAATGCCCCTTGTTCACAGGCTGAGATCCTTTTCTGCCTGTTCTACAAATTGCCTAAACTTTCTATCCTTGAGCATTTTGTTGAGTATAAGATGGAGATAAAACTCCTCAGGCCTCTTCCTAAACTCTTTAATAGCTCTCTGTGTAAGATCACTCTTGAAAAAAAACAAGCATTTCTTTCTTAGGAAATATTCCTTACTATATCTGCACTATAAGAAAAGATGTCTCCTTCTTCTGAAGGTATACTTTGCTGCAGTAAGAGGTGTTACATTTTCTACTCTAATACCAGCTTCACATGGCTTAATCCTTACTAATGACTTCAGCTTGGCTCTGTGCCACGAATCCACCTATGTCTGTAGATTTCAACAAAACAAAGTGTGAAGAATATTGGAAATCTAGCCAGAAAAACTCTCTTTAACTTCTTTGGCAGAGTACCAGGAAAGGAGGAGAGAACACAGAATCAAAATAAGTTACAAGATTCAGAAGTGCATTAAATTAGACCTAAGAAATTGCTTTCTCCTGTTATTAGTGACTAGTGATAATTTGAAACATTTCATCCCTGGTCACTTTGATATTTTAAAATAAATGGAAATAGAGACATAAGAACAGAAACCTTAAGAAACAGAGCCAATGGTTGTATATTAAGGGGGTTACTTAAATTAGAATGCTTTGGTTAAGAGAACACACCTTACAGAAGAATTAATTTTAAAAGGAGTAAGAGGGATCATAAGATGGAAGGATTTTCTACACGTCCTCTTGTTCTATTTACTCAGAGCAGAGCAGGGGAGACAAGGCTGCTCAAGATCTTGTCAGATTGAATTCTGAGTATTTTCAAGGATCCAGGTTCTGCAACTCGCATGAGAATATGAGAACGAGATGCACATTTCCCATCACAGATCAAGGAGAGACCAGTTTGGAGTCAAAGGTCATTCACACTTTTTACAGATCCCTTTATCATAGGCTTTTATGACAGGAGTGCATTTTAATTTAATTGATTTTTTTTTTTAAATTTTCCAGTTAATGTATAATATTGATCTGTCTCTATGAAGACAGGGATCGTTTCCGGAGAAGTTCAAATTGCAGATGTGCATTTTTTAAATCAATATTCTTTGACTGTTATTCAGGTGGTCCTACCATGCTGTTCCTCTTTTCTGAGGATTAGGAAATCTGCAGAAGAGGTAAGGTAGGTTCAGCATTAAGTGGGCACTAGTAGTTGGTGCATCTGAACTGCACTCAGCCATGCAAATCTGATCAGGTTATTTGGCTGCTACGCTCATCAACTTCAAAGGTAATTATAGTTATAGAGGTTGAAATTTGTCTAGTGCAAGCATACAGACAGAGCTGTCACAGTGCTCTTCTGGATGTGAAGGTCTTTCTACTCATCTAGACTGCAACTTCACTTTCAAAAAGTTGACCATATCCATAAAGTAGGAAAAATTCAGAAAGGAGAATAATCACTGTAATTTTGTCCATGGCTCAGTAGCAAAAGAACACTTTATCAACAATAAAAGAAACATTTATGGTATATACAGCACAAGGGGGTTCTCTTTATTTCCTGTAGGTGAAGATAATCTTTTATTTATTGTGCAAATATTTAATCCCAGGGGTAAGGATTTGCTGCAGAAAATAAAGTATTCACCTCAAAACAATACATCAAAGGATCTTCAGTTCTCAGATTTTATACAATTGTTAATCTTGGATTCATTTATAACTGCCAGAATCAACTTCTTCCTCTCTGTGCTTTGCTTGTTAGTAAATGCTAAACAAAGAGAATTTCTAAAAATGTACCATGAAAGCTTTATAAATGTAATATTAAAACATCTATCCCACTGAAACATAGTAAAGTCCAAGGGAAGCAGATTTTAAAAGGACGTACCTTGGTTCTTGTCTGCTCTTCCGAGCATCTGAATTGCTTATTTTATTTATTCGTTTATTTTGTCCTATGCATATTTCATTGATTGTGGCTGTCAGAGGTTCCTTTTAGCATTTATTTTCCACTGTTTATCTCTTTGTCTTCCTTGATGGCTTTGTTGTAATGGAAGGAAGATGCAGTCTGTTTCCAGGAGTTGTTTGGATCAGCATCCTTTTGTCTTAGAAGTTGGAGATATACAGAGTAATGAATGCAGTGCCATAGTGGAGGAGACAGATAAGTGGAGTTATCACTGTTTTGGAGCAGAAAGGAATAGTTTAGACATGTCTGTTAGTACTGGGGGAGAGAAATGGGTCTCCAGAGAGTTATTCAAAGGATGTCATTGGAAAAGAAAGGTGACACATTCCTCTGTAGTTCATAGGAAGCAAGAAGAGCATAATTGCTACTCTATCACATCAGAAGAGTAAATGATGAGACCTTACTTCAGAAAGGTCACAAACTGGAGGATCCCATAGTTGCATTTCAGTGCAACAATGAATTAGAATTACTACAGTTACAATCGGATAGTTATTCTACTTCATAGTTTTGCTGTTTTATTTTTCTTCTCTAATACATGCTATAATTTATTTTGTTTTGCCTTTTGTGGTTTCTTTTACATAGAACTACGTTGGCAATCTCTGCATCTTGTTAGTTTTTGTAACTGTGAATCATTAGCTATGGCAATGTAACCTACAAATAAGTAACTTGAGAGAGGAAAGGATTTTAGGTTGTTTATGTGAAAAATATAACAGAGAGTATTTGTAAATAGAGATCCAGTGTAAGTTTAATTGAATATATTTGCATTTAGGATGCAAGAGATTGAAGATTGTAAATTTAAGAATTCAGTGAGTGAGCGATGGGAAATAGTCTTTCAATGAAACTAACGGGCTGTAAAGATTTCTGGCAAAATAAAGTTTACCACTAAGTTTCCTAGGTATTTCTTTGGGATTACCACAGTGCTTCCTGTGTTTTTATGATTTATTGATTTTTATTATAGTTTGAACAAACTTCTGAGGCAGCAAAGTGGTATTCTTAGCAGAAAAGTGCTATCCTTCTTTTAAAGCTGGGTAACTGAAACACAGGATGGGCTGTAGCTTTCCTAAGGTGAAAAAAGATATCTGAGGTGGGACAGAAGGTGGTAGTTTGGTTTCACATGTCCCAGGCTAGAATCCTAACGCCCAAATATATCTGCATATTGCATCTGTTGTATGCAGCTCATTGATCCAGCCTATCCAGATCCAACAGCAGAGCCTTCCTACTCTCAAGCAGATCTCTTTTTATTTTCCCAAGTTCCAGAAGAAGCCCTGTGTTCAGCCAGAATCTCCTGGTTCTGCCACAGGTAAATGGATGTGTAATGTTGGCCAGGGTACTTACTGTGCCCTGAAGTTCTGCTTCTGTAAACTGGAAGCAGTGTTTTCTTGTCTCTGGACAGTGCTGTAAGAATACGTTCATGTCTATAAAATGCCAGAAGCTGGGAGGGAACAAGGTCATAAAATTACACATCTAAGTACTTTAGATGATTGTTATTTTGCAGTTTTGTAACAGCCTAGACTGCTTTATAGCTGTAAAGTAGAAAATGAATATCATGCAATGTCTGCATCCTATCAGAGCCTAGAAATGCAAGTCTAGGGGAGAGTGCGGAGAGTAATAAAAGGATGGTATTTCCCTTATTTATTGTTTTGAAACAGAACTATAAATTGTGTATTATTGCTGTAGATGTAATTGCAGTTACTAGCTTCTAGAGTAAGGTTGCAGCCTGCTCTATGCCTACCACTGATGTGATTTTGCAAAGGTTGGGTAGTATTGTCAAATACATTCATTGATGAGTTTATCGTATTTTTATCATATCATTATACCTTGTTGTCTAAAATCTTTGTTTCTTTTGCTGTGGTAAAAGTGACCACAAAAGTTTTGAGTGAGTATAATTCTGTCTTGATATGATCACCTGAACTTAGGGCTGCCAGAAGTCTGTGTATGTGCATGAATTGTCCAGTGAACAGAGTTCTAATCGAAGAGTGCTCTGAAGTCAGGAGCGAGGATTGCATGAAATTGAGTCTCTCTTTGCCTTGAATAACTTAAAGTTGAAACAGTTTCTGAAACCTAGTCTCGGTATCTCAGGTAGCTACAGGCTACAGGAAACAGGTTCTACAGACCACCTTGTTTTACAACAGGGTAAACAAGTAAAAAAATCATTTTAGAGAACGGAGAGAGCTTCTTCCTCTGACATGTGGTTATAGATCATCTTTCTGGAGTTACAAAGTGATGGGAAAAATGGTCTGTGACTGGACAGCTGCAGTGATTGATGAGAATATAGGTTAATTTAATGTTCCTTTTATTTTTTTAATCCAGAGTGAGTAAAAGGGTTACACTACAACAGTTGTTGAGCTATCTGTGCAAAATAAACCAGTGGTCATTCTACAAAATCTAAAACCTTTCTGAAAGGTTTAGATTATTTTTTAGAGCTATTTAGTATGGCAGATGCTTACTATGATGCTGGTACAGTATGTGAGGGGAATTCTTAAGGCCAGAGTGAGAATTAAAAAGTATTATTCTGAAGCCAGAAAGAAACTGCTGGTTTACTTAAGAAAAACTACTTACTCAATTTTTAACAACAAAGATGTAATAAAAATGCTGGTGAAGAGTTAAAAATAGGAGAGGCCTTCTGGTGTTGTTTGTGGAAGTATTTTCTTACTCTCCTGAGAGACTGAGTTAGTTCTTTCAGGAAACTTTTTAATGCTATATCAACAGTTCAGTGACACTCCTGTTGTTAGCAAGTTTGTGATTTGCAGGGCACCATTGAGGAGGAGAATGTAACATCTGAAAGCTCATCATCCTTTGTTACAACTTTTTGTGCATTATCCTATGTAAAGCATTCATTAACACGTAAAGCAAGATGTGAATTATAATGATCTGGTAAACTAGCCCATCACAGAGCACAAAAATAACGCATCTCTGTTCTAAAAGCTAGTGGTTGTAAAGTCTGCTGGCATAAGCTCTCAGAACAGATTTCTGAGCTGAGAGTTGTCCTGAATTTCCAAGTAGTTATACAATTAAGTAGAGTTATCAGGACAGTTTCAATCGTGGTTTGTTTGCATTATTATTATTATTTCATTACTAAGTAAAACAATCTTACAAATAGATGTGATATGTTTTGCCCTACAGGTACTTTTTGAAATAGGTTTCCTTTCTAGCCGAGGGTACCGTGGCGGTGGAGTTGAGGATGCTTTCTCAGAAATTGACCCTGCAGTGGCTTTTTCTTCCCTCTCAACTCTTACTGCAAAACTTTAGATCTTGGACTTTTACAGACTGATGAAAGCATATTTTGCATTGCTGCACCTCCCACCTTGATGTCAATGTCTGAAAGGAAAAAAAGACTCTATTAGCTTAATAAGTTTGAGAATGAGAAATGCCCACAAAACAGATATCTGAACTGGAATTGAAAGCTTTCTAATTACTCGGGCAAGAGCAGAAATTATGCTTCATGAATCATTCAAAACAAGCAGGCTTATAATCTTTCCTTGATTATACTTTTCAGTTGATATACTGAATACAGCCTCCTTCCTCAGTTCATTTTGTTGGTGATGAATTTGTGTCTGCCAGAACTAGGGCTGAGCTGATCCTTCCTGCCTGGTTCTGAAAGGTTCATCCTCATTGCTTTGATTCTTTAATCACAGCAAATCTGCAGCTCTGTAATGTAAAGGAAACATGTCATCTTAGATGTTAAGATGATGCACAAATATATCACTATTGATTCTCTCTGAGGAAACCCTTTAATTTAGCATATTAATATTTATATTAAGTGAATTTGAGCTTTTGCTGAACTTAATTTAGTGATGGCCTAATTACACAGTTCAATACAATCTAATAATCCAGGCTAATATACAGGACAGTAGAAGATTTTTCTTTGTGATTTAGCTGGCAGCAATCACTAATCTTTGTGTCTGTTATCAAAAAAGACATCTGTATCTTTTCCTGGCACTGAGTTCTTTCTTTCTGTGTGTGTCAGAGTTTGGTTTGTTGTTTCCAGTTGTTCTGTGCTCTTAACATTTGTCTTCATTTCTGTGTTGTTTTTTTATTTTTTTCTCTTCCCCTCTGTGACTCACTGCAATAACTTACTTTCCTCTTGGGCTGATAAACAACATACTGATGTATGCACTGCATCTGATGCAGGACATTTTTGTTAGATCAGAAGCAGTGACTCAGCTTTCCTCAGCCAGCAAGGGGCCAGCTGCTGAGTCATTTTGGCAAACGTCTGGTTTTTGGTCAGCGGTGATGAATGTGACAGTATTCAAGGAACCCCTAGGATAAAGTTAGTGCTCATTTTGAATTCTTTAAAAGCTTATACAAGTACAACTGGAGTGAGAAAAAATATATTTATAGAGTGACCTTATCATTTAAAAGAGTACATTCTGTGATATAAAAAAAACTTGTTTGCTATTCCATTATGAGAAGACACTTAATAAATTGAATTCATTCCTGGCATAGCTGCCAAATAGTGTAATCAGGAATTAAAATGAGCTTCCTTTGCTTTATTGTTGTACTTCATATATTTATATAAGAATGTTAAGGTGAAATTCCTCACTGGTTTTGCATGTGTGCATATTTTCACAAGGTCTGACACCTCCTGAAATCCAATTACTCTGTTAAGAGGCAATCTGCAATTGGGATGGGTTGCTTTCTCCAGCTTTCTCCTTGTATCCCCCAAATAATGGGGCAGATCCTTAGCTGTTACTACAGCATACAATTTTCTTTGTGTTATTTTAGACTGCTCATGATATCCTTTCTCATAAACATGCATTGCTAATTACTGCAAATAGAATCTTACACCCTCTTCCTCCTTTCTTTGTTTAGTGACCAAAAAATGATGATTCCAAGCCAACAGTTGTCACTAGTATAAACTTGGTCTAGTACCATATTAGATTTCTTTTCTGCTCTCTCTACTGAAATGACTTAGTTGAAGGCCCTACTAAAAACAGATAATAAAATGAGGGGCATTGCAGTGATTTCTAGAGACAAATAGTGTTGACTGATTTCATGTTTCCCTTTCACTTCCTTTCTTAAACAGGAAGATGATAATCTTTCCTTACCAGAACAGAATTTTGTTTGTCACTGATATTTCGAGAGGTTCGACTTAAAGTCTATACATTTTCAGATTGTAAATAGAATAATGCAGTAAGTATACAACTTTACCACATGAAGACTGACAGGACTAATCAGATAACTAAGAATGTTCTTTTTATGCACTGAGAATTTCAACTTGCCTATCTGCAAGGATTAGTGGTTGGAGTGGGTTTTGTTTTGTTGTATGGTTGTTTGTTTTGATTCTGCAGAACACTATGCTATTATCAAATTAAAGTGATTTAGCTACAGTTTGTCATATTTTGTAGTAAAGGTAACCTGTTCTTTAAATACAGGAAAGATTATATTTTCTTTTAAAAATCAGTATTTTTTTAAACAAAAAATGGACGTTTTGCTGGACTTAAGGGTACAAGAACTAGTAGGAAGAGTTAAGTGAAATAAGCTAAAGTAGTGTCATGATCCTGTCTAATTCTTTTCTTTTTCTTTATTAGACAAAGTAAATACTCCCTAAAGGGAAAATGTAAATATATCCTTGGATATGTTTCTAAATCTGTGACTAGGTTATTTGGTCTGCTATACAATGTGTTTAGGACTTGTTTTCTTTGCAGATGGATACTGAAAATCAGTTGTCATCTAATACTAATATAATAATAATAATCCAAAAATAATATCGTTTATGGCACAAATAATCTTCACTGATATTTGTTCCCTTTGGAAAAGCTTTTTATTTGAAGGATAGAAGATCATCTGATCTCATTAGAGGACATGTTGGAAAGCACCTTTGGAAGACTTTGGTATATCACACCATTTCTGAAGTCTTGTACCATTTTCAAATTAGTTTGTTATTGAAAGATTTGCTGAACACTTCCCAGAGTTGTACTGTTCACTTCGTGTTCACTTCGTGTACACTTCTGTCTAACTGCCCTTCTGTCTAACTGCTTTCTTCATTTTCTTACCTCTATCACGACATCCCTACTGTAAAAAATGGAAAAAAGTGAAAAAGTGAAAAAAATAAAAAGGTAAAAGTGATGAAGCATGTCTATTTGAGCAAGTTAGTGCAGCAAGGATCAACTAATACATCTCAGAACAGAGTGGTTCCAGAGCAATGGAAGTATCTAGGAATATCTTACTTTGTCCTCTTCTAAAATGTTTGTATATTGAAACCTAACGACAGAAATGTATTGTAGGACATAATATGAAGCTCTCTGTTGTAATGAGATACTATGGGATAAATATAGTAATGCCTGGTGAATTTCATAAAACTACAGTATTTAAATTCAGATTTTCATGACTCTGACCGTGTGTTTTATTTAATCTTAATCTCACAGAAATCAGTGCACATGGAGAAATTTAAAAAAGACTGCTTGATGGAGAGCTAGCGAAAATATATGTATTTGGGGGAAGTTAAAGAGCAAGAACTGGTTGTTTAAAATAGTTATGTGGAAATTTTCTATTGGTAATTAACTGTTTTCCTTCCACTTTCTGTTTGCTTGTCTCAGACAGTTGTTTGGTCTCGTTTTCTGTGCCTTTAACTGGCTGTTACAACCTAGTGAATTGTCTTTGTTAGAAACTGTCATTCATCTGATATCTGTACAAGGCCTAGAACAAGGAGGACCGAACCTTTTTAAAGTCGCTAGTTGCAAAGAGTAATACTAATAATTAAAAATAGCACGAGAAAATTGGATTGAGACTGGAGTTTGTATGAAATGTTATATTGAATGTAATAAAAAAGAGTCTTTAACATATAAATGGGTTTGAGAAGATACAGAGTAATCAAGTTCATCTGCATTTTTTTTAGTACTTTCCATCTCATGTCTCCCAAGGTGCTTTACAGCACAATAATCATGATTAACTTTGGATTTAATCAGTGAGCTAGTGCAGCAATCCACAAAGTGGGACAAAGACTTAGAAGAGCGTGGCATTGCGTGGCATTGCTGAGGACCCTAGTGACAGTGTTATAATTCATGAAGAGATGTCAGCGAAAACCAGAACGTCTGGGTGTGACAGAGTATAGGAGTAACCTATTCAGTATTTCACTGAAAAAGTTGGAACAGAAATCCACAAAGATCTCTTATTTAACGTACTAATCTCAGGATGGGAGGTTTGGGATGTATGCCTTGTTTTAGGGTGATGCTAACAAGAGAAATTAGACCACAGTTTCAGATTTACTTCGGTTTTACTTTCATAAATGTTTGTAAGTACAAATATCTCTCGAATATGAACTCTGTGAATTGCAAATACTGGTTTCTTGGCAACCACCTCAGCAGTTTGCTGTTTAAAAAGGGTACATTTTTGAATAAACTGGGAATTAAGAGGCTTTGATGGTCTGACTGTAATGGAGATTTATGGCTTGTGTTTTAATTTTTTTAAATGTTGCATTCTCAGTCCATCAACATGGTGAGTACCAAGCTAATCCATGAAGTGCCTAAACACTGAAAAACTAGGTAGCTTTTCCTGGTTTGGATTCTTGAAATATGAACATTCCTTTTAAAGATGTTTAATCACTAGGCAAATTAAATGAACTACTTTTTTAAAGGCTGCTCCCTTAAATGGGTAATTATGTCTTAGATGGGTAATTATGGAGGACTCACTTCTCATGTTTCTGAGAGGCAATGGTGATGAGGAAGTAGATGCCTTGGCAAAGGGCTAAGAGGTAGATCAGGTGTCCAGGGAAGAGTCTGGGAAGGATAAAGGGTATTTCATAGAATGGTATGGCCTAACAAATTTCAAACACAGTTTTTGTTTTCTTTCTACCTCTACTCTCATCTCACTGCCTCAAATTTAGGATCAGTGTTTGCTGTCCTGGATTTTTGTAGAGCTTGTAAGAACTAACTGAGATAGTGGGCAATGATCCAGTTGCTAGAGTCCAGATGTCCGATGTGCAAGTAATTTAAGTTCAAGTCTTAGATACATTTTTCTCTGATGTTCTATATGGTTTACTGAAATTTATATTAAAAAGTAATAGTGTGGGTTAGAAAGAATTCCTTTTAAGTCTTTTATTATGTAAGGACTTTATTGCTTCCTGAGCAAATGAAATTTGTGGTTATGAGAATTAGGTGTGATTTGGTAGGATATTGATTTTCCTGCAGTTCTGGTGAAGAAAAGAGAGGTCAGTGAAAGGAGTAAAGAAGAAATATTTTCAGTCTCTTTTTCTGGATGTTGTTGCTGGCTCTAGAATACATCTTCTAGATGTGTATTGGATCAAGACTTTAGGTTGTACACTCTTAAGATCATGGAGAGTTTTAAAATTATGCCATAAGCGATTTATGTCCTGCTTCAGATAACTGCTGGCTAGTACTACCAGAACAGCATTGTAATTGTAACTGCATCAAAGCCTCTCATTTTGTGACGTTGCAATCTAAACGTCCTGCCTACTTAACAAATGTGAATGAACTGATCTTTTCATACCTTCAGAGAACAGCTAATTTTTCTGTAGATAAGGACCTCATGGTAGTGTTATTAAAGGAGCTGCCAAGTGTATTGCGGAGTTATAGCTAGGAACCAGATTTCATTCTTCCTTGCTTTACCAACCTTCCCGCACTCTATCCAACTTTGTTCTCTTTGGCCCTTTCCTTAGTTAGGCACCTGTCAAGGTTGTCTGTCATTCTTGATGGCAATGATTGTCCTTTTGTCATAATACATTTTCTCTTAATGCATTTTTGTTTTTTGTTTTTATTCTGTGAGATGGAGGGAAAAAATGCTTGTATAGCCTTCGGAGGATTTAGTAGCATTGGCTGGTTCACAGATGCAGAACTTCTTGAGGCAGGGAACTGTGACTGCTCATATACGTACTCAGGGAAGAAGAAACTCAGATTAATACTCCTTTTACACCTGGAACTTCTAATGTCTCACTGGACAACTGATGGATACAGACCATGCATCCTGTCTTTCCCACGTTCGTGCTGCATGAAGTTACAATCTACATATTATCATAATCAATATTTTTATTTATTTACTGAATAAAAATATTTATTGTTTTACTTGCCATTATTTTCAGAATCTCTTGACACAATTATTGCATTATGTATACTTATGGGTATGTTAGTTTGTGCTGAGATGGTACCACACTGCTTTTAATTGTTAAGTAAAATCTAACTACATATAAAGAACAACTTAGACAGATGTATTATGCTAAAGCAAATGATGTTACTTTTTACTACTTCCCTCTTGAAAAGAGACATGTTTTTGAGATGAAATCCAGCAATTCAAATGAATTTTTTATATAACTTGCTTGCGTACAGAATTCATTTTCTTCATCATCTAATGGATTGCCTTATGTAAATGTGACAGTCTTGAGAAACTGAGCTTTCAGATGCAGTGGGAAACAACTGCCTGCATTTGTTTGGCATCATCAGTTTATCAAGACTTTCATCTTAGAATCACAGAATCATTAAGGTTGGAAAAGACCACTAAGATCATCTAGTCCAACTGTCAGGCCATCGCCAGTGTGCCCACTAACCATGTTCCTCAGAGCCACATCTACACATTTCTTGAACACCTCCAGAGACAGTGACTCCACCACTGCCTTGGACAGCCTGCTCCCTGCTTGACTGCTTTTTCTAAGGAATTTTTTCCTAACATCCAACCAATCTCGTACAGACTGTTATAGTTAGAGCTTCCACCACTTCTTAAGAAGTTCCATAATCTTAACACTAGTACTGAGGAAAAAGTGTTATTTAGGAAAGCTGCTAGAAATATTTAATAGAAAATTTATGGAAATTTATGGAAAATTTACTGTAGGGCAAATGAGTGGTTATTGCCTTCCTCTTCATTGTTTTGATTTGGTAGAGGTGGTGAACATGGTTTCTTGAATAAAAAAGTGGTTTTAATCTTGCTTCTAGCAGAGCAGCTTAACTTCTACCTCTATTAAAGGTATGGATACACAGCTATTTGCCTCCAAGAAAGATCTTTTTTTTCTTCTGTTGAGGACAGATTTTGCATTTACAGCAGTTCTTCCATCTGAACTGTCTGTATGTCAGTGAAAAGACTGATTGCTCCCATCCCTGTAGGACAAAAACTTGCATCTTTTCTCCTAGTGCTCTCTCTCCATTCTGAATGCTCTGGAATATGGGAGCTCCCCTGCTTTAAATCTGATCTTGTTACGTTGAAATCGATGAAGAGAATTACCACCTCTTGTTGATAGAAGCAGAGTCAAGCCTAGACTTCCAGAATCCACTACTATGCTGTTTTATGATTTCTGTCAGTTTTATACATGCCATTCACATGCAAGGCAGTTATGGGGCTGATGTTAAGGCAGCAGGTGACTCCAGGTGGAGAGCAGAGTGGTGAGCAGCACATGGGCTAAACATGCAGCAGAAAAGCAGTTGTGGGGAGCCTTTAAAAGGGAATTTCCAACAAGTGTGGTGGAACTTTTCTGAATGCAGGAAACTGGGGGTTCTCTTGAGAAGAGGTGGCCTGCTTAATGCTTTTGAGCACAGCTTTCAGGTGGGATTTCAGTGTTTTAGAAGTAGATGATACTGATACAACTTGCCTGTGCAGGTAACAAATAAGATTTATTTGCATATCTATCTGGTTATCTATGGTCACTTTTGCTTATTATTAGCATACTGTTTTTTATTTGTTTGGAAACTCATTTTATGTTTGTGAGATCTGTAAGTCATAAATCCTTTCTGGGTCTACCCTACTGCAAGAACATCATTGTACAGAAAGTATTTGGGGTGCAGAAGTCAATAATCAGCCAGAAGACTGAGAAAAGAAATCTATCTGTAGACCTAGCAGCCCCATTGGGTTGGGAGCTATTGGGTTGCTATTTATCTGTTTTTTAAACATTTTGGGTACCTGGAAGTCACAGACAGATAGCTCTGCTCCAAAGGGAATGCAATTGTATGCTGAGTGATAAAAATGTATGAACTACGTTAAAATGTGTGGGGGAACTGTTTGGTCACAGTTTGAACTGGTGATTGAGCACCTGGTGAAGGGGTGTGGCTGGCCCAGGGAGGCAAATTGTTTGCACCTGTGCTTCCCACATAACCAGAAGGGGTGGGCCTGGTGCTAGCCTTTGAACAGAGAGCATCTCTTGCCTCTTGGCTGCTCCCTGAGAATGGGTGCTGCATAGCCAGAGATCCCCTTCACCACTTGGATGAGTTCCATTTTTTTCTATGATTATTGATCTACCTGTGAATACTTTGATATCACCAAGAACCTGTAAGAAGCAATTTTCTTCTTCGTAAGCAGAACATGGTGTATTTCAGTAGACTTGGATATTGATTATTTTAATGTAGTTTACCTTTTGTATTGGCTCTTGGTTCTTAGAAGGTTTGTAGAAAACTTGAATATGATTGTTATTATATATGTTGGATTATAGAGTTGAAGTGGACAAAGTAGAAGGATGTACGCTAGGAGCTATTTTATACTTGCTTATCTGTTTGGTTTTTTTTATGTAGAGTGGTAAACATTGCAATCTCTGCATCATGGATTGATTCCATCATGCTACTTGTTTTATGGAAGCTTCATTGGTGGAAAGTGGGTGTAAAAGTCTAGTAGTCTTATGGTTATTGATCTTAAGGATGTAAGAAAATATATAAGTTGCAAGATAATATGTTGGTATTGCGTGGTTCTCTTTGTAGAAATTTCCCCTTTAGAAAACTAGAGTAAGTGTGGTTAGGAGTGTGAAGGGAAAGACTTGGCTATGCAACTTAGATGCTTGGTTGTTTTTTTTTTTTTTTAAAGCACTAGTTAAATCATACTGGTTTATAATA
Organism: Pavo muticus; assembly: GCA_016647715.1. Lineage (NCBI taxonomy): Eukaryota > Metazoa > Chordata > Aves > Galliformes > Phasianidae > Pavo > Pavo muticus. The sequence continues at coordinate 1,488,565 of JACDJE010000050.1, read as the reverse complement.
AACCTTTACATTTTAACAGATAATTTTTGATTCTTCCTCTAGTAGATCCCTTGTTCATAGAACTTAAAGGAGTGTGAAGTTAAACATAGCATACACTATGGCATAGACTAATTGCTAACTGTTGTAAGTTGATTTCTTTTTGTATTTACTTTTTTCAAAAGCTGCTGGGTAACTACTCTGTGGTAGTTTGCTCCTGCTTGAGTGGCCTATTTCACCTTTTGTGGATGTTAATGGTACGTTGTGAATTACAAGGGTTTATTTCAGAGCAACAAAAACTGAGGTATCTATCAGCAGGGAGGGAGTTCAGTGTTCTTAAACTACCAGTGTGTGTAAATGAACTCCTAGAGGGTGTTCAGGGAGCTCTGTGAAGTGCTGTAGTTTGTATGCTTCCTGCTGTGAAGGATGACTGTTGATTCCACTAGCTCATCCAGAGGGAGGTTTTTATTCTAGCTCGCATTTGAATGACTGATTCATTTTATGGTGTACATGCATAAGTGTAATTCACTGATTACGTTTTCTACCGTTTATAGGCACTGCTTATACACTTCTCTATCAACAATAAACTGTCATCGCTGGCAGCTTTTATCTGGTGTGCTGCTAATAGCAATAAAGCTTCTATCATTGTTAGCTGTCTCTAGTGTGGCTGAATGAGTTGCTTTACTGTTCAGAAACACCCTTTTGCAGAAGGTTGGGAAGAATGATGACAGTGGTTAGGCATGGTTACTGTGGCTGCCTGCTACAAAGTTTTGGGTGTGTTTTTTTATTTTCTCTAAGTAAATTTGCTGTCTATGAAATCCAGGCCCAGGTAGCTCTGGGAGGGGAGAAGGGGGAAATATTTCCGTGAATCAGTAGTGCCCTTGGGAATTCCAGCCAAGGGTTGAACATCTTTACACCTTTAGCTTTCAGTGAACTGAACCCATGCTTGAATCAGGCCTGCAGCCAAAGTTGAAGTAGCTCCTGCCCTTTAAATAGAAATAAATTTATTTAGTGGAAAACCAGTCTTTATGAGGGAGTTCTTCCTACTGCCTCAAGAAAGAATGTAGAGAGGATGTATTTATTCAAACATTGTAAGGTATGTTAGAGACTTCTTGTTTGTCTTTCCTCTTGAATTCTGTGTTGTAGCAGAAATGCTAAGTCATGGCCTGAAGCAATGATGGAGCACCTGGTGGGAAGGCAGGGCCAACCCACGGGAGCTCAGGTGCACGCAATGCAGCTGAGTGACCGGAAGGGCTGGAGCCAGGATCCACCCCTTCCCAGACCTCATTTAAGGGTTGGCAGTGGAGGTGAGGGTATCTCTTGCTGGAGATCCCTGCCTACCTGAGGCCTTCCTGAGGTAAGCAGCTCTTTTTCTTCATTTCTGTGGCTGCTGCATTTGGGCTTCTTCACATTTGCTGTAGCCAAGGACTTTGCCGCCCTGCTATTATTGCTGTACTTTCCATCCCATTATAGCGTTACATACATCTTATATCTTTACTGGCAGATGTATACAGAATTTGAAAGTTAAGCATCAGCTGTCACTGAGACCCAATGCAATCGAAGTAGTATGGTGTATTAATATGGGTTTATCGGATATACTCCAGCACAGGTGGTTAAAACTACAAAAAGCTTTGTGCTGTCCAGAAGTTGCAACATTAAATGTTTAGATGCTTGTATAAATTATTTTGTTTATTTGAAAGATACATGCTGTCTCAAAATCATTTAAAAACTAATTATATTTTTTAAAGTTAAAGTTTAAAGTTAAGTAATATTTTTAATTTATTGAGACATTTTCTTCTGACACCTAATTGAACTTCTGACTGAATTTATTTGTGCACTCAGGATCTGTATTCCGAACCAACAAATTTCTAAAAAATATGACTGATTTTAACCATGGAGCTATGATGTCTTGATGTCTTTTCCTGTTCCTGTGTTATGCAGGGGGAAAAATAATGAGGAGCTCCCTTTCTGGAAAAAGTCAACTGCAAAATTTTGTGTAGGGTAGACAATGTTTTTTTTTTTTTTTTTTAAACTTTGTAAGTCTTAGTACATTTAAATCTGAGTACACTTATTAATTCTAGGCTTAGTATCAAACCCTGCAGTTTATTTAACTCACAAGCTTTAAATTTATTTTGTCCAGTTCAGACTTGCTGATTTTTTTTCCTTTGAGAATTTAGATGTAGAGACCTGTAACGTACATGCTGATACTTAAGGGGCAAAGATCGATAGCAATTTACTTCCATAGGAAGTTTAAATTCTTGACTTAATAGTTTTCTCTAAATTAATCTTGAAGAGATTTCATGCTTCGGATGTTGAGGAATGGGTTGTGCAGTGAAGAGCCATGTTTGGCACCTCTAGGGGCTGTAAAATCAGCACCTGGAGTTTACCTGCTTTTGCGCTAGGCTCAGACTCAGGCCCTCCTTTACTTCCAACGGAGTGGTGAGAAAATTATTTTCATGTACGATTGAAGATACTCTGCATGTTTTCATAGATAACTTCCTCAAAAAAAAAAACAACCCCTAAGTCTCACTTAGGGCTTAACTGTGTGTGCGTGTGCTGGGGTCTTCCATCAGAAACTAATCTTAAGTCGGTCACCAACTTCTGGTTTGTGTCATGAACCAATTTCAAACTCTAAAACTGGGTATTTTCAGATGAAATTAAACTGGAAGATGCTCTCCAGGAGGACTCTGAAAGCTTCTAAAGGACACTTAGCCCACAGCACAGAATCAATGCTAGTGCTAAGCAAAAACCCTCTAACTTTATTCTGGGAACACCTGGTCAATAGCTCCTGCTGACTCACCTGCTTGCAGGAGGTGCTCACAGTGTTTTGAGTTACCGGCTAATACAGGTAAAGCGTGAGATTTTCTTTATTTTTTGTGTGTGTGTGTACCACAGAGAGGAGAAGGTCATTTGAGTGTGAGTTGAGGGATGAAGAAAGAAATATGAAATATCTATGGAGATGAACTGAGAGCATCAGAATAGAAATGCTTCTCACTTGAAAAGAAAAAAGCCACAACCAACACAACCTTAAACCTTACCTTAAACCAAAACCTTACCTTTCCTTTTCACGGACAACAAGGGATAACTATACTTTTTTTGAGATATGGGAGAACCATCTCACTCTCACCTCTGAGATTTAGACACACATCTCAACTTGTACAGTAGCATGGTAAATGCCAGCTTTGTAAGTCATTTCTGGATGTTTTGTTTTGCTTTTAGTGTTGCCCATTGAGGTTCCACTTTGCATACAGTATGCATTTACTACACTAAGTGAGGGGAAAAAGTATTGTGACTTAAATAATCAACCCCTGGGTCTCAGTCCCTGCTGCAATTTTTGGTGCAAAACAGGACAGCTTCAGCAATTTGCATTGTATGTGTCAAGATTTCAGTAATAGAGATAAATCTAATAGTGTTTCAGAACTGATAATGAAAATATTTAAAGAAATTAAAGAAAATAATAGTTTGTATTCCACAAGATTAAGCAAATGAATAGAGGGAGTATGGAGGGGGGGGGGGGTTGCACCTGGAGTAGGAAAGGCTTACTCTCAGTATTAAGGCTGTATGAATGTATTGCTTTCATCATCTACTGTTCCACTTGTCATTTTCATCACGTTTTATACATGTTCTTCTCAATTTGCCTCTTGTGTGATATTTTTTTCTCCTGAGAGCTTGTGCCACTGTGACTGTCAGGAATAGTGTCCCCCTGTTGATCCACATGGAAGAGTTCTGATTTTTGTATGTTTCTGTTTTGAGAGTATGTCCAGCCTTTTTATGGTTTGATATGCCTGGTGTCCTTTCATTGTGAGACTGGACTATACGTTTTTGCAGTGTTGAAAACTCATTTTTCCCTAGGGGAAGCAAGAATGCAGCATACTGGAAGAGGACCTCTATGCTACTACTATTGTTTTTTTGTATTTTTTTGGTAAAAGCTTTCATATCTTAGTGAAGTAACAGGAAAACTGTGAGACTAATTGATAGAAGCAATGTCAATCAAAATATAAAACTGAATCCTCAGTAGAAGTTGCATAGTAATATATTGTCATGAATGTTGCTTTTTCATCCAGGATTTTTTTGGTCTTATTGTGTAGGATGCTAAAAATTATTATGGAAGCAAAATATAGAGTGGTGATTCCCAGGCAAAGTAGTTCAGTCTCAATTCCTTTCTTTAAAAGGTTTCCTTTGGCAATTTTTTTTCTGATTACCATTTATTCTTACGTAAGACCTAATCAAAAGACTGGAAGTGTTTTCAGGTTTGTTTTTTTTTTTCTCTTAGAGGTGGAATAATTCTGTGTAGCCCAATGGAGAATTATATCCCCCATTTTGTCTTCTGTAAATACTGATATTCAAAGGCAGTTGCATTAGGTGTAGAGATGCACACATGAAGTGAAAGACACCTTTGAGAAGTGGTAGCATACACAATTCATTATTTCATTATTTTTCTGCTTTACTGTTACTGTGCTCTCTGCTAACTACTAGCTTATAGAAGACTTTCATATTGCGTTTGTCTTGTTTTTCAGAAAAGCTCTGTTTATGCTTGCATGTGTATTTTCCTTTTCCTTGCAGTTTCTTGTCATGTTTAATTTTAGCTGACCTTGACAGGAGGTTGACTGGATTGGGGAAATCCTATTGGCATTCCTTGCAGCAACTGGAGGAGAATCTCCCTTATTTTTTGCATATCAGAATGTCTAGTGAGGTGAGCAGTCCTGTATGCTTGGTTGCCTCAGGAGCTGTTACATCTGTTGAAAGCGATCATAGTTTAGATTGTAGAGCAAGTTACTGTTAGGACACAAATTCATCCAAAAAAAAATCCAAAAACACTTGATGTGTTCTTCTGCTTAAAGAGCTTCTTTATTTTTCTTTTTTAAATGTAGTGTATTTATTTTGGATTGTGGCTCCCCTTCTACCTGCTGTGGAACCACCAGAGAACTGTGGTGGCATAGCACTTGCTTTCAGAAAAGTAAATTTCAGAAAGTGTGTTCTGGTAAGGCAGCAATTAGAACATTTTCTTGTCATCTTTGTACTGACAGCATATATTTAGTTTTAGCTGGACATCTTGCTAAACTATTTCAGACCTGTTGGGCAATGTTTCCTTGGATTAAGTAATAAAAGCAAATGTGCTCAATACTTCTGCACTTAATAAGGTTTTCTAGGCTACTTCAAGGACATCTAGTGTTGATATCAACTTTGTACACCTATTCTGTATTTGAATTTATATGATGGTTTTGTGGTGTTGGTGTTGACTGACATCAGAAACTTTACCAAAAAACTTTTCTTTGCAAGGAACATGTACTTGGGAAGTAGTTGGCAATAAAGACTTGTTTTGTATTGGATTGGGTGGAACTGAATGATAGTTCTTAGTGTTTTGAAACCACTTAAGTGTTTCTGTAGTACAGACAAGAGGAAGGCTAACCTTGTAAAGCAGTGGGAGAGATATCGAGCTTCTTACCATGTCATGGAACCGTGTGCAGGGCAGACTACAATTCATTCAGAGGCTCAAGAGTCTTGGATGCTGAATTGTTTGATTGAAATCCTTATGAGTTTAACAGAGCCTTGAATGTAAAGCATCCAGCTGTTATGCTATGAACTGTCTCTTTGAAAGTACCCGCAAGCTGCTTTAGAATTAGCATTTTATTTGCAGTGCATTAAGTATTGGATACAACATTGGAAGCTGGGTTGTAATGTTCCCCTAATGTTTGTGGGAAGTGAGTATTAAGAAATAGATACAGGTTTTTCAACAGTGGTATGTGTCTGACAGCCATTGTGGGAAGTGGTGACCCAAAATTCACAGTATGTTATCGTCTGAAGGCATTGAAGGTTTTTTGGGTACCACCAGAATTGTTTACATTTGTGGTCACACAGCAGTCAGCATGGAAGATCCTGGCTTTGCACAGAGTGAAGTGCTTGAGTTATGGTTATGAGAAGTGTTCAGCAAATTTGGGGTTGCGCACTGATGTCAGGCTGCCTCACACCATTATTTTAGTGTCTTTTCATAGCTGCAGCATGTGATCGTCATCTTGTGCAAGGAATATAAATAATGACAATTTTATTGGAGCTTTTGGGTAATGAGTTCATAGGCTCATGAGCTTAAATTTAGCTCAATTCTTTAAACTGAATGGGCTATACTTATGGAATGAAAACGTCATAGTCATTGCCCTGCAGGATTTTTTTCATGTGATATTTGTCCAGTTGTACTTAGGGAACTGCCTGAAGTATATTTGAAATGAAGGTATTACTCAAGTATTTTAAATACCAAAAGGAAGAGTAAAGGAGAAGCCGTTCTAAAATTGGATATTTTGGGGTTATATGTATTTTGAATTACTAAGTATGAATTTTCTTCTGAGTGATAGGAATAATGTGAAATACTGTATGGATCTGAAAGCTTCCAATGTCTATGTAATGTTGTAAGTTTTAATTTTTATCATTGTTTTGAAACTCTAATTCTTCAGGAGCTTTGGCTTACCAATTAAAAAACCTGTCTTGTTAAAGTGTTCTGAAGTTGCTTCTTATTAGAACTAGATACTAGATATATCATTAATGTTATAACACAGACTTCGTGTGTAGTCAGGTGTGAACAAAGGTGTCTTGAATGATCAAGAGCAAACAATTATACCACACTGTGACATATTCCCTATATAATGTACAAGTTTTGTTTTTTCTATTTGCTTATTTTATTGTTCCCTTCTACTTAAGTGGCATCAGCTCCTTAATATCTGGACTTTAAGAGGGGGAAAATGAAAACTCAGTGATCTAGAACAGACTCTTGATCTATGAGAAGATTACAGATTATACATCACACCTTCCAGTTTCAAACTTTGTGGGTTTTGATGATGCTGAAGGTGTTAAGGGAAAGTGGAAGAGGACCTAATGTGATCTTTTTGGCTCTGAGACAGTTTTGTTTAGTTTCAAATATGGGGCTGGAGCAAGATTGAAACATTGGGATAAATAGCCATTATAAAAATCCTGGTGTAATAAACTACATGGCATTAATTGCACAAGTGTTGCCTCTATACGCAGGAATAAGTGATATGTATATTAACAGAAACTTAAATGTTTAACTTAGCAGTTTCAGTATGCTTGTCTTTTGCTTTTGTTTAATAGATACTCTTCTTACTTGCAACAATAGAATCTTTCTGAGGTTTTCCTCGTGATTATTGGCTCTGTTACCTTATTTCCCTTCACTTCAAAGGTGCTACTTATTAATTTTTTTTACTGCATTAGTTTTTATTACATTAACTGTTGCTTTCTTTAGAAAGCCCTGATTAACAAAAGGGAAAATAATAACCTGTGAAGCAGATATAGGCATAATCTCAAAGTTTTGATAATGAGCTGCCTTAGTCCTTGGGGAATCACCACAGTAAAGATGTTGCTTGTTCTCTGGAGCCACTTGCTGTTGAGCTTTTCCCGGGAGAACTGAAAATAAAGGCAAGATATAATGAGGGTTCTTTGTTATGGGTTCATGCTCAGAGTGGTTAAGCGCAATCCTGTTTTGCCTGGTATGTCAGAGTGGGCTTTAGGAATTGAAGTCAAAGATGTTCTGCTAATTGCCAGAGCTTGATGGTTTAGGACCCTGCAAGGTTAGGCATTTCTGCCCTATTGACTTGGACAAAATTCAAACTAATGACTGAGAGAGTAGGATAGAGGTGTATTTGGGGAATAGAACTTTTTTTTTATAGAATTGACACTGCCTTTTAATGCTTGGCAATCCTGCTGTCACTATTTGTTTTGTGCTGCAGGCACATCAATCTTCTCCTTGTGTGTGATGCAGGAAAGGAACAAGTTATGCAAGATGAGTGGCTGCGCTCTGCAAGATGACATCGCTTCCTCTTGGACTAGGAAGCTAACGCTTGAGGTGACTAGAGATTATATGCAACTCAAAACTATGTAAACAGGTAGGGCTTCCTGATATTCATTAGTAGAATTATATGGTGATGGAGAATAAATTTTCATTTTGGCAGGCTTCAATATGCTAAATTGCAGAAGACTGTCACTTGGGGTCCAGGAGTGAAAGGGAACAGATGGGAAGGAGGCAGGAAATAATCTGTGATCCTGTAGATATCACTGGGTGCACTTAAAATGTTTTATTTAAGATAAAAGGATACTGAAGAGAAAAGGACTTTTCTGTTGTGCACCTTGAAAATACTCATAGGAGGTTCTAGATCCCTTGCAGTACAGTAGGAATAGAGTTTAAATAGTTTGTGCAAGTGAATTTCAGTTCAGTTGTAAGAAGACTTCCAGTCTTTGCTTTTTAGGAACCTTGGTGGCAAATATATTTAGACTTGTGAACATTCTTTTCCCAGAACCTTAAACAAAAAAAGCACAATTTCTACACCACCGAGCTGTTGGCATTAAGTCATGCTTGCTGGTTCTCCCAGCCAGCTGTGACGAAAGATGTTTTTCCTTTTTTCCTTTTTCTTTTCAAATAGAGCAAAAGATCGTCATAATTAGAAACTAGGTTCTGTTTGCAACTGAAACAACAGAAGACTTCTCTCAATAGAAGTGAATGGGTTGTAACAAACTACAACGCAACAGGATTGTATCTTATAATACTCAGAAGAATGTAGATCTTCTCATCTTTCTGTTATGATTTCAGCTATAGAGATTTCTTGGTTTACATTACTTCTGAATGATAGTTTTCATCAGTTTTCTGCCAAGAACTCCCTTTGGCTTTTGATGATCTAATTATTCCTGCAGTGAATCAGCCTGTAATGATTGATGTAGATTTAAAAAAAAAAAAATTGATAAAAATCAGGGGATTGCTTGGATAAAAGCTGAGCTCCCCATCTCCAAGTACATGGTTACATCATATATAGAACACTGGTTCAAAAATGGCTATTGCAGCACATTTTTCATTGATACACATCTATGCTAGTTGCTGAAGTGTGACATTAAAAACTCTTACTCTAATAAAGAATTCATTTTGTTGATGGATTTTTTTCTTCTGGAAATAGACTCTCTAGTCTCACATCTGTGCTGGTGGTGGTTCAGTACAGAAATATGCTTAATTTTCATCTTATAGAGAATGCTGAAGAGTAGTGAACTGATGAAAGTGCTAGTACCTGTATCATTTATTATTGCATTAATGTGATAAAGCTGTATGCCCAGTTGCAAGCACAGGGAGACAGATGAGCCAAAAAGGTTAATTATTTCTTTTTTACCCTCTCTTCTTTCCATGCCTGAAGGTGGCCAGTTAATTTTATTATACTTTTGTTTCTACAGGATGACTGTGGTGTGTCTCGCTGTTCTTTATAAGGATGTGAAAGGATCTGTACTGAGGAAGAATACCACTGAAATTTGAAAACCATTTTGCTTTCAGGAATGTTTTTGAGAGGCTGTTGGAAGCTAGTACTTGTAGTGAGCTTGGCATTAAAACTTTTCTATCCAGAAGACATTAGATTATCCTTGGAGAGGACCACAGTTTGTTTTTTCAAGGTAGAGTCATTTAATGTCCATGCAAGTTGTATTCGTAGTTAAGGGTTTCAAATAGAAACCCACCACTAGGGAGCCAAGCCACTTCCCTCAGTACATTGTCTGTACTTCCCAGCTTCTTCACTGCTAAATGGTTTGCATCACAGTAGACTTGTCATTGCACTCTCTGACTCTTACCTCGCTGCAGAAGAGGTGATAGAGTTCTGCCTGCTACTGCACTACTTATTTTCTTAGCTCTATGGAAATGGGATAAATCAGTATGAACTTAGTTCTTAAATCTAAAGCAAGATGCATCTTTGTGTTTCTCCTTATTTCTTTTGAATTTCAGTCATTTCAAAGTATTTCCTTTCAGAAGCTAACAGCAATTTGCCAAGGCTTCTACAAGCACTGTTAACTATTGATTCATGCCTATTACATTAAAAAACTTATCTTAATAAATTTAAGAGAACATCTTATTTTTCTCTAAAAAATCTTATTGTATTAGTATTTATTATTTACAGCTTTCTTCCAACTGGGTTGTGTTAAGACTGTATCCAGTTTCACAATTGGAAGTTGTGTCTTGGCTGACAGAGTCTGAAATATATCAGGAAATTTATGTTGAAAGGATGTCAGCATGAGGTCACTGTGTAGGAAGTTGAGGTCAAATTTTCTTAATTATTACAAATGGTGTCTTACAGATTATAGGCAAATTACTTCAGAGATGAACCTTAATACTCATGCAAAGGGATCTTTGTGGTTGTTATCTTAAAATAATCAGTCTCCAGAATATTTTTAGAATTTTACCCTTCTTCAACTCATTCTGACTTTTCTGCAGTTAATTATTCAGAAGCACTGATTTTTTCATGTACAAAAGGTATAAAGGCTGAAAGACATCTCCAGCAGTACTTGAGCGCTGTGTAAATTGTGCTCATGATGATGTGGTATTTAAAAAAAAAAAAAAAGAAAGAAAAATGCTGCAAAATGAGCTTTTGATACAATTGCATTGTCTTTAATGGGTAATGTAACCAATCTTACCAGTAGTGTGCTCCACATTGAGCTGGTTACTTATAGAAAGTGCATTCAGCTGTTTTTTTTTCTTCAGTACTTTTAGTCAACTCATGAGCCTTAGAAACTAAACTATTATAAAGTTCATTACTTAACTGTATTGCTAAAATAAATGCAAATGTTTGTCCTAGTTCCTTAGTTCCATAACCACAGGTGCTTGTCAGACTTGCTGCATTTCTTTGACTCCATGAAAGACAAGAACCGTGAGCACTTAGGTGTTGTCCCAAGACAGGATCAGCTAAGATACATACTCAGATCTGGGAGCTGAAAGTGCTACTGAGCCATGTGTGAAAGGCAAAACTATTACTGTTTTTATTTTTAATGCCACAGTTACAGTGGCTATCCTCATAAGTATATTTGGGATCTTGCAGACATGGCTGCACTGTGCCAACCAGAGGCAGGAACCAGCTAGCATCATTTCAGTCAGTACTTACCCAAATTGCTCCTTCATCTATGTACTGTACAAAAAAAAAATATATATATATATGTGCTTTAAAGCTCTGAATGTCTCCAGTAAAGCCTCCCTGGATGCACAAAGCTAGTCCTAAATCTGTCAGTTGACATTGCCTTGTTTACTTTCTTAGTGGGAAGGAGTGATTTCAGCTAAGGGAATGCTGATTTGCAAACACATAAGCATTGGGGAAATATAGTTTAATTTTCTTCAGTGTGAATCAGTTGGAAGGCCATGTCTTCAAACTGACAAATATAATGCACATCCACCCACCTCAAAGGATGTAGGATATCCTTCGTGGTTTTTTTTTTTGCTCTTTAGCCTGGAGGGAGAAAGTGGTGATACTGTGACTAGGCACGTGTGGTTTTTTTGTAGTTCACAGATAGGCAGTGTGCCAGTAGGTGAGGGTCTCTGGAAAAGTTTTAGTGATCTATGCTCTAAGAAAACTTACTTTCAAGCATAATATGATCTGGGAAGGAGACCGGCTGTTTCCAAATACAGTTTCTCCAGTTTCTCTAGGCTTTGCTTCTTGCATTGCCAACTCTTTACGTAATTTTCAAAAGTGAAGAGGCTCTTTCCCCCACTTATTACAATATTTGATCTAATATATATATTTCCCTTGTTATTGCACTCTGACAATTTTTAGCCTTACATACATAAATACGGAAGGAAGGGGACAGACTCTTTAGCAGGATCTGTTTTGATAGGACAATGGCAAATGGCTTCAAACAAAAAGAGGAGGTTTAGATTGGATATAAGGAAGAAGTTCTTTATAATAAGGGTGGTGAGGCACTGGAGCCAGTTGCACCGAGAGGTGATGGATGCCCTGTCTGTGGAGACATTCAAGGTCACACTGGCTCAGGCTCTGAGTGACCTGATGTCCCTATTAATTGCAGGGGAGTTTGTCTAGACAACCTTTAAAGGTCCCATCTAACTCAAACAATTCTATGATTCGCTGGTTTAGCAAGTGAAGTACCACAGATACAGTCAGGAGTTCTCTTCAGATTTGTTTCTGCTTCTTTCACTCTCCAGGACACGTCCAATTTACTTTGTTGTTCCTCAGTTTCTTTCTATACAGAGCAGAGATATCAATATTGTTTTAATCTCTTAAAATTTTTGAAGACTAGAGTTGTTTTCAGCTTTTTTGGATTGTCTTTACTGTCACTGTTCTGGACATGAATTAGATCTATGGCTGAGACAAAACTTGGTTGAGTAATGCGAAGAAGTAAAGATTCCTCTACTTATCAAGTTATGATGAATAATCTGCCTTTAGGTGGCTTCAAAAATAGTATGTGTGTATATATATATATATCTTAACAATTATCTCTAGGTGTTTTTCTGCTGTAGAAATAAGGATTTGAGAAACAAGACTTCGTGTTCATCTCTGGATCTTAACTATAGAGCTGGTCTTCACTGGACAGGATTTGGATTAGGTTAGTTGTAATCAATGTGATGATGAGTGGTGAAAGGCTCTTGTACAGGCTAGCAGAAATGGCATGAGCATTCATGTGATGCATGGTACAGTCAGCCTGACTGGCCAAATGAAAAGAATGGAACTGCATAAAATGTTGAAAATGATGCTTACGAAAAAGAGGTAATAGTTTAGTAAAGCCTCAAGATGAAAATGTACAAATTTCCATTGTAAGCCTTTTACAATTGTGCATCAGCATGCGGAAGTATCTGTACATCATTATCACATAGCAGCTATTCAACTCCAGTAGTTTTTAAGTTGCTGTTGAACACACAGTAATTACCTTATTCAGTTTTAATTAAATGTGAAGTCATGCATATTGGAAACATGATTTACAAGTTTTTCAGAGTGTAATGATTCCAAATTGATATTTCCGAGCATCTAAAATCTTACTTATAAAAGTAAGATTTAGTATAATTGTTTTGCTTTCTATGAGAATTGGTTCTAGTTCAGCTCTCTTGACCCATCGATCTTCTGTGTACCCTACAAATGCAGCAGGATTTGTAAGTCTGAAAAACCAAGATTGAATTATCAAGCTCTTCTGCTTTGAAACCCTGCCAACTCCTACTTGGTAATCCCAGAAGAATTAAGAAAAAGGGGATGGACTGTGCCACATTTATTCACATCAACTTGGCTTGTCATCGGGTCACAGGTTAAAGAGAACAATTGCATAACTGCCAAGGCAGAGACACAGGCACTGTTATTAAGGATCTGCAAATCAAGCAGGCTGCTCAAGTATGTGTACGTGTGGCCCCTGGGACAATGCTAAATCACTAAGAGATCTGTATGCTGAAGGTCTTACATTGTGAATCTCTGTACAATTAAATCACCATGATGCATTGTTAGTTTTTTCCAAATCCTTCTTTAATGGAGTTAGAAGGAAATCTTTTAAGTATAGAAGTTGATGTGGAACATTTTAGCAGCACTGTATATGTTGAAAATGTGCTCTTCAGTAAGGAAGCAATGCTGTGCTACTTGGAGAATCTCTTACTGTCTCTGAAGCATGATCCCAGCACTTTGTTCGCTTACCTACTGCACACTTCATTTTTCCAAGATCTCACCCTGCATCCTCCCCTGTAAGACCACAGCTTGGCACTGGGTGCTGTGGAAGGGGAGCTTGCTCCTGCATCTTATGATGTTCTGCATGCATTCTGGCCATGCTGATGCACAGACCAGAAGCCATTAAGTACGTTTGCTCTAGGATAAAATATTACCTTTGAGCCTCTGGTTGCTTGTTGCCAGGTTTGCCCTTGCTCATTGTGTTCATGTCACGAAGTTTTCAAGTGTCTAAGTGAGTTTAGAAGAAATAAAACTGTGGTGACTCACTGGAAGAAAGGAGGGGGATTCTTATCAGAGCTCTTAACTCTAAGTATTTGCACCTCTACTACTCAACCTGCAGAAGGCAGGTTGCTCTTTTTCTTTCCAGTGCAATACACATTTTGGGGAATTTTCCTGAGAAAGCATAAAGCATATTTGAATCCACATTCCATCTTAGTATTCTACAAATGCCTTGTAAGCAAGACTCTTGTCTTGTGAAAAGAAGCTATGAATTTAGAAGTAAGCTGGGTTAGGACTCCACGTGCCAGTTTAACTTAGTTGCGTTCAGGAGGGCCAACAGACTTTATTTAGTGTGCAGACTGTTCCACATTTGAATGATCTGCTGACATCATGTACTTTCTTCCTGTAAGTCATCAAGAATGAAAACAGGTTTTATCGTGCATTGCACACAAATTCTTACTCTTTCTAATGTACTGATGGAACTCAGCCTATTTTAACTGAACCAGCTCCCAACATATGTACATGCAAGTGCTCATTGTAAATATTTTCTTTTAAGAGTCCAAGAAATAGAATATACACCAGCATTCATATTTATAAATGTTTAGACTCTTGCAAAATTTGGTGAACAATGTTAAATATGGAACAAATCCCCTATTTCTAAGACTTCAATTTTGATTCCCTTGTTTAAGATTCCTTTTCCCCTCACCTTTCTTCTTGCTTTTTTTTTCCCAATCCTTTAAGCTTTCTAGATGCTGCTTTTGCTTATTTCCTTATGTGAAGATATATTCTACCCTTCAGCCTTCTGGTGAAATTGTAGCTGCTAGTGATCTTAGAAAAATCAAACTTTGTTATTTATATCTGGAAAAGGAACAATGAATATAAATTATTTAGTAACAAATAACCTGTTTTGTCATTAAAAAAAAAAGAAATACAGAAAATATTGCTGGTTATTTTTGGCAGGGATATTTCCATCAATTGCTTTTTGCTTTATGATCTTAAATGAGCAGGCTTGTTGAAAATTTTCTTTGCAAGAGCAATACATGCATAGCATCCACTCTTGATAAGTGAACTCCTCAATTGCCAGGTACAGCTGACCACTATCATGCTATGATAGCGGTGATTCCCCAACCATTCATAAGCCTTTTTCTTCAAATAGAGGCAATCAAGATTGATATAGCTGCCCTAACCCAAGCTTTCTTTAATGTACTCTTCTGCCTGCATACAGTAGCTGCAGTGGTACCTGCTTTGATATTTGATAACTTATTTGATGTCAATGTGGCTTTTATTTTCCTTTTCTGGAGTTACTCTACTGCTTTCCAAGAGCTTAGTTAGAGAACAGTATGTTTGTTTCATAATAGTACTTGAGGAATAGGATTCACCTTTTTGAGAGAGAGGATTTCTAGCCCATGCAGTGCTTGGGCAATGGAATTACAAAATTGGAATTATTGTCTGACAAGCGAAGGGATAAGTCCAATTTACAATAGGGGATTTGTGTTCCTCCAGCTGTGCATCTAGTTTAGGACTACCAGTTCTCTGTCAAGTAGCAGTCAGCTTAGTGATTTGAAATAAGTTTTCATGGTTGGGAATGTGCTCTATTGGTCGTATTTTCCAGTACACACAAACAGCTTAGCATGTGTGTCTTGTTTTTCACAGTGCTGGTAACTTCCATTTAAAACAAAATCCCACCCACCATTTCTCAAGTGAAAGCCTTTGTCATGAAGGTGAAAAACCCTCTGTTGGTGTGAAGATAATTGTAGTGTCCTTGAAATCATGGAATGGCTTGGGCTGGAAGGGACCTCAAAGATCATCTATTTCCAACCTCCTTGCCTTGGCAGAGTTGCCAACTGCCAAATAAGTACTAAGTAAGGCTGCCCAGGGCCCCCATCCAGCCCCAGCCTGGCTTTGAACATCTCCAGGGATGGGACATCTACACCCTCTCTAAGCAGCCTGCTCCAGTGCCTCACCACCTCCTCAGTACAAAAATTTCCCCCTGACATATAATCTATGTTTCTCTTCCTTTGCTTTAAAATCATTCTCTCTTGTTCTATCACTGTCTGCTTGTGTAAAGAGTTGATTTCTCTCCTGTTTGTAATCTCCCTTTAAATATTGGAAGATTGCAGTGAGGTCTCCTTAGAGTCTCTTCTCCAGACTGAACAAACCAAGTTCCTTTGGCCTGTCTTTGTACTGTAAGACTATAAAAACCCTTGCTTTCATTCCCTGTTCCCTTGAGCTTCAAAAGACATATGCTACCTGGCCCCATAGTGTAGGACCACCTCTTGGGTGATTGAACTTGTTAGAACAAACCCTAATGCCAATATGTTTCTTGAACCATATATGCTCTTAAGTAGGAATCTGTAGATAAGAGTCTGGAGTTAAGTTCCATTTTCACCTATGACCAAATATAAATTCCAGAGAGTGCTCTTCTTTCCTGTGCCTGAAAGGAAGAAAGAAAGCAGCAGGTGACAGAATGAAACATCCTCATTACTGTTGATACAGACATGTTTTCCCAGTAGGGGTATCTAGTGAAATTCTTGTACGTAGGGCACAAAGACAGAGATCTGTCTTTTCTGACTGTCTGCTGAGAAATACAGGTGGAATTAAGAAACAAGACCAAGTGCTGCTCTGTCTTCCTGTATTGTGCGGGAATGCTGAACCGCTGTCACATCTTACTGTACCATTGGGAAAGGGGTGATGTTACCTCAGTTCAACCTTTCAGTTAATGATCAGCCTCTGCCATGCTGAATCTGTTTTTTTATATATTCAGTATGCCCATGTTTGTCCTGTGGTTCTGATGCCTCTTAGGGAAGGGCTAGCAAAGTCTTAACGCAGGAAGTTGAAACTGTTTTGTACCTGCTGCTTCAAACGTAGAAATAGACTAGAAGGGAAGGGGTAGATATCTTTGCTGCCCATTCTCATTTTACTGCCTATTCCATTCTGTCTCATTTTTTTTTCTCTCCTTCTCTCCCCTGTTCCCCTGGAGGCAAATGAACTGGCTTTGTACCAATTTGGACTGTATGAAATGAAGACCCTCAAAAGTTTACAAATCAGTCAGTGAAGCTTGGCTAGTGCTCTGGTCTCTGTGTAATTTATATTGGGACCCTTGGGATTTGGTTAGCTGGCTTATTCTCTGTTTACTACGTGCTTTTTTTTTCCTCTGGGTTTTGTGATACTGTTGAATATTAACCTAAAGGAGATCTAACAGTTATGCAAATCGTGTGTATTTTTCAGAGTTATTAGTGAAATGGGAAGCAAACAATCAGAAGTAACATCTGCCATCAGAAAGTTTATTATTTCCTTTATGCACTTTGCTCTGGTTGGACGTGCAGGAAGGTGAAAGACTCTTGTTCAGCCTTACTGGATCTGTGGTAGTCGAAGAACGTGTTGAGTGTCTGAAGCTCTGATGTTATTTCCTTCAGTCCTAGCTAGATGTGGCGACAGTTCACATCCTCGTTGATGGAGTTGGGAGTAGCGAAGGTTTATTCCTCAGTGGTAAAAGCAGTATGCTGCAAAAATAGTTTTTGTTCTTGCATTTGACTTGCTGATATTGGGTGACTGTTTTTTCCCCCTCTGTGACTTAGCACTAGTTTGTGTGCTATTCTGCTGAAGGAACGTGTTTATGCATTTGTGACAATTACTGGGAATGATTACATCTTATTGTTTTTCACTTCATGGTTTATGCAGACCAGACATGCAGGTGCTTTTCCAGACTTAAGAACTAAGCTAGCAGGCACACTTCAGTGTCACTGTTTTATGGCCTGCTGCCAGTGAAGCACCAGCAGCTCGTTGTGAGCAGAACGGGTATGGTACAGAAAGCACTGTGTAAATTAAGTGATGTGCTTTAAAGAGGAAGAATTTGAGATAGCTACAAAGAAAAGAAATCTTTCTTATTTGGTCTGTATGCCACCCCAAGCGAAGTTATGCATATAAATAAGCATTACAGAGTAATTGTAAGATGAAATATATGTATGCAAAGTTTTCATACAGTGCTATTCTTTACTGGATCTAAGTTCCAGCACTTTTTCAATAAGCAAGCTACTTCTGCTATCATTCGTATAGAACTCTTCAATCAATTCTTAAGTTTTACTTGTAGCCCATTGAAAAAATCTACTTAAATTTTGCCTGTGGTTGTCATTCCTCATCCGTTTTATTTTGGCTGTGCTGGCTAATAGTTTTGCTTACTTATCTATGTAGCAGTTTTAAGGAAAGGCCAAAGATTCTTATCTAAACATACATAATTCAGTAATTATTAAAATCGTTTCCTTCCTGCTTCGTCTGTTTGTTACTGTAACTCACATTTAATTATCTGAGAGGTTGACAGCTGTTGGCAAGAAGTCAGTGTTTACACATGTTGATTCACTGGTTTATTATCAGTGTTGTGAATTGCAGTAGTCAGTACTACCCCTTCTATCATGGATTTATAATCCAAGTAAAAAAATTAATACTTTGTTTTAGAGAGAGATATTCCAGAAAACAGTGAGTTGATACCAGCTGACGTAACATAAATGGTAGTGTTAGGATACCAACCATCTGACTGGATAATCCTGCCAGAATTAAATAAAAGTATGGCAAGAGAAACTGTTGGAGTGCTCATCCAAGTCGTTACGAATTGTTTTGCATGAACAGGGGTGGATTTGATTGTCTCACTTAGTTTGAACCTCCAGCTTCTGGTTTCATTCTCTATGGGAAAGAGAGAATGTATTGACTCAAACCTCTTGAACACAGCGTACAGTCATATAATTCCAAACTAGAGCATTCTAGTGGATCTTAGTGTGGAAGAGAATTGTTTGGTTTTGGCTTTGTATTTTTGGTTCTTTTCTCTAGGAGGCAAGGTACTGCTGGAACAACTGTGCTGAATGCATAGATCACAATATAGGCAGACTGTGTCCCCCTTTAAAACAGAGAAGTCTTCTGAAATCTGTATGTGTAGATACCATGGTATATTGCCGTTACTGTTGCTGCTCTTGGTCATACCTACCGTCACACAGCAGAAACAGGTTTAGTAGGAGTGTCTTGCCCATCTGAAACAATACCCTCAGTCCTTCTAATTGTGACATGCAAGCAATTTAAACATATTCCTGTGCGATTTTTTTCTTTAAGATTAGGTCTTGCTCAAGTTAAGTAGACTTAGAACCTAACGTGATATATAGCATAAATGAGAAGATCATATGAGGCAATTCAACATGCATGTTTAAATAGAAATTTTAGCAAAAATTAAAAGGGGACATCTGTAGCTTATCCCTTATTTTCTCATAGTATAAAGCAAAGCAGGATAGTGTTGCTGATAAGTGTATTTGATCAGGTGCTGCATTAAAGAGCTCAAGAACTCCCTTGATGCTACTCTTAGCAGAGCAAGATGTCTGAGCCAGTTACATCAGGAGGGGAATATCTGCAAAATGATTCAAAACTTCTGTATCCTAAAGAAACCTGGCGAGTTAGGAGCAGAACTGACTAAGATGGTCTTTGCTTTCCAAATTCTCAAAGAATTCATCAGTTGAAGATTGTAGGTTCACAGAACAGTATTCAGATTAAATGCTTTTTCTGTACTTCCTTATAAAGACCCTTGTGCTTCTGGAGTTTGCTCGTGGGTACTGGGCTGCTCAAGGGATGACATCAAGGTTTCTTTATTTCTGTCTTGGGAAATCGTGTCTTCCAAATGATAGAGGGAAGAGCACTCATGTCTGTTGGATCTGTTCTGGCATTTGCGGTTTTAAGTCTGAAATAATATAAAAGATAAATGAAAATCACAACTCTAAAAGTATTTCTATACTTGTGCTTACATTCTTACATTTACATTTATGATACTGGCAGCTTGTAAATGCTACCTGCCACTGTTTAAATTTCTGCTAGCATTTCAGTTGTTCTCTGAAGCTAGCTAAAGGTTAGAGAGGAAAAAAGCCTTATGTCCCATTAATTAGCAGTGCAAGAATAATACTCAACATTTCTTTATGGTCTGAACATCAGGATTATTTATGATAGGTACGCAATTAGTCAAAACTCAGCATGATGTTTCCCCTAGGACTGTCTTGAAATACAGCTTGGGGTTAGGTGCTCAGATTATCATGACAGCTGACATTTGATTGTATGCTGTTTTTGGAGGGTAGGCAGGGATATGGTGATGCATAGTATGAACTTTTGTCTAAATAATGCAAAGTAAAGCTTTTTTAAAAATTTCTGTTCACATTTCCAAAACAGGGCTGTGAAACTGCTTTTTCAGCATCTATATTTTAAAATCTTTTTTTTTGTTAAAAGCGAGAGAAAAAGCAGCTTGGTTACCATAGCAATGAGCACATCAGACTGCAGTTTGTTCCTTATCCTGAGACGTGGGGAACTAATGACCGGAGTGCTAGAGCAAGCTCCTACAAAGCAAGAGGTCTGATTCCCTTCCTTCTTGTCCCTGCAGAGCATAACACCAATCCAGAAGTTTGAGAAAGAGCTTTGCTTTTTTTCCTTTGACTCACTCTCCCACCTGTCTTGCTCTGTGTTATGCCTTAGGATATGGCTTCCTCTGGGATTTCCTAGCTCAGGCTGAAAAAAAGGCTAAGTGTGACTGACAGTATGCAAAAAAAAAAAAAAAAAAAAAAAAAAAAATCACAATATACAGAAGGGACTAATAACGTAGTGTTAAAATGTGAGTGATTGCAGCATGGAGGCTTGTTTGGCTTTCACAAACAAGGCACAGTAAGGGTGGAGTGATCACAATACAAGCAGAAGTCATAGCATCATCTTTTGTTTTCCCCCTTTGTCATGCTATTTAGCAACAAGTATCATGCCAGTGCCTTAACTAATGGCAATTTCAAGCTCTGGGAAATATTTGTTTACATGAAGAGAACCATGTGCATTGCTTGTTTGGTATAGAGGACAATCATTTGAATCCAGACATGGAGCTGCTTTAGGACCATGACTACCTGAGAACATTGACTGCTTTGTGGGTCCGGAATGTGAAGCTATTTTCCATGAAATCCATAATGAGGCAAGGCTAGTGCCTGAATTTTCATGCTCAGAAGTTAAACCAAAGCCCTGTGAAGGAACAGTGAAGGCTGTAATGGCTGCTCAGGACTTTGTATCAAGCTGTTGATCTGAGGGGTGTAAGCTTTTCTACTTATAGTCTTCCATGAGATGGTGTGTGAGGATTTGTCTTGACTCCACATTAACTCTGTTGTTCAAAAAGCAAAACCAAAAAACATACCTGATTTACAGAATGAGAAGGAAAAAAAACACTACCACCGAGACCACAGAGATAGTGTGTTTGTTGCTCCATATTCATGCTGAACAGTGGACTTGAGTGAAAATAGAAACATTTTCATCAAGTTCTGGTGTTGATTATGGGTGCTGAAAAGTACATCAGAGAAAAATTTCAGCAAAATTTGGCATGGTAAACAGCTGTCTGCCTGGAAAGCTTTTAGAATGATAGGAGATCTACACTATTGTGCAGTAGACCAGTTACAAGCCACTGGTGTTTGTTCCAAAAAGGATTCACTGAAGAGATAGCAATTTTTTTTGTCTCTGATAGTTTACTTTAATTGCATTTCTGTAGCTCATGCTAATTTCAGGTTAATTGTATACAATTTGATGACAATGTGCTGCGTCTACGAAATGCAAATTCTCCAAAGTCCTCAAGCAGTGTTTCATCTTAATGAAAATGCCACTTGGAAGGGAGAAATGTGGTTTAAAAGCAGAGGTCAATTTTGGCAGCTAATGAGTTGGTGTAAATTATCTTGCTGAAGGATTTTTTTGTTTTAATAGTGAAATGTGTTTTTTTTTCTCAGTTTTCTCTATCAGTTACTTAGTGTAAGGTATGATCTTTTTCTTAGGATGGTTTCTGAAGAAGTGCTTTTTGCAAGACTTCGTGAAACTGGCCCCTTCCTAGTGTAGATTAAAAGCACCTCTTCTTCTTGAGCTGAGCACATTGTTGGCCAGAGATCTGAATGTAGGGGTGGGAGAATGGAAGCAGTGGAGTAAGCGAAGTGGAAGCTCACGAGTGTTCCCAATAATCCTTCGGGATTGGAACATTATATATGACTCGTAATGAGACAAAAGTGATGATATAGCTAATATGATTTTTCTGAAGTAAAAAAGAAAACATGTTCAACAAACAAAAAGTGTAACATGAAGCTGTAGTCCTGCTCTAGCTTTGTTTTAAAAAATATCCAATGCCAAGCTGAGGACATCTAAGTCTGAAATCCTTATTTGTGTGTTAAGGAAAAATAGTGTATACTGAAAGGGCAGTAATTTCCACTTCATCCATGCAAAATGGTCTTGCTGCATGCTTTCCCCTCTGAAAAGACAAAAATCCTTTTTATTCTTTGTAGTTCTTCATCTTGTGCTTCTCATGTGGCATTGGCTAGAAAGCAGATATGATTTGAACATTGAATCAGCCTGGGCACAGGGATGATGAGATTTTGATTACCCAAAGAGAGGGAGAAAATAGGGTTAGCAATCCTCCAAGACTAGAGTACTGTAAGGTGTAATCACTTAACAACGTGCATCTGTAGTATTAAGCATGTTTGAATGAATGCCAAGGAATGACTTAGAAAATGTAACTCATTACAAAAGTCTTGGGGCATATCTAAGCAGTGATATTGTAAATTTCAGAAGCAAACATCAGCTAGAAACCAATGAAGATGGATTTATATGGTAAGTCATTTCTCCTCTCAGATGAAAAGTAATTCCCTCTTTTGAAAGAAATCTTATGCCACAGACAACATATTTGGTGAATATCAATAATTTTTAATTAGTAAGCCTGTGCAGAGACTTTCTTCTGTTAAAAATTGTTTTGTAAGAACATTTGGTCTAATGTCCTTCTTTCTAACTGAAAATGCAGGATCTGTTAACAGGAATGCTAGGATCAAAACACAGATTTTTCCAAGAAAGCCATTGTCAAGTGACTGAGCTCTAACAAGAAGACTTTTCCAAATGCCAAGTGGGAATTAGCTGCCCAGTTCTCACCAGCTTCCAACATCTAACTGCTGTTTGTTCTTTTGTTAATCTTATTTATTTATATGTTTCTAGAGCAATTGGCTTCTGCCTGCGTATCTTTATCTGTGAGGCATGTGTGGGGAGGAATGCGTTGTAGCGGGATTTGGGCTGCTCATCAAAAAGAGCATCATCTGTGTGCTGGCAGCTAGATGAATGTGACAGCACGCAGAATGTGGATTGCAGACCTGCAGAGGGGAGAGTGGCAGGATTCACCTTCTGGTGACCTTACCATGCCAGCAACCAAAATGAGTTACTCAGATATGTCATAACCAGGTAGCAGCTGGATTCAGTGGGTGCACTGCAAACTACGTGTCAACTGCCAAGGCATGGCAGCTTGGCCAAGAACCTCAGATGCTGTTCCACCCCAATGTCTGCAAGCTTCTCACAAAAAAGTTTCTTAAAAGACTTTGAGTTTAGATGTAGGGATGTCAGTGCAGCTATTTGATGGTTTCTAGAATCTTTTGAACTGAAGTTTCAGAAAGATAAAAAGTATGTGTAAAATTTACTGCTTTTGTTACGGAACACCAGAGTGATTCTAAGCAAACTGTGCCAAACCAAACTTCCTACAGGTTTCTAATTGTACCTGGGTTGTTATGATGTCTTAGTGTTTGATTCACAAAATTGCTGAGCACTGTCAGGTGTCAAAAATACACCTGGGAACTGAGCGAGACCATATAGTAGATAATGCGAGGGCAAATGCCTGGGCTGATCTAGTGGTTTTGAACTGGATAACCAAGATTTCTGATGTGAGTCTCACTATTCCGTGTGTAGAATGGGTATAGTGACTGAGAAGTGGGTTTTTTTTCTAGCACTTAGGTGATTAATAAGTGAATACCATAGAAAACTCCTAGTAGGAAATGAACATTTGTATTCGAAGTTAAAACTGGAAAAATAAGGGGTAGGCATAGATGCAATTTGTCCTTGTTGTTCAAACTGCTTATTAAGTGAGTTTCTCTTTTTCAGTGCACTGGATAGCATAGGAAGACTTAAGGGTGGGGGGGAGTAGGATCATATAATTAAAGACTGTATAACAATACAAGAAGGCTGAATTGATTTTGTTTACGTAACCTGTGCTGTGTAACTAACTTATCGTATGAGTGTTTGTGGAGGTGTGTGTAATTTACTGCAAAGTAAATAACAGTGAGTAGTTCATAAAACATTAATTAAGATATGCAGTGTGTTCATATATTGCTTAATAGCTGGGAAATGGTGTTGCATGTTTTTTCAAAGGTTACTCTGTGGCACAAGATCAGTCAGCACATGGGGAGTGTCCCTTGCTTCTTGAGCCAGAGCTGTAACTGTGAGACAGTAATTCTAAATACGAACTTTGTGAGAAATAACTAAACAGTCCTCTCTTAAGTGAGGAACACCTCAAGTTTCCCTTTACTTTCTAGGTAATGGATTTTTGAGAACTGTATTATACATCTTTATAGAATATACAGTCATGTATGTATCATATGTAATGTGTATTATAAAATGTACTGGAATTTATTTAAAGTATACATACATTAACCTGTATCTTGTACAATAATTTGTGTAATTCATATTTTTAATATAATTTTATTGCTCTTGTTTTATGAGCTAAAACTACTTAGTTTTAAAACTATGTAGTTTTCATCATTGATAAAGAAAAGGATGAGATGACCATAGCGCTATAGAAATCCCACAGTACAAATAAGTGAATCCATGTAACCGCTGGCTGTTTCTAGCAAGCTGAATTCTTATTTCCATGAGCATAAAGACCAAGGGAGGTATATATATTTTTTTTCTTAAACAACACCAATTCAGGTCTATTCTGGGTATTTAGAAAACTGAAAACTTTATAGAAGTCTCTCCTTTACAAAAAAATTTTTGGATGTAAATCATATGATTGTTGCACTGTTATTACTTCAGCAGTCCTTTGGCTTGACAAAACACAAAAAATGTGTTAACTGATCTGAAATAGTGGAAAAAAGTGTTTGGGGTTTAATGGAGCAGTCTATTTGACCCTAATGATAGTTTCATAATACTCACGTATTAAATAAGTTGGCAGATGTAATGCATTGTAAATGGGGATTTTATTGCTTTAAAGTCAGTGTGATGTTTCAAATAGAGGGTACAAAATTGAATTGCTTTGTTAGAAAAGGTCAGCGGAACCTTGTCAAAATGGTCTACGAGTTGATAGCCCCTTGATAGCCACAGAAACATGCTCACCAGCCTTTAGATGCTTGTATTCGGTTTTACTGTTTGGAAATGGAAGTGCTTTCAGATTGCTCCTAACTCCACATCAGTTTTATCCACTGCATGGCTCGCTTGCTTCCTTAGTTTCAGTGAGGCTGAGAGTGAGATAGCAGAAGCATAAGCAGGTCAGGGCTCTCTGCAGCACATGAAGGGCTCTGTGGGAAAGCCAAATTCAAGCTTGTCCAGGAGCTTGGTGGGGAGCACCTTGCAGCTTGCTCCTGGTTTTGAACTGACTTGTATCCTTCAGACCAGCAAAAAATAGACACTAGTTAGACTAGTACTATAGGAAATCAGTTATGTAGCATGCCTAAGAAATAACCGACTCACAAAGTATGTCCATATTTTCGAAGACAGTGATAAACTGAGCAGGGAGAAAGTGTCCATATTGCATGCTACAATGTCTACAGTGTAGGAAAAGTAAAACATGTTAAATCTATAGTATTTCTCTTCACTCTTCACAAGCCAAAAGAGGCTTTCAAGGCTCTTGTCAAAGGAACTTGTTTGGTAGCTGATGTGTTGGAATGGCTGGATGTTAGCTCCCACAAAAGTAGTATAAATACTTTCAGAACGAAACTTGGTTTAGTAAGATCTAGGACAGGAGGCTCCTGCTGTGCAAAAGCGACAATGAGGAAAAATCTGTTCTAGTGATGAGAAAGCTGAGTAGGAACCTACTTTACTCAGACGGAGAAATTACTGCTCTGCTGAACTAGATCCAGATCAAAATGTTTGTACCTATAAGTTACTTGAAAGTTCTGACATTTCTCATGGAGAAAACTCCCTTGCTGTGGGGGCTTGTTTTGGGAATAGGATGTATTTCTCTGGGAGTTTCAGACCACTCCTGTAGCATCAACCTAAATCCTTCTGATAACTTTTGAGATTAAAAACCTTTCTGGTTCTACCATTGTCTTCTATTCCCTCTGGTAACCTTTACATCCATAATGAGTACAACAGAGTACATACAGCTTGTAGAGGGTGTTCTGAAAGCTTGGCTGGAGAAAAAGCAAGGACAAAACCACTCTGAGCCTCCAGTGATTGGTAGATGACCTTCATTTTCAAAACCTTGGTTAGTTAGTGTTTTGCGGGAGGAAGTGGAAAATAGGACTGTGGCGTGGGAAACCATTTAGAGCTGAAGGTGAGCTGCAGTATAAGCTCAAGAACTGTTTGCAGCTTCCTGGACCGCTTGTGGTCTCTGAATGTAAAGCTGCTTTACATCAGTGAGTAATGTTGACTCTGAGTAGTGGAGGGAGGGGTCAGGTGAAGTTTATGCAAGTAAATGTTTTTGTCTGGATCTCTGCTGTGTGTCCCATGCCTGTCCAGAACCCTCCTTTTCTAACTGTTTTGCAAATATTTGCACTGAAACAGAAATTGGTGAAGAAGAAATCCCAGGAAGGGGTTGAGTCAATAGACTTCATAGAAACCTTCCTGTGCTGCTTCCAAAAGTGGCTGGAGCATGGGAAAGAGCGATGGAACATCCCCATGTATCACATCAACATGGCATTCAGGTGGCAGAGTGGTCCTGGGTGCTCTGGGTCCAGCCGCAGCTCTGCTGCCAGGCTTCTTGTGCCAACCCAGCCAGCTGTATGCTGTACTGCTGGTGGGTTATTGGCTTAGGGCTGGGAGAGACTCTGTGGCAGGCATCTGGATATCCCCACCCTGATCTGAGCTCTGTAATATCATATTAACAGATAAATGATTCCCAACCTATTTATTTTTAGAACAATCGGGGAAGTGCTGTGGGTTGCATGATGTACAAATCTAAGATTTAGAGGATTACTGGAGAACATTAAATTGTTGTGGCTGGATTGTATTCAGTCTAAGAATCTAAGATCTTTTGTGAAAAGTTGATATACATGTAATTTTAGTCATTACAGCCTTCCTGGTTTTTGGTATTTGGATACTCTGCAGAAGCTGGTAAACTGATGACAATTTGTCAGCCTAAAAATCACAAAAGATCCAAGGGGTTTAATTCCTTCCAAAGACAGATGTTTATTCTGTTTTGGGTGAATGCTATCAGATCCTGAACCATTTGGCAGAAGAGGGGTGAGTGGGAATTGCTCCACACTGTCCTTGGCTCCTGCCAGCATATACTCCACAGCCTGCTGGGAAGCAGGCAGGTACCCATTAGGTTATTGTGAGCAACAGCTGGAGGCCCAGTTATGCTGAGACTTTAACTCTGAGTAACTACTGAGCTTAATCGTGTTAGTGTTGTAAACATTTCCCCAGCGTAGATGGCATCTGTGTCTTTAAAGTGAATAAGGTTTAAAGCTGAGTGGATAACAAAGCTATCCAAATAATGCCTCCCTTTCTAGTTCACTGCCTTCCTTTAAAGTGCATTTCTGCTCTGGAAGGCAATCAGCACCAATGGTGTTAGGTTTTCACTTACTGTATACTTTACAGTGTTATATATGGCATTATATTGATAAAAGCTGTGGTACGAAGTCATCGGGCTTCACATAAAAACTCTGCTCTTCCCTCAGGAGGTGTCACTCTAATTTTAGACATTTGAAAACAGGATATAACAAATAAAGATGAAAAAAGATGAGAACTGGATGTATTACATCAGTAAACACTGAATTTACTCAGAAGTGGAACATGTAGAAAGATGCATAAAGGAAAGAATGACCCTTGTTAGCCCATCCTCATAGCTGTCAACATAAAAGAAGATCTGGAGGAGATTTGAGTGAGGAACATGGAGCAGATGGGTATGTGGAGGGTGTGCTGCAGCCAGAGAACAGAACTGGGAGGTCTGCAAATGGGTTTGTCATGAGTGAAATAGCTGCTCAGGATGTGGGGTCTGATGTTACTTCAATGTTGGTGCCAAATCCGAAGTCCCTGAGTAAGTTCAACATTAATATTACTGAACTGTGGATCTGTATGAAAGAGAAAACTTTCTTTAGAACATCCAGAGAAGCCAAGAAGGTGAAGGCTAGTAAACTTTCTTCTGTGTGGAGAAAAGTGGATTGGTAGTGGGACTTAAACTTGTAACGGAATTGTGTCAACAAAAAACTCTTAGCAGCTATATTTTGTTGGGAGCATGTCCTTGTGACTTGGATGCACAAGAAGAGAAGGATTTGCTAGTTGAATCTGTGTGGTGAGGGCCGGAATGGGAGTTCTAGCTGTCAGAGCTGAAAGAGCAGGGCACTTCCTAGACACTGTGGGCTTTGTCCTTTTGAGTTTTGCTCCTAGGGAAAGCTCTAAATGAGGTAGTGAAAGATGAATATGTGGCCCTTGAAGGGTTTGCAGTGGAGAACACACTGTATTAAATTGAAATATGCATAAAAACTAAATTAGGCTGGCTTATAAAGTGAAGTTGAAGCCAATTATGGAAATTAAGCATGATGTAATAGTTAATGAAGTCATTGTAGCAAACACAGCGAAGCTATGCTGATTGCCAAGAACATCTTGCTTTTACAGTACTTACGTAACAGGGAAGGCCTCCGAGTATTTTTAATTATAATAAGCCATTTAAATAATATTTTCTATCCTTCTTTTCCAGTGTCACTTCTTTCTGCAGTTGGGAGAAATCTTTTATGCTTTTGTAATTTTTCCAGTGTTCAAAGTTACATGTAGTTTTATTGCCGTTGTGGGTTTTTATGGATTGTATGCATTTACTTCAGTAACAAGGGAAATCTGGGCTCCTGAGTCCTTTTGTTGCCCATAAAGCTGGGTGGAAAGTTTGATTTTTCTGCCTTGACTCGCTTCCGTTTTCAGCAGTCAAAATTAAATTTCAGAAGTATGGAAGAAGTAGCCAACAAAACATAAAGCGATGTAATGCATTGGCTCTTTGAGCCAATTGTAGCTATTCTCTGCACTCTTGTTTTCTTTAAAAATGTATAAGTAATAAATATATATGTATGTGTTACAGAATTCGGTTTATCACTTGATAGAATTTCTGAGCCTTGTTCCTTCAATGGAAAGCTTGACAAATCCTATTGTGAATGAAGCCAAATTAAAATAAGACTTATGGGCAGCAATGTGCAGTTTAGAATAGATTTCCAGCATAGGTTGATAGTAGAAGTTTGCCTGCTGTGGGTTGCCTTTTTGTCAACACTAGCAGGTTTTACACTTGTTCTGTGTGTAGTAAAAGCTGAGCTTATGACTAAGATGCTGGACTGAAAGCTAAATGATTTTCTCTTCATGAGCATATCACTTTTATCATAAGATAAATGTTAAAAACAGAGATTAGAAAGTTTAAAATGTGTTCTTAATTGTTAAAGACAACTTCTTGTAGAAGTACAAGCATTTGACAATTTTATCTGGAGGAGGGAACCTTAAGGTAGGACACATACTTGGGTACGAGACACTAAGGTACTGGGCTCCACTGTGCCTCAGCCTCAGCCTAGAACTTATTACTGGCATTGGAAGGAATCTTTGCTGTGGTTTTGAATCATAATGGCATGATACTGCAAGCATTTATTTTTCAAAATAGGTGGAGTAAGTGAAAAGCTCTCATCGAAGCTGCTTCTGGTTTTTAGCAAAATGTTGTTTCTTAGTTAAAAAGTGACCTGATGCTGTGCAACAATAGCCTGTAAAGAGGTGGGTATCTTGACACCCATTCTCTTGGGTGTGTACTTGCTCACACCCATATTACTCCATGCTGTAGAAGAGAATGTTTAAAGAGGGTTGCTAAGAATTTTGTATTGTTAAATCAGCTGTAATCTAAACTTGTGTTAATATCTCGCAATAAAAAGAAACTCTTACTAAGTACTTAACTGTTCATATTTAAGTTATGCATGTGGCAGCAAGATGCACTGCAAAAGGAGTATTTTTATCAAACTAAGAGAAGCAATATTGGAACTAAAACCTAGTTTTGCATTATTAGTGTTTAAACAATGGAAACAGGAAGTTGTTAGGTAATGCTATACTTCAAAAACTTCAATCTCTTAAAACGGAAGACCTGCTCAGTTAAGATTTCTACCCAGTGTTGCATCTTCCTGTAACTATGTGGCAAGTTTTTTATTATGATATTACCATGTTTGTGGTCCCAGGCTAGCTTTAATTTTTGAAGATGAAATAGATACTTTTCTTTGTTTTCCTCCCTCTGCTTGGGGAGTTGGCAAAGCTAGTATGAGTTATCTCCCAAATAACTTCTGAGCTTTAGAGTGCTAACTTTGTTAGGCAATGAAATATTGAAAACAGTGCAACAAGTCCTTGTGTTATAATTGTTTCTTTCTTGAAATCACTTCTATCTCATGAATCAAAAATCCTGTACCAAGAGTAAAAAGAATGAGGGAAGATGAATAAGAACAGGAAAAAAAGAAAAGCGGATATGCATTTTTCTTTCAGAAAATGTGGATGCAAATATGACACAGATTTATAAAACAATTACCATCCCCTTCTTTTTGTCATAGTTTTATGATCTGTTATCAGTATTCCATATCATAACATCATGTAGTGCACTGGAAGTTAAAGAGTTAATGCTCCAGTTCTGTGGATTGTCAATATTTCTGGGTACCTGGTTCTAAGAAGAGAGCAACAACTGTGCATCCCAGAAGACTGCACTGTTCTGTTTTCCATTCGGAGGGGAAGGTAACACTGCTCAGGAGCCATGAGATTGTCCCTTCTTTTATTGGTTGTCTTTGCGGTGTGTGCTCCCTAGCTGTCTCACCTTCAGCATTAGAGTAAGGACTTCAGTTTTGGACACTCTCTCTTCCATTTATTTGATTTATTAGCTTCAGTTCCAATTACATTGTGTTATATTGTGTTATCTTGCATTCTGCTATCATATTTAGTAAATTAGTTTTTTCCTTTAGCTTGGTGCTGCTGTTTTGTTTTTAGGCCCATCTCCCTACCTTTATCTTTCCCCCCTTCCTCCTCTATCAGGATATGAGTTTTTGGGTCCTCCCATCCCGTTAGTCACGGAACTGGGCAGAACCGGGCTAGAACCATTGACACTTTCCAATACTGATCAAACACAGAAATATTTAGTTTCTACACAGAACCATCATATACGAAGAATTTGATGTTACATTTATTCTAGCTACAGGAACAAGTAATTACTGAAGAATATTGTATGCAGTTTCCATTGTAACTTCATAGCTAATGAAATTGACTTTTCCCCCTCCTGTCTGGGCAAATTACTCATTTTTAATTCAACACAAGTAATACAATTTTCCATCTTAGTTACATATTTTGTTAAAAGACTTACTTCTACAGAGCCTACATATTACATATAATATTACATATATATTAAACTTATTACAAATATGATTGCTACTTATTTTCTGGATGGAAGATAAAGTACTGTGAGCCCACAAAAGCATATCTTTTCCATTTTTACTGTTTGCTACGTACCACTGCAAATTCAGCATGAAATCACTGCAGAGATAATTTATACTGTTCTCCAGTACCTTGTATTAAACCAGAGGTACATTGGAGATTATAACATTATCTCTGGGAATACACACTATGTAAATACAGGGTTGTGACACAGGGTTATGTTAGACTGTATCATTTTCTTAAAAGAAAAAAAAATTTTGTTAAAAAAAATAAATTGTTTTTCCTTTATCCATGAGAACCAATTTTTCAGCTAACTGCATTCTAATTAATCTTTGGGAGGAAGGAGACTTGCTTTTTAGGCAGGTTCTTGATGAAAAACGGTGAATTCGGTGAAACGCAGTTGAAGCTGGACGAACTTTTAAATTGTGGAATTTAAAGCACTTTTGGGGACACATATATGAGAGCAGTTTGTTGAACCTGTGAAGGACACAGGAGGGGGAAAAATGAATCTGAGTTTCTTAGAAATGTGAAAAATGGCCTGGACTATTGAATAATCTCAGTTGTTTACTCAGTAGAGTTCCTAGACAATTCAGGGAACTAACTTTTCTCATTTATTCATGACTGGATGTGGGCTTATCAACAGATGAGAGTCTTTGAAAGCAATGGGTAAACTAAGATTTCAGTTGACTTGTCTGAAATATTAGGTGCAAAATTAACCTGTTTAGGTAAAAGGAACGTCCCTAAACTTCTTGATTTTCTCTGACCCAGTACAACACAATGAATTAGAAAATAGTTAATAAATCATTAAAACAACATTGCTAGTCCTTACAAAGTTTTCTGAGTACTGAAAACAAGGAAGTTTGCATCTGCACAGGCTGCTGTCTTGTCCCTCCAGAAGGAAGAACCAGCTAATTTTTGGTATCTTGTGGCTGTGAAATAAACCTCTAAATTGTAGTCTTATGTAGATACAAACTTTATATGTAGATATATATGCATTTGGAGATGTGTATATATATTTAATACACATACATGAAATTAGAAGAAAATGTTTTTCCAGTAGACTTACCCTAGTTGACTATCTCAAATGAACTTACTGGTCCTGATTTTCAGTAAGTCAGTTAATAGACTTTATGCTAAGAATAGAAAAATCTACCAGGATACAACTTGATTGTCCTGATAATTAACATTTTATTTCAATGCTGTTTTAGAAGCACTTGACAGATACTTGCATTTTTGTTGCATATCTTTTTTGGCAGGTTTGGATACACTGTTGAATGTAGTATTAGCTATTTAAAAAGAAAAAAAAAAAAAACCAAAACACACACACAAACGAGTGATAAATAATTCAGTGGCCTGACCATGGCCATGTTCTAAATGTTGTTGTGGCCAACAGCCACAAGAAGTGGATGAGCTGAAAAGCTGGAAGATGGGTGTTCCAGGAGAGCTTCACAACTAGTAGCTGATAGCGGTTTCTCCAGGCTTTTGGGATGGGGCTGTGAATAAAAGTGACTTAGCTGTTCCCCGGCATCTTGCTTTTTTTTCAGTAGCTGACAGCTGGCAGATGCAAAAACCGCTATGCCAGGATGTTCTGACACTAATTCTGTGTTTTGCTCTAGCAAGTAAGAGCAAGCTCTTGCACCACAACGGATGGCCTTGGTAAGGAAAAACAAGGAAATTGTAGGGTTGGAGGTATTCTGCAGGCAGGGGTTGCTTACGTTGTCATCTGGAGTTTTTGGGCATCAAAAGGCATAGAACGAAGATGACAGATTGTTAAAACCTTTTCTTACACATTAGCACCCATCATAAAAATAGAAAATGAAGGAGGAGGTTTGGACTTATTCCAGGCAGGATCCCAGTTCACTCCATTTGGTATATGGGTGGTGTTTCCTCTTCTGGCACTCAGGGATTTGACTGTTTACACAGGCTTCCTTAGCGAGTGCGCAATTTAAAAAATTATTTGACAGGAAAACAGACTTGCCTGTATGTGTGCATGCATACATGGAAAGTAATGTATTCTATACAAATGAGTGGGGAGGGATAGAAAGAAGCATTTTTCTTTTGATAGTCCATCAGATAGGCAAGATGGAAGCATTGTAGT
Source organism: Pavo muticus (assembly GCA_016647715.1). Taxonomy (NCBI): domain Eukaryota; kingdom Metazoa; phylum Chordata; class Aves; order Galliformes; family Phasianidae; genus Pavo; species Pavo muticus. The sequence goes on along the minus strand of JACDJE010000050.1, from coordinate 1,455,406 downwards.
GTCTTGCCCCATGCTCAGCCTTTCTCCAGCAGCCCTTTATTTTTTGGCACGCGTCTGGCCAGCTGGTGTTTGCTTCTGGGTTCAGCGGCTGACGTGGTGGCTTGGGAAAGGGCACCCAAGGGCCAGAAGGAAAGGATTAAATTATTCCTCAGGACTGGCAATTATTGCTTCTTACTAGGTACTTGGTGTCTGGAAGACTGACAATCTAATATGGGGTGAATAAAAGAAACGGGGGGGGGGGGGGGGGGGGGTGGTTGCTCTCTGGGTAACAGAGTCTCTTACTATGGGTCACTGAAGGGTCTATGGAAGGATTTTTACATGCATGCACAAGCAGTGATTGGTATACGTGTGTTGTCACTACTGTGCATGATGTAGGAGCTGCAGTAGTGTGGTTTTATTGCTGGTTGCCGTGCAGATAGTTTAGGAAAAAAACTCTTAGAAATGCAGCACAATGAGCTAAAAATATTTGGATATTAATTGTATGTGAAGAAAACTTTTTACAAGCTATTTTATTTAAAAGCTGTTTATCAGGAAGGAAAATGAGTATGGTATTAAGATTGTAATTGAGTCAAGACTTTTTAAAGCTCTCATAATGCCTAATGCAGTCTACATAGCACGTCGTAAAAGTTTTGGGTGTCATCTCTGTTGCTGTTTTAAACCTTAGCTGGTTTTCCTGCATAGTTATCTTCTTCTGTTATATGAATTCTAGACTAAGTGAAAGAAAAGGAAAGTATTGCAATATTTCCTGACAGCTTCAGGGATTTTAGATGAATCAGATTAGCATATTCAGTTGTCTTTTTCTCAACTCATGTTATTCCTTGACATCACCTAATAGAGAAGAGAATAAAGGATAATTTGAAGGAAGCAATGACAATTGTACAACACTTAGAACAATTTTTATTCCCAGTCTGGTGAGAGCCAATATTATGCTCGTATTATTGTACGTTACAAGATATATGGAAACCAGGCTAGTAGAAGTACTGGAGGTCTTAACAGCAATTGGGAAGAGGAGGACTTCCAAGGCCATCATCTGTGCAGGGATGAACAGGTCAGCCTTTTGTTTAAATTCTTTTTCAGCAAAACTAGACAGGTCATATTTACTCATGCTTGTCCCCTCTACATTTCCCATTTTTCTTTTGTTACTACCTACACAGGTCATGCAAACTCTGTCTTTTCACATACTTCTCACCTTCCTGTTTTATTGCCTTTCTTTCACCTGCTTACTGCCACTAATTAATACTCTTCTACAGGCTATATTATAGAGATCCCCAAAACTGATCTGTGCTGACTGTGTAGCCAACAAACCATGACACAACCAGGGCTATTAGCAAGCCCCAGTGTCAGCATTTCTTGGTGTTGTTTTATCATCCATAGAATTGGCCTGTCTCAGGAGCAGATCTGTCTCTCTGGCTTTTCAGAATGGGAAAATACTACTATGCAACACGGGACAGCTTGTTTTTATTTTTAATTTGAACCAGTAGAACTTTAAGGCTGATCAGAGCAATACAGTATATTCAGACCTCAGTTACAGGATGTGGTTTAACTTCTGGAAGGTGACTCAATGAAAAAAGGAATAAGTCTTGGGCAAACCCATCATGGCAGAGTTCTTTCAAATTTCTGAGACAGGCAAAAGGCTGTGTTGTTTTTTTTTTTTTACAAGTGTCATTTTTGTGTTGCAGGATGTCAAATGACAACCAGTGATTAGGGAGTTCTTTTGTAGAGTTGTTAGGCATTTAATAAGCAAGAGAAGTAGTTTAGAAAATGCCTCTATATTCAGAACATACTTTTAGAAGGGATGAAAGTATTTTCTGTAACCAATAACCTGTCTACTGTTGAAAATCAATATGAAATGCAAAATATAGGAAAGATCAAATAAGCTGGCTGTAGCAACTCTGGGGACAAAAAAAAGTGTGGCTTGTTACAGAATTAGCTGTGTAAAATGATAGAAGAAAAATTGTATCTTGATACCAAATGAGCTTATGCATTTTCTTGACTGAAATGGGGATTGGACAGTGTTGTGGAGGCAGCTTGGTCCGGCTGAGTAAAATCGGCTTCCAACCCTAGCCATTTCCTGAGTTGGCCGCTCAATAATGCTTCCACCAAGCTGTGCTCCCTGTTATTGCTGGCCCTTCTCCTGGGAGCTGCACTTTCCCTGCCTAATTAGATGAGAAAAAGGATGAGCTGTTCTTCTCTTCATTTCTTCAGGCGCATGTCTGTAGGGTCCTTATTTCAGCACTCACTAGCGCAGCTCATGGACCTGGCTATTCTTCTGATTGTCTATCTTCAGTTAAAGGATCTACTTTCTCTTCTAAAATTGAGAAGAGAATAAATTCCAAGTAAAATTGCTCCTGTGTTGATATCAAATCCAGTGTGACTGTAGTTTAGGGGAGAGAGCAAGTGGGGAGTTAGCAATACCTTTTCCATTTTGGGTGACTTCATAGCTTTGAGTTAAAAAAAAATAAAAAATCTTCCTGATGTGAGTTATGTCAATATACTAAACAAACAAACAAACAAAAAATATATGTATATATTCTGCAATTAATGGTGAAATGAATTCCTACCAATGCAGTCTTCCATTTAGTGAACACCCAGAAATGGTTCAGTTATTTCAAGTTCAGTGACATAATGCTTGTGTGAAAAGGCTGACTCTAACAGGAGCCAAGCTGGATCAGCTGAGTTCATGGCTTTTCTGAAATGGTGTGAGAAGGTTACTAATACTACAATCTCAGCAGGCCTAGGTTGGAGCCTTCAGTATAAAACCAGTGATGGTGCTAGGTAATAACCTTTGCACCAGTCTTGTCAATAGAGATAAAAGCTCAGAGACAGAGAAGATATTAAGTGGGTCACCTGCATTTGGTGCCTCACACATCTGGGTAGTGGGGAGAGAAAGCAAAACTGTGCAATTGCTGTGGTTACTCATGTCTAATTGTAGTGCAACCTTTTGTGTCTGCTGAAAGTGTTTGCCCTGTCATGAGAATGAATCTCTTGGGGTTACAAGCATTTAAATGAAAGAGGGTTGCTGAAAGAAAAGTTAAGGGCTAGAAGCTACCTGGTTTGCTGTTTTGCCCTGTTGCTCTGAGTGATCCTGAGCGCTTGTGTCATGGTCACCTCCTTCCCTACTGGGGTGTGACACGGGAGCCTTGAGGATGCTCTTTTTCTACCCACTCCCATTCTCCTTTTCTGCTAACTCGCTGTTGCTGCTTGTCTAAATGTGGTTTTGACTTCTTACATTATTGCAGAATACTCTCAAGTAGGAAAAGATATTAACGTGAGCACATGAGCAATTAGTAGCAGTAGATTATTACTCATCATAGTTTAGAAAAATACATATGTAAGCACTACTTTTCTAAGGAGGAAGGAGTGAATAGATTATCTTAAGCAGGGAGAACAGGACTGTGTCTTTCTATATATTGCTTAGGAGTTCAGCAAGAAATTGGAGAGGGTGGGAGAGGATCAACTTCATTCGTTACAGAGTTTCAAACCTTTGACTGTGGTTATAATCAGTCCTCTAAAAAGTCATTGCTAGAGGATTCAGACACAAAGTTCAGTCGTTGTGGTATCAGAAAAGTCAGATGCTAGTATTCAGAAAAATTATTCACCTCAGATGCCAAATGTAGATTATCTGAAAATAGCCATATGCCAGTTTGTTGTGGTGATGTGCACATGCTTGAGCTAGTATGTTGCTTTTGATGCCAAATGTCTCTCAATGAGATGAGTAAAAGCAGAGTGTAGATACAGTGAGTATAATCCCATCTAATATTAGAAGTTGGATCTGGAGAGCCGTTCTGCCTTGGCAGCCTGACACTCGCAGCTGCAGTGAGGCTGCTCAGGACCTTGATGCTTCATGTGAGGAGCATTCACTGTTTTTAACCATTTTCTCATTTTCTAAGACCTGTGAGTGAAGGACAAGTAATCCCCTCATAAAATGTGGCCAGAGTGTAAAATACGGTTGAGTGGAAGCAGGGAAAGTGCTGTGTTGTAACTTTTTTATTGCATTTAACGATGGACATTTCTGGACTATTGGACAATCCTCTTCATTGTCATACTACTAAGAAATGGAGTTTGCAAGTACTGCTATTTAAAGTAAATAGATAAAAATCCAAACAAACAGAAACTTATGGCCCGTTCTGGATTTGAATGCAAAGATCAAGAACTTCTGAAAGAGATGTCTGTAGAGTCTGATGAGAATAGAAGTTGATGTGTAGGTAGGTGAGAAGTGCTGCCTCTCAGACTTGTTTTGTTTTTATGGAGATTTCTAGAAGCACAAATGGCAGGTTCGTGTCTGTATCCCACTCAATCCCTTGAGAAAAGCCCTGCCTCAGAGCACTGCCCCGACTTTGAGGCAGAAGACTAGATAAGGCTGATAGGACTGTTCAGAGCTGGCTGCTGCCCCCTTTAGGCTATCTGAAAGTCATCTTTGCACAGGGCTGCAGGTGCCCTCCATATTACCTGATGGAATTGAACTGAAGCGCTGATCTAATCCACAAATCATCTCTATGGCAGGATCATGTAATGAACTCTAACTGGAGGGCTACTTTTAAACAGTTTTGAACCCATATCACAATAAGCGTTGGTAGTAAAATTTACAGCGTGTAATTGCAAAGAATGAGTACTCAGTTGATTAAAACAAAGGCAAGAGATGAATTTTATTTCATTTGATACTAACTTCAACTAAAGGCATCCGTGTTGATGTTTCTTTTAACTATGTATTTGCTTAGTACTCGCATCTTAAAGCATAAGAAAAACATAAAATGATCTCATAGAAACATAAAATGGCTTGGGTTGAAATGGACCTTGCAGACCATCCCAGTTCCAACCCCCTGCTGTGGGCAGGGTTGCATCCTACCAGACCAGGCTGCCCAGGGCCCTATCCAACCTGGCCCTGAACACTTCCGGGGATGGGGCATCTACAGCCTATCTGGGCAGCCTGTGTCAGTGCCTCACCACTCTCTGAATAAAGAATTTCCTCTAACATCTAATCTAAATATTTCCCTCTTATAGTTTAAAACCATTCCTTCTTGTCCTGTTACTATCAGACTATGTAAAAAATTGGTTTTATTCCTGTTTGTAAGCTCCTGTCAAGATCTGGAAAGCTGCAATGGGGTCTCTTTTGAGCATTCTCTTCTACAGGCCAAACAAGCCCAGCTCCTTCAACTATTTTTTATTTAAGAGGTGCCTCAGCCTCCTGAGCATCATCATGGCCCTCTTCTGGATCCATTCTGACAGCTCCACATCCTTCTTCTGCTGGGAGCTCCAGGCCTGGACACAGTACTCCAGGTAGAGCCTCATGGGGCAGAGTAGAGGGGAACAATCATGTCCCTCTCCCTGCTGGCCACATCTCTTTTGGTGTAGCCCAGGATGCCTTTGGCCTTCCAGTCTGCAAGCACACAACTTTTTGCTTTTCATTTTCCCCCTGTCAAATCTATTTCAATGCTGTTATTTTTGTCTATTTTAAAAGCATTAGAGGGGAATGAAGATAATTCTGTAGTTCATTACAAGAGGACAGTTCTGAACATAATTGAAAAATAAAGATATGTTGCCAAAATGTGTGTCGCTGTGTCTCTGACTAAGGTACTTGGAGGAAACCATAGTGACTAAAACTCTGCTAAATAATTACCAACAGATTTGTTCTTTTATTCTCTTCCTCTATCTTGTATAATATGTGTAGCTTGACTATAGTTTCAAATTGTGTGTACATACATATTTGGATGCTGTGTTTGGAAGATAAGTAGGATTTACTGTCTTTCAGGCTACAGTCTGTGTGAGCAATGAGCAGAGAAGCCAGCTGCAAACTAATAGACTTCACCATCTTAATTCACTTTTCAGTTACTGATGATCATTTATCTGAACTCTTCATGTAGTATTACATCCACCTTTGGCTTTCAAGATTGTTATGGAGAATGCTGGAGTAATTAAAGAAATCTGTGACTTCTAATGGGGAAGTCGTCTGCTTCTTCTTGGTTTCAGTCTCCAGGAATTCTGTCGTGTGGGTATTTTCTGTTTGTAATCCCATTCTCATTGGAACAATCTGTTATCCTTTCATTTTACTCTTAGCAGTGACATAAATGACTTTGCAGGATTTTCTCTACATAACATATTATTGGTTCTTAAAAGGTGTTCAGCATAATCAGTTTGAACAGATCTAGAAAAGTAGGAGGTATGGCTATACCTCCAACGCAGTTTTGCAAACCATTGCATTTGTTTAAATAATGAAATGGTGGCTTTTTGTGCTTCTTGCTGACTTCAGTTTAATCTTTTTGGGAAACCAAATGGATTCATTTGCTCTAGCAGATCATACAACTTGGTGCAAGAGTTGGCAAGTGTCATCTGTGATTTCCAGGTTTTTCTCTATCTGATAGCTGCTTCTCAGTGAACTTCTGAAGTCAGTAAATTATCATGTGCTCACAACAGTTAGTCAAGGTGAGGCGCACGTAAACCTAAGTTTGTAGAATTCTTTGGTCAGCTTCAATTATTTGCATTAACTCATCTCTTTCTCTTCTAGTGAGGGATAGCCTCCAGATAATTGATCAGAATAACCCATTCACTTCATCTTTTTAGGGGGGAGAAGTGCCAGAGTTCATTCTTGACTTTCTTGTAAAATTCTCAGAGCTCATAAGAGGCTCTGAATTAGAGAATGTTGTTATAGAGGTTTGATGTTTTTCTTAATGCTACTGAATGAGTCAGCGCTAGTCCACAGCACATAAAATATTCATCTGTTTGAGGTACAGGCACGAGGTCTCTAAAGACTCTAGCTCCTCTATATGGTCTCAAGCTGAGTGTGGGTTACCCTAGAAACAATAGTAGCTAGACCGGCAGCACAGAGTTTTTGAAGTTACTGTAAATAACAGCAGTAACTTCAGAGCTGTACTACACACACCTTTCACTGCTTGAAAAGCCATTTGCTGCAGAAAAACATGACTTTTTAAGGCTGAATTTTTCTAAGTGTTCTTTTTGTTATATTTGTATGGATGTTTGAAATATATCTATGGAATAGGTTAAGAAATGAAGAAGATAGTTCAGAGCAGTTTTTGTGAATAAGGTATAAAAATGATTTACAGACATGCAATTTAAGAATTAAATGGAATCATTGAGGTGGATCAAATTAAACTCAATTTTTTTCTAAGGAACCTAACTTGAAAATTTCAGCACTGCTACTACTTTTAAATCTGTAAACTTCAGTATGTTCCTGAGGTAAATCAAGAACATCTCTGCAAATGAGAAGGTATATCCTCTGGATGTGCTATGAAGTTTATTACAGTTTGGTTCAGAAGGGCATAAAATGTACATAAATATGTCTCATTAGCCCAACTCATGTGACTTACAGCTTCGGTAAATATCATCTCAGTCAAGTTACCTAACAATACCGTTTCACAGGGCAGTATGTTCAAATTCCAAGTGTCTTTAGCAGTGCAAAATGTTAAAAGAGCTTTTCCACTTGTACAGATTATTCATTTTTGGAAATGCTCTTGAGAGTATCTCCTTGTACTGTAGCTAAGGACATGCACATTAAGTCTAACCTGCAGTTTTAAGTTTTGCTGGAGATTAAGATTTATAATCAAGGTAGACCATGATGATATTGCCTTGGTAAGTATAACAGGAAAGTGTCTAAGTGAATTTTAAGCTACAAGAAAGTACAATTTCTTATTCACAGTACCTATTCCATTTAAGCTGTATCAGACAAGTCATGGATAGAACACCTGAACTATTATTGTCCTTAACAGGCAATTGCTTTTCTACTGACTCATGTCCTCTGAGAAATGCTTTGTTGCTCTTTAAGCCACTTCTAGGGTGTTATATAGCCACATGTCCTGTTTGAAGTGAAGTGTGTGGCCCTTCAGTTGTAGCTTGTATTTATATGCATTTCCTTTTATCAGTATCTCCTATTAATTTTCTTTAGCATATCCTGGTTAGTTCCTTTAATGTTCATCACTGATTCCCAAAAACACGATTCGATTTAATTTTTAAAATGTATTACTGCGGGGATGTGGTTATGAAAACAAGCTAATTTGCTATTACTTACTGAGAAAACCAGGGCTTTATTTCCAAGCACTGAATCTTAGCCAACATTAGTTCCACTAGTAATTAGTCACTCTCTACCTATAAGTAGTTCAACAGAACTTTTTTTTTCAGTTTCATTTACATGGTTTATTTAGTGTAGAAAAATCATTCCTTTTATTCCATGTCACATCACTTGGATGCTTGGGACTTGCATATATTAAATATAATATATATAATATATAATTGCATATATTAGATATAATCCTGTCACTATGTGATAACTGCACTGAGATTTTACATGTCTACTCATATCACATGCTTTCAGATTTCAACATTTCCCATCTGTGTTCCAGCAAAAGAGATAAAACTAGTACAAAATCTAGATGTCTTTCTACTTCTTTGTCTCGGACTAGCAGTGTATGCAGTGTGAAACACTGAGGTACACGTAGGAACTAACTAGTTTTGTACCTAGGTTTTTATACCATTTATGCCGAATGATAGCCGGTATTGGGAAATATCACTGATTATGAAAAATTAATCTATCTCGATTATGGCAATAAATTGCATAACAGTCAGTGTAACTTAACAGCCACAGAGATATGCACTGCTTTCTAATAAAAAAGCTAGTGTTACTATTGCATAATATCTAACAAGGGAAGACTAAGAATTTAGTGAGAATGTAAGTAGTGGCATAAAACTGAATTCTCTCTGAAGAATTCATAGAATTAAATCAAGTGATTGTTCCTGTTTCATAAATTGAAGCACTTCATCCTCCTTATCTTGAAGAGAGATTTTCATGGCAGTAGCTGAATTCTGTGGAGTAGCTGTATTCCAATGACCTTGGGTAACCCGCTGCCACTGAGCCTGCTTGAGATGAGGTTGGCTTCAGTGATGCCACCTCGCACTCTCAGCCATTCTGTCTCTATGAGAATTTAAACTTGACCTTAAGGACTAACATGTTGGGATTGGATTTTACTCATGACTTCTTTTTACAGTTCAGGGAGGTAATTTCAGCTGCTCTCTTTTCATGGTGATGGTGAAATTTTGTGGGGTTGAATTTAGCCTTTGTTTAAGGAGGTAAATTGAACAGAGGGGAATGCAGGCTGTTACTGTGCTTTGAATTAGAATTATGGCAGACCACACTCCTTGTGAGGAGATAGCAGGAAACACCAAATTGAATGCCATAACTTCTAATGTTTCTTTAACACCAGTTTTCCTTGTGCTTAGAAAATAAAAGTGCACCTAAAAAGCAAAAATTAATGTAGTTGTTGGCTGAATTCAATAATCTCTTTGCGAGCTTAATGTTTGTGATCATTAGATCCAAGTCTGCCCAATGTGAAGATTTCCAGTAGGCTTTTGAAGAGAGTATTGTAGTGGTATAGCCAGAAAATAAACTTGTAGAAAGGTTTTTTTTTTCCTTAATTATGATTTTATTTGCATCTTAAAAATTCAGATGCTTTTGCCATTAAACAATGAATGCCATATGGGACCTTTAATTGTTATTTTTAGATAGCTTAACAACCTTTTATTTTAAGTCTTTCTTATCACAAAGACACATTAAAAACAAACAAAAATCAACCCTTGTATTTATGAGCTTGCAGTTGATTTTAAATTTCACACAGAAATAATATTATTCATTATCTCCTGAAATTTATCCTCACCTAATGACAATACTTGCCTTTTGATCAGGGTGATCTATGTGCCTGATCCCTACCAGCTCTTCAGCGCAAAGCCACTCAAGTGTTATCTTGGTTTAAATTAGAAGAGAGGTAAATGTCATGGCAGAGCACAGCATGCTGCCTTTGTTGCTATTTGAAGCTGATTGTAAATCCAAGTTGCTGACTTTGTTTACATGCTTATTAAAGCCATAAATTTGAGTGATTTATCTAAACCTTTTGTTCAGTGCTCAGTCATTCCTTCCCCACCTTCCCCACCTTCTTTGTATAAGTCTTGTGTACACCAGAAGCTGTCATGTGGTGTCCATAACGTTGTTGTTTTCAAAGAGATACAGGAAAAATGTTGTCTTCTCTTGTTGAAATAGATAACAAGAAAAAAAATCACAAACTAGTGCCATGGGGATTTCCAAGGACATAACAGCGCTAACGTAACAAAGAACAAATAATAAAATCCACCACAAAGGGATTTCAAGTCTAAAAAACAAATAACTTGTACTGAATTAGTCTTATATTCGTACAGAGTGATTTGCATTGGTACAGTGACAGTTATTTCTGAAAAATGTACTTGAATATTGATTTGAGTATTTTCACGATCTGAAAGCATCTACTTCAACTGTCTTGAATTCTGAAATTCCTATCCAGGAATAGCAAGAAAACTGTACTCACACAGGTAAGTCAGAATTAAAGACTGTAGAAGAGACTCTAAAGCTGAGTATAAAGACCTAAGAGGTGGAAAGTAAATTAAGTGATATTTGAAATTTTTATTAGGAGAGTTCAAACTTGATGCAAAGGTATGATATATGATATGCCTTCCATTAAAGGCTAGTCCTGAGCCTTGTATAATTTTTATATTAATAAAGACAGATGTAATGCACAATCATTCTGAATCTTAAACTATTACTGCACTGTTGCATGTATCAAATAAAGAAGCAACCTGCAGGGCCGTGGAAGGTTGGAGACTCAAGATTTGTGTGTGCCTGGAGGAAAATGTGCTGATGCTTTACCATATTCTCCCTTCCCAACGTGCATCCGTGTGTGTAGGCAGTGTCCTGCTATTCTCCCTTGTCCTATCACTGTCTGCCCATGTAAAAAGTCTGCTTATAAGTTCCTCTCAAGTACTAGAAGCCCTCTCCACTATCTATCCGCAGAGCCTCTTATCGATTGCTTAGGGGCACTTCATAGAATCACAGAATCCTTAGAGTTGGAAGGGACCTTTATAGGTCATCTCGTCCAACTCCCCTGCAATGACCAGGAACATGCGCAGCTAGATCAGGTTGCCCAGGGCTCGATCCAGCCTCACCTTGGAAGTCCCCAGGGATAGGGCATCAACCACATCTCTGGGCAACCTGTTCTGGTGTCTCACCACCCTTATTATAAAGAACTTTTTCCTTATATGTAGTCTAAGTCTCCTCTCTTTGAGCTTGAAGCCATTTCTCCTTGTTCTATCACCAAATATCCTGCTTAAGAGTCTGTCCCCTTCGTTCCTGTATCTCTCCTTTAGATACTGAAAGGCTGCTATCAGGTCTCCCCAGACCCTTCGTTCCTCCAGGCTGAACAGTCCCAGCTCTTTCAGCCTGTTCTTGTAGGAGAGGTGTTCCATCCCTTGAATCATTTTTGCGGTGCTCCAACAGGTCCATGTCTCTCCTACAGTGAGGATTCCGCATCTGGACACAGTACTCCAGGTGAGGCCTCACCAGAGCAGAGTAGAGGGGCAGGATCACCTCCCTTGCCTTACTGGCCATGCTTCTTTTGATGCAGCTGAGGATACTGTTGGCTTTCTGGGCTGTGAGGGCACATTGCTGGCTCTTGTCCAGTTTCCCATCCACCAGTACCCCCAAGTATTTTTTGGCAGGGCTGGTCTTAATCCTATCATCCCCCAGCTTGTATTGGTAGTGAAGATTGCCTTGACCCAGGTGCAAGATCTTGTATTTGGATTTGTTGAACCTCATGAGGTTCACCTGGGCCCACTGTCCAAGCCTGTCTAGGTTAATCTGGCTGGCATCCTGTCCCTCTGGTGCACTGTCTACACCCCACAGCTTGATGACATCAGCAGACTTGCTGAAGGTGTGCTCGACCCCACTATCAATGTCACTGATGAAGATACTAAGGAGTATCAGCTCCAGCACTGACCCCTGGGGCGTACCACTTGTCACTGAATCTCTATCCAGACATGGAGCTATTGACCACCCCTCTCTGGGTATGATCCTGCAGCCCTGCTTCAGGGGTGAAAGGAAGATTCCTTCCACTCTGAGCAGAAACAAAGATCCAAATTTTCTTATCTTGCATGTTTCTGTTGTCTGTCTCCTCAGGGTTGGACTCAAGTGCCTCTGCCTGTGTAAACTAGAACAGATTATGGCCTTTCAGGCTATGTGGGTACCTGGAGAGTTGGCTGCTTTTTCTGTATGTGCATTCAGCTAAGGCATGTGATCTGTATATGTATTATATTAAATTTATAAAGTGAGATTTAGGCCTGATTAAAACAAACACAAAATAATTAAATTTGTTTTTCAGCATAGAATTCAATCCATAACAGAACAAATCAAACAAAAACAAGGGAGAAAAATTAATAAGAATAACCTTCCAAGGGGAAAAAACAATAAAAGCTTTTGAAGTCAATCTGAATCATGCCTGTTATAACACAAATACTTAAAACAAAGAAAGTAATTATCCTTCATTTTTAATTCATTTTGCACCTTGAAAATAAGCTTGTATTGTAAAGATCTGGGTTTAAGTTTTGGTTGCATTTTTTATAACTGTAGGATCTCAGGGTAGTTACGTTCTGCAGTTTTTAATCAGTAAAATACTCCAACAATATGATTTTACTCTGTGCATCTTTCATAATAAGTATTAGACTTATCTAAAAGAACTACTGCTGGCTTGACCTTGCTTGTTTTTCAGGTGCAGCTGCTTGTAGTTAATTCAAACATATTTGAGGCTGAATCCTTACAATTGAAGAATAGCTCATTATGAAACTCAGCTACTTCAGCAAAAATACATTCTTATATATGTAGGTTGCTCTGAAAATAGTGCCTCTTATTTCTATAGAAGCTACAGCAGATACAAAAATCACGGTAACGCTATTTGATAGAGCAAATTCTAAGCTACAAAATAGTTTTTCAGCATAATCACCAGCATTTGCTATGCATTTTTGCCAGTGATGAACAAAAGCCTTCATACTGTGCTCATAAAAATCAGCACCAGTGGAAGTGACCCATTGTTTCACAGCTGCGTTGATGATGGCCTTGCTAGGAAAATGTTGCCCATGCAGTCCATCTTTCATTGGCCTGAACAGATGAAAGTAAGAAGGTGCTGAATCTGAGCTATATAGTGGCTGTTGTAGGACGCTTTGGTCAAGATTAGTACTATGCTCCGTGGTCTTCTAACTGGTATGGGACTTGATATCATTGTGTTGCACAAGAATGGCTGTTTTCTTCTCTGGCCTGACTCTGGAAGTTTGAACCTTCAGCTTAGTCAACGTTGCGATGTAGCTGTCAGAGTTAATAGTTTGTCTCAGTTCCAGGAAATTCAGAAGGATCACCCCTTTCCTGTTCTAAAAGACAGTGCACACTGCTTTACCTGCTGAGGACTGCATCTTGAACTTGTTCTTCTATGGGGAATTCTGGCTCATAGTGGTGACACCACATTTTGTCATCAGTAAAATATACAATCCAGGAACTGTCACTTTCATCCTTGTATTGGTTCAGTGGCTCCTGAAAAACTTGCATGTGGTGTTCATTCTGTTCCTGTGTGAGCGTTTGTAGGACCCTCATGATGCAAACTTTGTGATACTGCGATGTGGCCACCATTGTTTCCAATGAATTGAAGGTGATATTTATCTCCATTCACGGTTCCCTGGCTGTACTCTGGTGATTCACGTGGGTGAGCTGATTGAAACACTCTTAATTTCAAGGTGTGACAGCTGTGAATGGCCATCAGGAAAATGACTTGTTTTTCACATTGCTATTGCCACTGCTAAAACGCACCACCCACTGCCTCACTGTGTTCACATCCACTGTTTGGTCTCCATAAGTGATGGAGATTCAACATTCAACAAGCATCAATGAATGTCAATGACTGCAGTTTTTTCTACATGGAGGAATTAAATTCTACACCTTTGCTTTATATGCTCTTCCACATCAGACGCCATTTTATCAGACTGCTTCTCTGCTGCCATTTGTCACATGGCAACAAAATGTAAAGAAATACTGGCAGGAAGGTTCAACTTCTACTGCTGTACCACTAGCATCCACCTCTGATGTTGCAGGTCAACATAATAAAATAGGAAGATTTAGTTTTGGAGCAGACCTCATGTGCAGTAATTCAGCAATAAAGTTAACACCTAATTCCCACCTCAAATAATTCAAATGCTGACATAAGGAATCTAAGTGCTGAATTTAAATGCAATCTTCTGGCTTTGCATAAATTGAAATTTGTAGATCATTTTAATAGAATCTTGGCTCCTGTTCTCTTGTATCTGACAGAATGTGAGTACAGATCATAGTATCTATTCAGTATAATTTAACTGTACTGAACCGCGAAGCAAAAAAACAACCTGAAAAAAAGCACAAACTTTTGAAGGTTTAGATCAGCTTTCCAGTACACAATTATGAGTAAAATTGAATCTTAAAGTTAACTGAGAAGGTCAAGTACAGCAACGGTTGAGAGTTTAAAATTATGATATTAATGATTAATGTAAATTAGCTGGAAGCTGCCTTCATTTTATGAGTGCTGTGTATGTGTTTAGTTTGACTTTTCCATTTTCTGTGCAGGTTCAAGCAGCTTTTATTCTTTTAAAAAAAAAGGTCTGAGAACATCTAAGTGAGTATTTTATTGACTTCTTATTGCTGCATCTCTACAGGTGTGTTTTTATAGTAGTTTTGCCTCTGATGCCAAAGATTTGGGGATCTTCTTGGAAAAGAACAGCATGGGGGGAGAAAACGTAAGTCTGAATTTAGAAGATTGGTTTGTGGAATTGATTGTGACCCCAATCCTATGCTTGAGTTCAATGAAGTTAACACAGGCTGCCTAACCTGACCTAAGCATGGAACAAAAGTGCTCGGTAAATCGTGTGTGTGTGTGTATGTGTATATATATATATTTTATTTATTTATTTATTTATTTTTTAACTGAGGTGTTTCATATGGAATCTGTTTGCTGGTTGTAACATAGAGGCTTAAAAATCTAAACCTTCCTTGGCCTTGTGAAGAATTGTAGTTTCCTGCAGCCTGGTGACAAAATCTCTGAGCAGGCAGGGAGTGTGGGCTGCTAGTGAAGGCAGAACTCACTGCAGTTGCATTTAAGCAAGCCTAATGGGGAGCAGCTGCAGAGAGCCTGGAGATGCTGCTGACAATATAAAGACAAAGGAAACCTGGTTCTCCCAGGGTACTTTTGCAGTATGAAGTTGAATAGGAATTACAAGCAGTGGAAGCATCTCTTCTCTATAAGAAAACTGAAGGAGGATCCAGATCTTTTCTGCTTATTGCTGTCGGCTCAGATACTTAGAAGGCTGAGGGAAATGTGAGTAAGTATTGTGAGAAGTTCATAGTGACAACTGAAAAAGATTGAAAAAGCTTATTTTCCAAGCTGTTATAGCATTAATCCCTGAAGTCAGCTTTCACAGATGTGATCATCTGTTATGCCTGGTGCCAAGAGCCATGACATTAATTTTATTTATTTGTATTTTTTTTAATTACAGGGATTGAAATTTCTCTTGGGTGGATTACTTACCCAGTCCAGATCCAGCATGGTCTGGTGACACAGGATAGTATGTGTCACTATGATACACTAATTGTGCCTTAGCTTCCTGGGACTTGCTCACAAGGTCTCTGAAAATGGGAGCTCCCAAATAGTGAGTTTATTCCCCCCTGGGTGGGAACGTGGCAGGTGTCAGCGTTGCGCTGTGCTTGGAAGCAACGCAAACTCAACTATGCCAAGGAAGAGCTATGCATTAAGTGTAGGGAAGCTGTACCATGTTCAGTGATCTGCTAGGGTGCCGTGTGGCAGTAGCTGCCAAGCTCAGCAGTGTCTCTTTCCAATTTACAGATGCTAACTTGGGAAGTGCTACACAAGACAGTGGTGGAGTTGCCTGTGCTTTTAGATTTCCAAAGAATCCTGAAGTACTCGCAAAATGAAAACCTAGGTAATAGCAATGCACTGGTCATAGGAAATCCCAGCAGCTATGAGATAGTTAGCAATATTTAAAGTTATAGCTAGCAGTATAATTTTATTGAGAGAGCCTGTGTTGAGCAGTATGTACAGATTAATTTCCTCTAGGCATTTTGGAAAAAAAAAAAAAAAGCATAGGTTACTTAATTTATCTTTAAAAATCTCTAGAGATAAGCTTTGTTTCAAGCATTTACTCCAGAGTCAGAACTTGTCGGCACTGCAGAAGCTGTGCAGCTTCCTTATTCTGTGTAGGGAACCAGCAGGAGTACTTTAAGAGCAGGTTTTTGTGAAGGTTTCTATATATTATGCTCTTCTGGTTCAACCAGGCTGCTGACACCTCTGAGATGATATTGTTGATGAAATGCTTAATAAGTTCCTGGTCTTCAAGTATTGGTAAATGCAACCTGGCTTGAAAGATGGTCTTTCTTTGTAGTATATGTGTAGATGTTTCCTGTGGTGATTTGTTTGCTTGTTTGTTTTTTGAGTACCGCTACTTACAAGTTTCACTTACAGTTCATTCTGCCAATTCAGAGCTCTAGAGTATGATACTGAAAGGATTTTCAGTCTACATCGGCAACAGTGCAACTGCCAAAGTTTTGATGGAAGGACAGGGATAGCATACAGTGGGATTTTAAGCCCTATTGGTTTTGTTCAAAGAAAGCTTAATACAGAGATGCTGTGTGCTCAGAATACTGTGAGCATAGTACCTGCTGAATGGGCAGGTTGTAGTTTGGGGAGATGTAGAGCCTAATGGTGCATGTGTGCATACTTGTTTGGTATTTGTTTTCTGGTTTTAAGAAGGTTGTGATGTTGGAGGGAGAGGGTCGAGACACATAGGTGGTTATGATGCATTCCTTTGAATGGTGGTATCTTGTTTTCCATTACAGCTACTTTGCTAGAAACTTTGCATGGACCTGAAAATGGCTGGGTTACTTTCCAAAGCAGGGATTGAAAAACAAGCAAGCAGCAAACAAATGGGCAGTGTTTTGAATGACGCATCATTAAGAAACTACTGTGGTTTGACGCTCTTCAAAGTGAAAGAGTTGTTACTGTTAAGTCTTCCTAATGAGTCATTAAATTTCCAAAAACTAGTTAAATGGGCAGTACTTGAAGAAAATGGCTTTTGACTGAGTTATTACTGATTACTTTATCAATTTTTTTTTTTTTTAATAGTTGTGTGTATGTTTCCTTGAGTAGATTATTTGCTGTTTAGAGACCCTTGAACCTTGAGTCAGTATTAAGATGGAAAAGAATTTGTCTTCAGACAGCAGTAGGTGTTGGAGCCTGATTTCATGTATAAATACTGGAAGTCAAGTGTATCGTTGCAAGGTGATTTTAAGCTGAGTATTTGAGGCTTATGTTCTGAAAATACATCTTAGTATTCTGAAGCTCTGGTCTGTTTAGGAGCTATACTTTTTGTCTGAGTTAATAAATCCTAAGGAATAGTGCATAATTGTCCTTTGATTTTACAAGAAAAAAATCTTTAAATTAAAATCCTCCTAGTAACAACTATAAATTTACTGCTAAACTCTGTCTGCAACAGAGAACTTATAATCCAGTAGCAGTAACAACAGAGCTCCTTTGCCTGAATATGAAAATAGGGTTTCTAACCTACCAATGCTGTTTACCCTGCTGATTGGGTACTTGTTATCTCAGTGCTGAATGGAATTTATGGTAAAGATCTACTTTATTGTGAGCTCTGCTGTGTGCTTTGTTCTTATTCATCCAGCAGAACTTTGAGAGTAAAAGGTACCCTGTGCAGTGTGCTTGGCAGATGGTCTTTCAGTGGGCTTGAGAGAGTCGCTTACAATGCAGTCTGTACAGGTAATGGTTTGTAAAGTGAGCAGCCTGAATTTTCAGCAGGATTTGGGGAACCATCTTCTAGCTCATAATTATAGTCCCTAAGACATGGAAACATGCTAACTCAAGTGTGGAAGAGAAGCTAGCAAATTTGCCCTTTTAAATCTGAAAACAAATATGTTGTGAGAAAAGAGGGAATGTGCTGGGGGTAATCGGAGCTTAGGTTCGCCAAGCCAGGACAATTTTGAGCCCAACAGCACAGGCCAGCCTACAAGCTCTATGTAATTATTACTTGCAAAGAAGAGGAGAAATTATATGTGTACAAATGCTTCTTAATGTGATGTGAAGAAAATAGTTTCATTTTACTTGTTGATTTTAATATAATGTTACACTTGCTTTGTCATTGCTTTTATACTTCTATCAGCCAGAGGCTTCATGTTTTAGCCCGGGCAATAAGGAAACGGAGTAGTCAGGAGGCCACTCACCCACACGTTTTGTTACATTGATTATGAAGGCACAGGAATGAATGTTTTACTGAATTCTAGGGGGTGTAAAAGGCAACACCTTAGCACCTGAATCTCCACTCTGTTTATTTCCAAGGACCATTCAGCAGGAAGGGGGAATGAAGGTTTGGATTTGCAGGAGAAGTTAAAAGATGGCCTTTAAAATTCAGATGTTAGTTCTGACTTTGGAAATGAAGTAACTTGAGTTCTCTGGAGCGAGGGGAGTTGTGCTGCAGTGTTCTCAACTTGTTGCTGCAGTTCTGAAAGCATAGCAGTGTAACAAGGTAATTTTACAGGTAACTTCAGTAGTGGAGACAAAAAGTGACTAAAGTCTAGATAAGGTTCTAGCAAAAGCAAGGAGCAAGGTAGGGATTAATTTTGGCAGCTTTTCCACTGCTTCTCTTTCAGTGCTAATGGTTACTTATGCTCAGCGCTTCTCATTGCTGGTACAAACAATTGCTTCTACATCTGCTGTGTCTGACAGATCTGGGCAGCTGGCAGGAAAATACCTCTTCATGGACTGAATGACCTTGTCCCCTTGGAGACTGAAAGTGGATGCTGCATCTGCTGACCAAGGGAACAAGGGGTGTTCTGTGCTTTTGCTCCCCAGCTCGCCTTTCCTCTGGCTGCGGCAGCGGGAAGGCTCCTCACACCATTACATGCTGCTGCTTTGCCAAAAGTGGGAAAACCTTTCCTTGATGTCTGCTGAGCTTGGGGTGTTGCAGAATGGAGGAATATAGGTAGTAAAAGGTCAGGTCCCTGTACCTTGACTGTACTTATATCAAAGGATACTTTTAAAGTTGTTGATAATCTGTCAGGCACCATGATGAGATGCAGAGCAAACCAGAAACTCTTTGATTTCTTCACTGGTGAGATTTTCTGTATGCATACCAGTCTTGTTTTCCTGTTCTTAGACCTTAGGCTTTATACAGCTATTGATTTTTCTTCTCTAGTTGATACAACATTAATGGTTATTCAGGTAAAGATATCTGTTATTTTCCCAACACAGCCTCACAATTCATTAAGAATGTGATGGGTTCCCTTGTGCTAGTAATGGCTGCTTTAATTCTAGCAAACAGGATCCCTGACAAACAGCAGGTTAGATATTCACAGCTAGTTCCATGGTCCATTACAGCAATTCCTTTTCTTCTTCGCTACAGCTAGCATTAGTATTCAGAAGCTGGAAGCATGCTGTGGAAAGCTACCTAAATATTTATGGAATATTGCTAGGGTCATAGTAACAAGGGCAGCAAATGAAATTAAAGATTTACGCCATGAGACAAACTAACTTATCAATCGCTCTTGGCCAAGTTGCTCATGCTGTTTAAAGAAGAGGTTTTCTAAGAAAAAACATTCTTATAAATTTCAGCATGAAATTTTAATCTGTAACTTTGCCTCAATATCAGTTTTGTTTCTTCCAACAAGAGGAGTGGATGGAGAAGGCTTTTAACACAACTGACAAAGCTGGTTTCACATAGCTTGATTTCTTAAGAACAGTACTCCATATCTTACATCTAAATATATCAAAGTGTTTTCTGAACTTTAGGGTCATAAATACCCTGTGTGAGGAAAACAGTGTAAAGGGAGAAACAGGTGCAGCAACCTCAGAAAATGTATGTAGGTTGCTCTGAAAATAATGCCTCCTATTTATTTCCTTGGAAACTTCAACAGCTACAAAGAGCACAATTTGAGAGAGCAAATTCTCATCTACAAAGGACTATTTTTTTGCCATAATAACCACTATTATCTATTCAATTTTCCCAGCAATGAACAAGAGCCTGAACATCATGCTCATAAGAATCTGCACCAGCAGAGGTGACCCACTGTTGTGTGATGCACCACTGTTTCACTCTGCTAATATAGAATCATAGAATCTTTAAGGTTGGAAAAGACCTCTAAGATCATTGAGTCCCACCATCAACCCATCACCTCCATGCTCACTAACCCGTGCCGCATCTAGCCTTTTCTTGAGCACCTCCAGGGACAGTGACTCTACCACCTCCCTGGGCAGCGTGTTCCAATGCATCAGCACTCTGAGAAGAATTTTTTTTTTAACACCCACTGTTTGGTCTGCATAAACATTCAGCAAATATTGATGAATGTCAGCAGTGCTATTTTTTCCACATGGAGGATTTCAATTCCACCTCCTTGTTTCGTACACATTTCCATGTCAGACGCCATTTTGTCAGACTGCCCCACTGCTGCCATCTGTCACATGGCAATAAAATGTAAGGGAATATTGGTGGGAAGGTTCAGCCTCTACTGCCATACCACCAATATCCACCTCTAATGTTGTGGGCCAACATAATAAAACAAGAGGTGTTACACTTTTTGTATGTGCCAGGTTAAAATTAGGAATGGAAACCAGGAGTTGAGCAGTCTTCGCATTTAAACTTTGCAGTCAGATCTCAGGCTGGACAAGGAATCTCACTGTGCTGAGCATTGAGCAAACTGAGACTGTTTTATGGTTTTCTGAAAGGGTACAAGAACCTGGATAACTTGGTGTCTGCATTAAATGAGAAATGACATTCTTCTGTTTCGTGGAAGCACGACAGGGCATATATTTTGAATGGAAATTACCTTGCTTATTGAAATGAAAACCTCTGAGCACAGAAGCTCTGCCTTCATTATTTTGATAAGAAGCTAAATAGTAAGAAATACTATACAGGTAGGGAAAAAAATGAAACTGTTGGGGAAGAAAACATTTTTTAATCTTTCAGCTATGGCTTTTTGTTACTTTGGGACATGCGTAAAAACCAAAGATGTGAAAATCAAAGTAAAGCATTTTTTTGTTGTTCTCAGATAAATTTAAGTAATTCTCTAAAGAGGCCTCCATAAACTGACAGCATAATTTGAAAAAGTACATCATATAGGTAAAACAATCTGAGCTCTAAGTGGTTTTAATTAGCAGCTTGCCATCTTTATTCTTTGGATTCTAGCTAGGGATTGCATAAAAAGAATCCCCAGAAACTGACTTAAGATTGACACTTTGACACTTTTTTCTAGTTTTCTCACAGTGTAGTGCTAAGCATTTAAACAGAATTAAGTGGGGCATTGCATTAGAATGGTGATTAATAAAAAACAGACTGAAGACATTTGTACAAAAACTGTACATGTGTAGGACACCCTTTGGTTTGGTTAGGAGAACTCTTAAGACAGGGTCTGTAAGAAAAAGCATATAATTTTCTAGTTAGATATTGAAGTAGCAATTATTTGCCCTAATTAGTGTGTGTGTTTCCAATGTCAGTACAGCCATGTTGTCTGGCATCAACATTTGAATTTTGCAAATGAAACTGGTCCCTCCTGATGACTCAGTAGTGCAGAGCTGTGTTGATTATGACCCAGAAGGGATTTTGGGGTATGCTTGGAGAAGATCCTTGCTTGTTTCCACTAGCAAAGTGCTTGAACATTATCATTAGCAAATATTTTTGTTTGCAGACAATTTACAGTTCTTTTGCTGTCAAGGGAAACAACACCTCAAACAAGGAAGGTGAAAAAGAATCTAAAAAAGGGACAGAGATTTTCATTATTATTATACGAGGCCAAAGGATTCAGAGAGAGGATCTGCCATTTATTCTCTCTCACAGTGATGCTGCTGTGTGTTGCTGTTTGTTTGTTCTTTATCTTAACCATTCTTCCTTCCACCCACTGCCCTAAGGAGCCAGGTATCTGCAATTGTCTTAAAATCTGTAAAAGCTTTATGTTCAACATTGCCCAAAATCCCATCGATGGTGTGGGCTGCAATTCAGTGAGGTAACTTTGCTGATTTTCAACTATTGTTAACTACATTCAAATTTAGAAAGTAATATTTTGCTTTAAATCGAGGCCTGGATAAATCAATCCTACCAAATCCTACCAAATTAGCCAGGTTTTGAATGGGGCCTTGAAACAAAGAAACTAATTTCTTTAGAGATTCAATTTTTTGCTGATTTTTGGTTTGAAAAGGAGTGTGACCTGAAGAATAGTTCTATTGCCCAGTCCTTAAAGAAAGCTGTGATAGTTGAGCATGCTAATCTTGTTGTTCTGCCTCATTAATATTGGGCTGATGTTATGTATGGCCAGCGTGGATATTCCAAGGATTTCACCAGCTTTAGAGCACCCCCCCTTATTTAGCATTCATAGAGGTGCCTGACTAAACATAGAGTCTTTCTTCTGTATTTTTCTTAAACTGTATATTCTTCCTCAGTGAGAAGGAAGGCACACACAACCACAGATGCCCAAGTGAAATATTCCTCTTGACACACTTTGAACAGAATTCTGAAAAGTCCCCATTAGTTTAGATGAAGATATTTGTCACTAAGGATCGTTAATGATATGCATTCATGACTTTTGTACTAAAGGCTGAACTTATGATGTGTGATTTCTTCAGCTTTTGAACCCTGTGCAAATTTCTAATTGAAATTTTCATTGTTTCTTCTACACAAGTTGAAAGATATCTAACATTTTGTGAGTATTTGCTTTGGTTAAAGGAATTAGTTTCCCCTGTGAAACAGATATTTCCTGCAGAGCTTGTCTTTCTCTCACTCCCCGTTTAACACCTTCAGTACCATGTATCTCTCTTAGCCAAGGAGCTAAGAGCTGGCAGCATCAGTTAAATGTTTCACTGGAAGAAGGAGTAGCACTGAGGGCTTAACTAGGTCTGAGGAATGGCTGCAGGGAGTCATATCCTGAATTACCTTGTGGCGCTGACCCCNNNNCCCCCCCCCCGAAAGATGTAAAGGAATGTTGAGCAGAGGGAAAAGACGTGAGGCTTCATGCACTGATACACTTCAGGCAGTGCCCTGAGCTTGGTTGAAAAGTACTTTGGAAGAAAAAAATCCCTGGTAATGACAGGGGAATTAGATATGCAGTAGCTTACAGCATAAAATACTGCTTCCGAGTAGCAGTCTGTCTAGAGATGCACGTGTATGTGGAGTGGGTTTTCCTTGCTTCGTTTTTCAATACCAAGAGTAAATGCACGTTAGAATACAGTGCTTCAAGTATTTAAAAATGTATGTGTGCCCTCTGTTAGCTTATCCATTTTCCATGGGTGCAGGCTGTAGGATGAGCTGTACCTTTCACGCTTCTATCAGTCTTCTTTCTCAGGAAAGACTCCTGAGGACTACTTCTGCTATTGTACAATGTTCTTAGGCCTTAGAAGTTGCTTGTGAAGGCAGAAGAGGCTGCAGCACTGGATTCCCAGTACTGTAGGTTGTGTATTATGCACTTACACCATGATATTTGAACTGGCTGTTGTCAGAAAAGATATATTCCTAAGATGTGCAAATCTTCACTGTTTGGTAGCTGTACTTTTTTTTTTTAAAGCAGCCTTGGAAGAATTTTGGTTGGCTTCATGTACAATAGTCTTAATGTGTTTAATATAGCAGCAGCGTTTTCAGCTTGGAGTCTAAGAATGCTTATTGAAAATAAGCTTTTTTTTTTAATGAATGTGGTTTTGCATTGTCTTTGGAATTTAAGGGGACACAATTGAAACTTGAGAATTACTAGATTAAAGTATTGACTTAAACCCCTGATTTTGGTTCCACTCCAATCCTTGTATATCATTTATTGTAAAAATGTCTTGACTTCCCTGAACTGGTAGAGTTGAGGGGAGGTAGACTAGGAAAATAAATTGAATATCTTGCAATTATACTTTTAAGCATTATGTTTTTCTCTACCAGCATGATTTTGGCTTTCTTATTGTGTTTGTATTTTTTGTAGCTTCTCAGTAGAGAAGTGATTGATCACTGGGCAAAATGGTTTTACACAGAAACGTTATTATTACATGGTGTCATTTACTAAGGGTAGTTTTAATCAGCACATGAGTGAATAGCTGTCTGCTATTTGCACTATGTAGATTAGCTGCTATAGAGTTTCCCAAGGTTGGTGGGGCTGTCCCACGGAGAACTGCAATGTGGACAAGATATTCAAGTAAGGATTTTTATTCTTTTTTTCTGTTCTTTTTTTCTCCTGGAGTTGAAGGCAATTACATGTGTGTAAGCAGTCTCGTGCTTGCCAGCAAATGCAGCCTACTGATCCAGAAGACGCCAGCAGAGAGGGATGGCTTCCTGCTTGCTGGCAGGGAGCTGAGCCTGAAGTGACTTCATCTGCAGGAACTCTTTGGGAGCTAACTGCTGCAGTGGTGGTTGGGAAGCTCAGCCTCATAACCGCACAGCTGCCCTGGTCTCTCTGTATTTCTCTGGTGGTTTGTTTCCATACTGGGTTATGGAAAGAGAGGCAGTGAGAGGCATCATCTCCCAGGGATGAGATTTGCATTCTGTGTTTAATTAAAGCATGACGACTTATGCCAGAGGATGTTAAAATGTGACATAGAATGCTCTTTGCCAAATATTGGGATTTCATGGAAACTTGGAAACTCATTAATTACTGAATTTTATTCATGGTAAGCGTGTAGCCTGTTTTGCAGGGCCCATTGACTTTGGCCTTGTTTTCTTTTGAGTTTCTCCCCCACTGAGTTATTTCAGCCTCACATAATGTTGATGGAAATACTCTGCTTGGTGACAATACTATTTGAGGAACAGGACACTAAGCAAACTGTTTGTTGACTAACGAGTTGCTGCAGGAGACTACTAATGAGACAGGAAACCTTTGCCATACTGGGTCCTTGCTTTGAATTTGATCACATCGGTCTAATTGTAATCTCATGATAAGCTGTTTGTTGGCCTGTAAAAATGCAGTAGGTGTTTATACTGCTTGTTAGCTTTTAACAGGACAGCTGAACAAACCTTGCCACTCTGACAACTCTATTAGTAGTTTCAGAAGAGAAGTCAAGTATTAAATAGGAACAATCATGTGGATAACTGTGCATAAAGTCTTTGTGCACTGGATCAACAATTTTTAACAAGCCACGCATTTCTCCCCTTGCTTTGTGAGTTGGATCTCAAGCTTAGCACTTTTGTGTCAACTGTTAGCAAGTCAATTCACTCAGCATCCGTCAGTTTTGATTAAAGACAAAAAAAAATTGTTATTTTTACAAGTGTTTAAAATGTCAGACTACCTGAATGACTTGGCTTTTTTTTTTTTTTTTTTTTTTTTTGTCCAAGGATTTACCAGGATTCTGATTGAATTTACCCTTTTCTTAATTTTGAAGTCATCAAGATTGCCCTTATTCCTTGTTGTGCTGTAAGAACCAGTTAACCACACTTTCATAGTGTGCTGCAGAGCTTCTCTTTGCAGGCGGACATGGTTGGTTAGTCAGTGATGTACATGAGTTATTAATATGTAGATTCAGAGTGGTTAGAATTATTCACAATCCTTTTTCATCAAAAATTGAGCTGTGAGCCATGGTAAGAAGTGACTTTTACATGTGAATGAGTTGAACATCTTTAGAAATCCTTTTCAGATATTGTCAGATAATCTGCACAAAGTCAGAGCAGGCAACAAAGATTGTTCCTGAGGGTGAGGGAAGCTGACAAAAGAGGTTGGAGATTGGAAAACTGTTAGTGGAGTGGCTGTGAGATAGACATTTCTCATGATTACCCACATACATGCTTATCCACTGCATAATCCAAAACCTTGTTTGATTTGTAAGGATTTTTCCTTTTTTCCATTGCAGATAACCTTGGGTCTTATGTATAGTTATGCTAATGCTGTTTTCTGCTTCCTACCTAATGATGCTGAAGAGTTTACAGTGGAACCAGAGAATGGGAATAAGTCCTTTTTCTGTAGACTGTTTCAATTAGAATACTTATGGTGGAGTATGGTCCTAGGCCACACGTGAAATGCTGGAAGCTTGAGCAGCCTGAGCCATATTAAGCTCTTCTTAGCTTTCGGATAATTTGTAGTGAGTTCCATTCTAAGAGTGATGTTTCAGTTGTTGCTGAACCAAGAAAGTTTGGTAAGTTAATCCTGAGTATGTCTTACAATCTTGCTTTAATTTGTATGTATTTACAGCTTTCAAATTTTCTCTTAATGTCAATTGTACATATTTGAAGCTTGTTTTGCTGTAGAATGCTTTGCATCCCGAAGATGCCCCCCTGGGTGACATTTACCTGGAGCACTGGGAGCTGTTAAATTGTACCTGCTTAAGGAATGATGTAGAAGGCCGTGGGGGGGGGAAGGCTGCTGATGTTAACTTATTTTCTTTGTACATTGCTATTTGTACAGAAGAGTTCAATAAATAGATGCTTCTGCGTGGATGTTTTTAGTTCTGACACATCCATTCAAGGTGAAGTGCCTGCGTTGGTTTGCATCTTCCTCTGGAAGAGGACAGTGGTTCTGTACTGCATAAGGAATTGCAGCTCTGGGCTTCAGTAACTTTCTCCTATGTGTGTAGCTGCTGTTTGTATATTGATTTCAGAAGGCTTTGAGAAGTAATAGATGCAGGAAAGGGCTAGGTTTTTCTTTGTTATCACTCTCTTGTAGCTAGCACATGCTCATCCTGTGGATTCAGTCTCTTACCAAGGCTCAGGAAAGCACTGGCTTGCAGCCCTTACTCCACACCCTCCGACTGTGCTGCTCGCTGCCTGGCACTGCCTGCTCTGCTGGGTGCAAGTGGGGACTATGCAGTCACCGAGTGGGTGCTCACCTAGTGTTCTCTTACACCGTGTCCTCTCTGAAACTGAATTCCCTTTGGCATGGAAAAGCATGCATGGGCATCTCTGTAAAGAAGCCGCTGCTTTTTGGAGAGGTGGGCTTGCTGCTGCTCAGCCCAAAGGCAGGGAGATTTTGTAGAGCAATGGGATCTGCCCATGGGAGGATTTTTCTCTTAGCGGAACAAAGGACTGTTTGCATTCCAAGTTGCTTTTACTTACCCTTGTAAAGTGAAGCAGGGACTGCAAAAGCATATAGTAAAAAATTAATTTGTAATGCCTTACATTATACAAAAGTGGCACAATGGCGCTTGGCAGATCCTTAAGCAGAAAGCTGAAGTGTCCCATTATGGAGGGGTTTATTCTACTCCTAAATACAAAGGATTTTTGTTCAGTTTAACTTTGAATTGTTTTTGTTGTTGTTGGTTTTTGTTTGTTTTACCTAAGGCCTGAAATGTAGAGAGTTATGACTTTTCATAAGAAGTAAATGTTTGTACTATTCAGTGAAATTCAAATTGTTTCAAGGTAACTTCATTTATTTGTGATTAATGACATTGATATAGCTGATTTCTTGGTTAGTTACTATACTGGAATTCTTATGCAGTAAATCATATACTGGGCTGTGATTTTCTGTTGATGCTGATATATTTTAATGTACAGGTGTATTGATCTTTTATGGACATTCAGAGATAAATAAACCAAAGGAAATGCTCTATTAAAATGCATAATTACTAATACTTTATATGGAAGACTATGTGCTATTGCTTGTCATCAAAATATATGATTTTATTTTGTTTCTATGGGAGAGGCTTATTAAAAAGATCTTGGGGGATTAAAGGAGCAGGAGAGATTACAGTTAGTACAGATTTTTTTTTAAAAGCTATGTGTTTTCATCAAACATCTAATGTAACCTATGCACACATGGTGACAGAACAGACAGCATCCAGAGAATATTCTCCGCAGCACTATATACCTTTGATAATACCTTTTTTTTATGTTGCATCTGCTTGTATTACATATTAGTGTCTTCCATCCGAGCCTATTACATAACCTGAAGCCCCAACAATGAGACTGAGGGACTGAAGTATCGGTAATCTAATAGGAATATGACTGAAAGAATTCAGCAACTCTAATGTATTTCTGTGCAACTGCAAATGGTCAGAAAAGTAGGGGGATTTAACAGCATTCACAGCTGCAGTGCTTGAATTTCTCAACGATGGAGCAAAATTGCAAATGAGATATTTGGAAAATTGTTGTATGGGCTTTTTAATAGACAATACTCTGTATGTATTCAAACAAATTTGAATTCAGAAAATTAGATTTTAGTATTTTTCTGAAGTTAAATTTTGAAACCGTAGCTTCTGTACTATGGCTTTTTTTTTTTCAGAATCAGTGGGATTTATTTGATTATCTGAGTTATTCTAAATATCTTTTTTTAAACCACTGTAGCCTTATACTTCTGCTTCATCATTTAAAAGCTGTGTGCTGTTTTTATTTATATCATTAGGTACGTATGCGCCCAGTACTTCTCATAGAAACAGCTCTGGGTTCTGATCCTTTTGATGCCAACTGCCAGTATGTGTACTCTGTATCTCTACTGAATAAGCATTACTGCCTTAATACAGATTGATTGGAATCAGTTTTGATGTGGCCAAGGACTGCTGACCATCTCAGAAGACTGGTGTTTGTGGTTATAGGATACGTAACTGCTTTATCAGGCCATTTTAGTGACAGTGTAAATTAATACTGAACAAACAGCACTATGTATCAATTGTAC
This sequence comes from Pavo muticus, assembly GCA_016647715.1. NCBI lineage: Eukaryota > Metazoa > Chordata > Aves > Galliformes > Phasianidae > Pavo > Pavo muticus. The sequence continues at coordinate 1,426,956 of JACDJE010000050.1, read as the reverse complement.
TATTGGATGATATTTGTGTGTCTTGTGGGTTGGCCACTACCAAGATGTTCACGTTTATGTTTCTGCAATCTTTACTGACAAATTTTCCATCATCATTGTGAATAGCTTAAGAATGATTTTCAAACTTTTACCAAATCTCTATTCTGGCTAGACAACATTCAAGGCCAGGCTGGATGTGGCTCTGGGCAGCCTGGTCTGGTGGTTGGCGACCCTGCACATAGAAGGGGGGTTGAAACTAGATGATCACTGTGGTCCTTTTCAACCCAGGCCATTCTGTGATTGTGTTTCTTGGTACTGTTTTCTGATTCTAACTCAGGGTCATTGGTTGTCCAAAATGTGAGCTCCTTTGTATGTCTGTATACACTGCACTGGAGTACATGGGAAAAGTACCTGCATATGTGAGAATGTTTGGGGAACTTCTAGGATGCCATTAGCTGGCTGCTCGATCATTGGAAGTAGGGGAATTAATTCTGATGGATCTCTGACTCAAATACATACGATACAGCCATGAATTAATAACATTTATAAGGAGAACCTTAAATACTACTTTTCACTGAGGATTTTCTCACAAACACAGAATTTGATATAGGTAGGAAGTAGTATAAAATTTGACCTGTGCAGTGAAGGAATAAAATTCCAGAGTTTTCACATATAGTTAATGTCTGAGATATACTTTATTTTGGTTTCAATTGTATAGAAAGTTGTGGCCACAAATTTCCTGCATAGCACATTGTTTAAATTGGCAGCCAGAAAATACAGAAGACAAGCAAGAAGTTGTAGATTACAAGTTGTTCTTGCTATGGACTATTTGTAAATACTGTGCTCAGTGCTCTGAATGGGTGCACACTGGAAACAAAAATCTGTGTTTGTATGTGCAGAGCTCAATTGGTTTAAGGGGCTTTGAGGATCATGCCAGGTTGGATTTGGTCAAGCTGAATGACGCTCATCTTAAATGTGTGGAAACTCTCATGTGTTATGTGTGGATTATAGTATCCTGAAATCTGGATAGTGCCTTGAGGTTTTTCAACACTATACAGTGCCTCTCTGCCTGAAAAACAATGGTAGGAAGATGTGTGCTATTTTGGTAAACATCTGTTGTGGGGATATTTGTACTTGGAGGAAAAAGGATATCATTTTTGTCCTAACAATATCTATTTTATTGATTATTCAAATGTGATTTTGTTTATTTTCATTACAACATACATTTTAAAAAACTTAGTTAATAATTCATGTCTGAGATTTTGATTTACTATTTTACACTACCGTTCTATAACAATATGAAATGATTTAGTAGTCTTAGAGCCCTACTCTTCTGATTTACAAAAAGCCATCAGGAATGTCAGAATTTCCTACAGAACAATCTATTTTCAGCCTCGTTATTTCCAGTTTGCTTGTTACTGCAAAACAGGGAATGATCTTTTTGCATGACATGGAACAGAATTCCCATTGAAGACTGTTGGATTTCTCTCAGAGGTTTAACTTAATCTCTTACTGAAGTCCTGGGCTAGTTGCTGGAGCTGTGGTTTGGTGCATGGGGACTGGTGCTTGGTCTTTAACTACCTTACCAGGTATGTTGGCACCAGCCTCTGTATTGCGTGCCTGGTCCTGAGCAAGCTCTCAGTGGATAGACCTCTCCATACCCTGTACCCATAGCTCATAAGAAAAGGAAATGCCTCCAATTAGCTGAGCAGTGCCATCCAGCTGTGATGGGTATGTCATATGGAACTGATGGAGTGCTCTGGGAGCACAGGGGCTGTGCTGGGAGCTGCTGTGGAGTGCTTGTAGGGTGGCAGGGCTGGAGGGGTCCATGGGTATGCCATGGAAGATCTCTGTTGTGGGAAACCAGGTGTATTAATTCAGGAACCTGAACAAGACCTGTAGTGTTGCAGTCAGTACGAAGGTTAACACTGAGAGAACTGCTTGTGACACTGCTTTTGGACTAGAGACCGACCAGCTTGTTAATTTCTTACTGTTTATGGTCTCATTAATTTTAGTCTCAAGGCTGTATAGTTTTTATTTCTTGCTTTTTTCTATACATGTTATAAATACCTACTGGAGCTTCATATTAAAATATTCTCACTTTTGGCATTCCAAACTACTCAATGCAGATTTGCCATAAAATGCAGTTTGTGAGATAATTATATTACAGAGAGCTGCACTCTGCAAAATGGTTTAAAAGCTGGAGTATAATTAATTATAAAGCGACCTCTTAAAAGAGTAGATTTATTTCTTTAGCATGATTTAATTTGCTGATAGAGATTTTGGATTGCCATCAAAACAGAATTGAATCTATCAGTGTCAGTGTTGCTGTACCCGTGTCCAGCGCTATTTGCCAACTTTGATGTGAAGGGAACTCTTCTGTGGGAGAAGGGGCTGCTTGGAGGCCACAGGTTTCCAGTTCATGACTTCCTTTCCAGGTGTCACAATAATGCTGATAACTATTGATGTGTCTATTATAAATTACTAGACATTGTAATGAGATCAACAGCTCTATTCACAGGAGTGGCTGAGTGCCAGGAAGGAGGTGTCAGCTGGTTCAGTCCAACTCATATCAAACTCAGATCAGGATGGAGAAGAAAGAACTTTGTACTTTGTAACTGCTCCGCTGGGGGCCATAGCATTGATCCAAATCCCATTACTTTTGCCTTATTAACTTTCTGTGCTACATCTCTGCAGGAAATGTAAATCCTTCAATGGCTAAGTCACTTTATTATGTTTGCTTATTTTTTGTATATAGGCTAGCTAGAAGACTGCTAGTTTTGGAAATTCCCTCGGTTTTTCTCCTGGTGATTTTGGCTTAAGCTATATTCAGCTCATCGCCTGTTAAGTACCAAACCTCTCAAAAGTGCTGGGCAATAGCCAGCTGGTGTGAACTGCCTTGTGCAATTGTGATGCTGATTACACAGATCAAGATTAGAATTAGAAACTCTGGGACTGAACAGATCTCTTTCTGATTCATGGGTCTTAGTGATGACTGCAGCCACTCGATGAGCATACTGGGCAAAAAAAAAAAAAAAAGTGGGGAATGATCTCCTTGGAATTGAACCTCTTTGGAAATGTATAAAGCAACTGTAGTTTAGAAGGAACTTTATTTCACCTGAAGCAAGAGGTGTGTTGTAAGACAGAAGACCAACTTTAATGAGAATAGGACTGACTTTACAAAAACTTCATATTTTTAGTAGTTTTAAGGTTAACTTGACAAAGAAAGCTACCATGAAGAAAAGAAGAAAAAGAGGCTGAGAGACAGTGTTCATGCTGCCTGCAGCTCTCTTGAGAAGGGAAAGTAGAGGGAGGTGCTGGGCTCTGCTCCTGGGAACCAATTGCAGGAAGGGAATGACACAAAGCTGAGCCAGTGGAGGGTCAGACTGGGCATCAGGAACAATTTCTTTATCATGGAAATGGTCAGACACTGGAATAGGCTTTCTGGAGGGGTAGGTGATGCCCCAAGTCTGTCAGTGATCAAAAGGCATTTGAATAATGCCCTTGTTAATGTACTTTAAATTTTTGTTAGCCCTGAAGTGGTCAGGCAGTTGGGCTCATTGACCTTTGAAGGTCCTTCATACTGAATTATTCTTAGAAGGCTGAAAAGTAAGACACAAGAATTAAAAGCATAAACTCATCTAAAAGTTTTCTGAGTTTGAGATTCTCTAACAATGCATCCTTGAGAAGAAAATGGATTGTGGTTCATATGTGTGACAAAGTGGTACCAACTCTGGATAACACATTGGTAGTATGCTAAAACAAAGCCAACAAAGGAAGCCGCCCAATTAATAATGAAGAACAAGCAGGGCGTTGATCCCAGAGACAGAAAAGAAAATGTAAATACTTAAAGTGAAAAGGCAGTTAGAGCTGTGAAAGTCAGGTCAAGTGTCAGCCTGACATTTGGAGAAAGAGGAAAAAATTGCAGCATGTAACATGAATTTGCAAGGAGCAATAAATATGTCCAGATGAAAAGGTGGTGAGCTCTAAAGTACTACTTGTAGAAAGAAAGGATGAAAGGACACAATAGAGAATGAGAGGAACATTTATAAAGAAATTGGACTGCTACTGACTTTAGGGTAAACATATCAGCGCAGTACCAGGAAAAACAGTATTATCTAGCAGATAAAAGCATGTGGGTGAAAATGAGGCTTAACAGTAGCCATTTTGTCCTCACTGTGGAAATACTTACGGAAAGGTAGTAGTGATTTTCGTGCTGTATTGTGGGGAAGCTGGTGAGGGCATTGGAGCCAAGGTCTTATGAAGAATGGCTGACGAAAATGGGATTCTTCAGTCTAGAGAAGAGGAGCCTCAGGAGAGACCTTATTGCCCACTACAACTACCTGAGAGAAAGTTGTTTTCTGGGTAGCTGTGACAGGACAAAAGGGAATGGCCTCAAATTGTATAAGGACAGGTTTAGGTTGGATATTAGGAAAAAAATTCTTCTCCAAAAGAAGTGCAAGGCATCAGAACAGGCTGCCCGGGGAGGTGGTGTAGTCACAGTCCCTGGAGGTGTTCAAGAAATGTGGAGATATGTGATACTAAGGAACTTGGTTTATTGGGCAGTATTGGTGGTTGGTGGACAATCTTGGAGGTATTTTCCAGCCTTAATGATTCTGTAAATATCCTTTCCTAGGAGATGCAGGTTTCATTCATTAGATCACTTTTAATTGGATTAAAATCCATTATTTTTTTGTAATGAATGGAATTATGGATATTTTAGGTAGTCCTCATTTCCCTTAGTTGAACAGGACAAAAGAAAGTAGACACAGCAGAAAATGGGGCTTCTTAGATGAATGCATTTAGAACTGATCATAGAGCTAAAGTAATTAAACTGAGGTCACCCTCTACTGATTTGTTCGGTGGGAGAAATGAAAACAAAAATATCTTGCTTCCCACACGATGACAACTAATGACAGAGATGCTGTGTGTTACACATCTAAGGAGACTGACAGGAAAAGGAGGAAGACACTTCAATATTAGTTTGAATCCCAAGTGCTGCTACTACTTAGGAAAATGACTTGCATTCTTCTAAGATTAGAAACAAGGGTTGGAAACTGCCAAATTGTCATAAGGCATAACTCTGTGGCCATATGTCATTTCTATCTCGGACAGCAATGTGAGGTTACCCATGTGGAGCACTGCTAAAAACAAATTTAAACACAACTGAAAAACCATCCCTAATTGAAACAATTCCAAAACCTTGCGTTTGCCTGGGTCCATCTTATTCTACAGACTGCTCTCACTTCTTGCTTTTGTTATCTGCAGGGAATTATTTCCTGTGGTGTTATTGGCTTTACTTGTAGTGATAACTGTGGCACCGCACAAGGGCCAATGAGGATGTATTAGTGGGAGAACATGCACACAAGGAAACCAAATCAATCCACTGAGCCCCAGCACAGTGGTGGCCTCCTTCTCTTTTGGTGTTTTCTGAATTCTGTTTTTTACCACCAGCAATGCATTCAGTTTGTTTTCTCTTCCTCCTCATGTTTGTATTACTACTACATGCACAGTATTAAATGCGGTTGTGTCATCTCTCTCCACTTGTTTTCGTTAGCAGAGTATGCTTCTAAGTTATTTCTGTGGAAAACAGCTTTCTGTTAGTGCCAGCACCTCAGATACAATATGCCTAATACAAACATGGTATACAGTGGCATTTACAGAGTGGAATGATTTTCAGAAGTGTTAGATTCAGAAGTGATGTTATTGGCATAATCTGTGATGCTGAAAACCGAGCTGAGATGACAAAGCAAAATAGACATGACTTTGTTTGCAGTGCAGTGAATGGGTATGTACCCCAACCAGAGGCACAAGGGTGAAGACTCAGTAGTTACTGTGCCATATAAAGCTGAGGAGCAGCTGGAACTAAGGGGAGGATTTTCCTGTAGTCTTTCTTGGAAGACTTTGGCACCAATGAAACAGGTGGGAGGGTTGGTGTGGATTGTTCTTTTCCCTCTAGAAGTTCAGTGGTTTTAGCATTTGGAAGTGGATTACTCCCTAGAACTTACTTGTTTGACGTGTAGGTTAATGCGGAGAGTGTCAGTGTTACTGAATAGCTGAGTGACTGAAATCTTTTCAATTTCGGTATCTGGCACTGAAACAGAGTGAGATGTGCAGAAGGGCAGGGAAGTGGTTCCATGTAAGACCCTGCTGGCAGCAAGAGCTTGGGGGCCCACTGGCAGGTATCTCTGGAGTGTCAAAGTGCCAAACCAAGCTATACCTGACGCTGGTGTGTTGCTGTCCTCCAGCTTCTGTGTACATAAAATAAATGCCTCAGCAGAGAGCTAATACACAAACCATGCAGTTACTCTTGAACTACACAAAAGTTGCTAATCTGTATTTTCTGTCTAGTCTGGCTTTGGCAGGATGCTTTATTCCCATGCTGATCCTGCTTGCTACATCTTGTGCGCTTTGCATGAACAACAGATGTAAAACATGAAATGTTTTTTCTGTAGTTCATTCTGTGCTGATCTGAGGATTAAAGGAGGTACCTCAACAAAAATGAGAATTAAAAAAAAGACTTTTTTGGCAGTTGAGAGCTAAAGTCTTTTAAAAATAATTGCTTAGTGTTTATGTTTAAAAGGAATTCTCATTCTGATTTAAACAATATTCAATATAGGTATACTGTAATATTACTAATCTTGCTGCATACAGCCAGCGTATCACTGGTAAATGTTTTTCCTTGACAAGCAGTATGTTTACTAAGATTTTCTGCTCCTAGATTTACCTCTATTCAGCCCTGATACCAATGCCAAGCATGTGAAATCCATTTTATTGTTTTTTCTTAATCTTTTGTACTTAGATGATTAAAGGTATCATCAGTGCGTGTTTTAGAAGCAGGAGAAATAGAATTGCAACCTTGAGACAGATTGCCATGTTTCTATTTTAGAAAGTGCTCGTGTGTTTATTTTGGAGTAGTCAGTTAAAGCCCCTTTTGAATATGAGGAACAAGCTGCCCTGTGCTGTACCGTGGCTTGTGAGCAGTACTGAGATCAGCGCGTGCTTTGTGGGCACTGTCAGAGGAAATCCCTAGCAGTGATGTCAAACATCCCATCAGCAAGGAGCTGAGAAGTCTGACATCAGGCTTTGGACCTGTACTCGTGTGGAAGGCTATCTCACTGCATGAACACTTGTGCCAATTTGAAGTGTCCTGTCTAGAAAGGATTAATCAGAAAAAGGAAGAGCAGTGATGCTTGCAGCATGAAACGATCACCGTGCAGTGCATCGTGAAAACAATAGTAATCTATACCTAGTAACCTAATTGTCCATCCCTCCTAAGAATATGTCTCATTTAATGAGACTTTATTCCACTTTTGCAGGAAGTTGGTTGCTTTCTAGAAGCAATTAGTGTTGGCTTGTATTTTCTATACAAACTTTGAAAGTTATACCTTATACTTTGAAAGTAGGATGCTCTATGCTGATGTAATTGGCCAGTGACATATGTATGGAACAAAGTCCTGCATGGCAGTAGCTGGTCTATGCCTATGTCCAGTGATTGTAGCCTGCCATTTTTGCAGTGCTGAATACATGCTGAAAAATAAGTGTGTATCTAATATATTTGAAATTTGAATCAAAGAAGGAGCCTCCAGGTGCAAGCTGAGTGAGGGTGATTCCCAAGCCATCATAACATGCATTTCAGAGCCAAGAATGAGGCCAGCAGATGAGAACAGCCATCCATGATTAGTCTTGCTTACAATGTTTTCACAGCCTGACTGCAGAAGCAGCCATGGTATCTGGCTTTGGGAGAAAAAATGGACAAGTATGTTCATTAAAGCACCCAGTTGCTGTGTAGAATCAAGAGGATCCAGAGCCAAGTGAATATTGAAGTCGATTGCTCACAGCTCTGCATTTTGGATTTTGGAGCTACATAATGTTGTATAAATTGTATCAAAGGCAGCTTAATCACTCTGTATTTATTTGTGTATGTGCTGGATCACAATGAGAGGTCGGCTCTGTTATGTGGGAGATGAGATGTAAATGAGTTTGCTCTACCTCTGGGACCAAAAACTATTTCTTTTCAGCTCTGCGTGTAAGACAGTGGTTCTGCATTTTACAAGTAGAGAGAGATGAATATGTTTTGGCTAGAAAATATAAGAGTTATAAGTATGGCACAGAAAGCATATCAAACCTGATTACCTTTCTGATAGAATTGCAAATTTGGTGAATGAAAGGAATGCAGTGAATATCATATATTTTGATTTTAATAAAGCATTTGTTATTGTTTCACAAAATCTTACTTGAAAAATTGATTCAAATTGATTGTGATGGAGATGCTGCTGTATGATCTAAGAGCTGGCGGAGCACTGTAAACAAAGAATAATGCTAAATGGATGTGGCTGGAGCTCTGGGAAATTCCTAACCAGGGGATAGTGCTGTATGTGTTCTAGTGTTTAATATCTTTGTTAATAACATAGAAAATAAAGAATATAAACTGAAAACTGTGGAGGTACTGAACCGTGATAGCTTCAATGCAGAGAAAAATAGTTAAATAACACAAAGGGCTGCTGAAAATTAATAGAAATATGGGTGGAAAATAGGAACAGAAGATGAATGTTGAAAAGCATGATTTGAATCCTGGCTAGGAGGAAGAATAATACATTACAGAAAATTCAGATGCTTACACTAAAATGTAAGAAATTGATTTTTCCTCTTCTAATTAACTCAAATTAATTGAAAATTTGAAAAGACTTTCTTCGGGGCTTTTCTATGTTAGGTCTAAAGGCAGTCAGTTATCTTCCAAAACAACCAAAAAAACCTTCAAATAACATGCCCTACACCCCACAAATGAACACAAAAGCACCCGCAAAACAAAACCAAAAGTGTCCCACAACCTAAGAATACTGCCAAGACCTACTAACCAGAAAAGAATCCCTACATTGACTGGCAAGAAAAAAAAAAAGAAAAAAAAAAAAAGTGGTTGCATGGAGATGAAGTCATTGCGAATAGAGAATTGCTAGGTGCAGAAGCTGATAGCTACATGGAAGTCAGGAATACATTCCTCTTGTGACCAGTCCTGAAAATAAGCCCCTGATTTAGAATGTGAATCCTTGTTTTGTGTTTGGCTTTTACTTCATTGCATGCCACATGCTATTCAGGTGGTGAAATGCCTAAAATCAAACAAAAAATGCTTTAAGAAAATTAAATCCCTACCTCCCTAATGCCACTGCTGGTGCTGCCTTGTGCTATTACTGATAAAGCATATACACATATCATAACCTCTAATAATTTGATTTTCTTCAGGAAATTTCAGGAAGATCTTGATGTTTTTCTTGAGAAAATAGAGGTGTTTTCAGAACTATCAATTTCCTATTGTTATTCATCCAGCTCAGTAGCTGCTGATATTTCGGCATGAGAGAGGCAGCACTTGGGTGTTATGCATTCCAGTAGGGCAATTGTTAGCCACATAGACCTTTTCAGGGAATATGTTCCCATTGTCAACTGCACTCCCCAGTGTGAGAGAACCACTGGTCGGCACTGCTGGCACGCAGCTCCTGGGAGAGGTGTGCTTGCACTCTCCAAAGGCTTTGCCTTACAGCTCTTACAAGCTTTATCACTTAGCAGATTATGGTTTGTAAGAGCCTGAGGAGTGAATGGGTGACTTTGAAGACAAAATTCTATCTGTAAAGCTTACTTATTTTTGAAATCTCCTAAAATGGGTTGTCACTGCTACAGAAGAAACGTGGACACCGGTGAAATATATACAAAGCGAAAAAAACTCACCTCAAATCATCCACATGAAAACCCCCCAAAAAGCACAAAGAAACAAACAGATTATTTTCTAGATTCATTGTTATTACGTATTTTGGTATTTTAATTTAAGTTCTTTCTTTTTCACATAGGATCTCTGAACTGAATGTGTTTAAAAACCGTTTGCATGTGGTGCTCAGGGATATGATTTAGTGGAGGGTTTTAGAGTTTGGGTAGTATGTTTAGGTTGAGGTTGGACTGGATGATCTTTAAGGTCTTTTCCAACCTGAGCGATTCTATCATTCTATGATTCTGTAGGTCGTTCACCTGTAAATCAGAATCTGGCCATGGCAGAGGCCAGTGGTGAAATCTTTCCTATCCAACCATGTTTTGGGATGTCCTACTCTTGTCTGGGAGAGTCAGATCCCAGTTTTGTCAGGAGCTGAAATCATGGTAGACACCATAGGAGCCACTGGGGCTCTGTTATATTATGGTTGAACAGCACTGATAAATACATTGAGTAGGAAACAAAAGTAAAAATAAAAAAAAATAAAGGAAAGAAAGCTCACCATGCCTTCTTTAACAGACAAATCAGCATTTGTTTTCTCTCTGAATAAATGCATCCCGGGATACATGTTTTTTTCTTCCAGAGGTGTTTGATAAATATGAATAAAATGCAGTATATTAAGTCTTCCAATGGCAGTGTGCTTGTAATCAAATCAAAGAAAATGGCAAGGTCAGCGTGTATTAATTCTCTTTATATTTTCTCAAGTTGACCTTTTCCTGTGCTGCATTGTAATTATTATATACAGACCAGCAGAGTTGTGACTATGTGTTCTGGGAACATGTGAGTTTTCCTCTCAGGTTTTGGATGTCTTTGATCGTCCTGTAGACTAGAATTTATTTTCACATTAATTATGGACAAAGTAAATTTGTTGCTTTTCTCACCTATGTAGTTTTCCTCTGACTAATGGATGCTGATGTTACTGAAAGACAAAGCTAATCTGTATTTGAAGTTCAGATATGCATAAATCCTGAGTAACAGTGGGAGAACACCAGTTTTCACTGTTGAGATGGTTACCTGTGCATTACACCCTGCTTAGCATTTTTGTCTTCTCTATTTTTCATGGAACATGAATAATTTTTGATATTACAGAAAATAAGGGGAGGAATCATTAAGAAATAAGCTATTACCAACCGGTTAAAAATGTGAGAGTTGGCTATAGCCCTGTGATCTCTGCTCACCTCAACAGAGTTCCGTCTTTGATGTCAATGAGACTATTTGTGGGCCTGATGGCCAGTTCTGTGTAACTCAGCACAGGTGGTATCAATGAGATAAAAGAAAGAAATCGGATTTCATGAAAGGAACATACAAAATTTAATTTTTTCTTAGAATTAACTTCTAACTATATAGTTCTTATTATTCTATATAATATCTGAAATTTCATCATCTACAGGGAAGTTATTTTCAGGTAAATTATGAGTAAAATTTCTATAAATATTCTAAGGATTTGGAACTTGAGGTGACATTTGGCTATACCTTACTGATGTTGCAGAAGGCATTTCTGTTCAGCAGTCATATTAAGTGATATGAGCTCAAGTTTCTAGATATGTAGGATATGTATTGTACTTGCGTAATAAAGGAGTGTATTTTTGAGGAGATGTAGTTTAGTAAACAATATGGGTCGTTATCATTTTTTACTTCTAAATATAAGCCCTAAATGTTCATGGCAGCTATAGGAGAAGAGCATTGAGAAACAGCGCTAGTACCATGGCATTACTGCAAACTCCATTGGAATACAGTGTGCTACTCAGCTGTTTGCGCTCGATAAGGGATCTGAGCAAGTCTCAGAGTTCAGTCTAGACCTACAAGGATGACTTGACATTCATTTCTCTTGTTTTAAGAGACTAAAAAGGTTCACTTGATTCAGAACAGAAAAGCTTATCTTAGTCTTTCTGCAATTTTAAATAATAATATTATTAAATTTTTCATGATGTGTATTCTTATAAAAAAAAGATTTTAAAAAATTGTATTCATTGATGTCTTACGCCAAATACTTTGAACTTTTGGTACTAAAATGAATGATTCTCTAACCTAATTGAGTTTAATCTGATTTTCAAAGTTGTTCTACAGTTGTAGCTGTCCCTTCCCTGTAATTTCTTTCAACTAGAAAGAAACTAGCGGTTGACTGTCCACAAGCTTTTGTGGGGCCCTGTTGAGCCTTCTAGGAAAGGTGGCTGCATGAACCAAACTGATACTTGCTGTATTACAGTGTGAGGAATCTTAAGTGTCCTGAACCTCCACTGCAAAACATCATTGTTAATGATGCACCGCACAGCTGCAAATGACTGCCATTTTACTGCACAGCATAAACTCCATGCTCTTGGGGTTCAGTGTTCAGCCATTTCCATGTAGGAGTCATCCTTCAGCCTGCATGGCTCCAGGCCCTCCAAGCAGTGCATAGGCTGTATGTGCAGCACATCACCTGTGGGCAGACAAACCATGTTGCTCAGAGATATAATTTGGCTTTCCTGGGCTTTGAGTGTAGAGCATTTCGTGGTTCTGAAACAAATGAAGTATTTCAGTAAGTATTTTGAGCTCCTGGAAACATGAACAGTAAACAGCATTGAAAGGTTGGCTGGAGATGATGAGAAGTATCTGTCAGCTACGTTTGTTAGAGAAAGAATTTTTGCACTGCTTAAAAGGTGCACAAGATGTACAAAACAGATGCAGGAAAGTGCAACAGGTTAACCCTATGGAACAAGCCTGAAATGTTGTGTTCTTGAATCTAAAACATTTTTCATGAGCTGTTCACAGTGCAAGACTTTCTGATGGTATCAGCTCTGAGGATTAATTCAACTTCCTGACGTTTTTTGAATTAGAGAGTGTATAATGGCCATTAGATAAGGATGCTTCAACTGATAAACAGAAGTTGAAAATAACGAGATTGCATGTAGCCTGTTCTTTAGATCCTGTTAGTATTCTACAGCTTGCTGATGTTTGAAACGAGCTCTGTAGTTTCCTACTGCAGTGGTATTTTTCATTCATTTCAAGTAACGTGGAACATCCCACTTTATTCTCTTCTCTCATTTAAATTAACTGTGAAGAATGGGAGATTTATGCTGTAAGTACAGATTATAAAATACGTTAAGGAAACATTTTGCTGAAATGGTTAGGACTGTGGTAAGCCTTCTTGGTCTCCTGTGGCTTGTAAAATGAGTATTACTTTTGTCAGTGTGCGGTTCTCCATGAGCACTCAAGTTCATTAGTTCCCGTTTGCTGCTGTGCTGTGGCCTTCCGCTGTTTGCCCCAGTGGTGTGTTGTTGGAGCACGTCTGCTACGGAGGGGAGAGCTAATGTAAAGAGAAATCACTCTCCATTTGTGCAAATAATTTGCAGTGGCAAGTTTGTACAATTGAATAAAGTAGCAAAACAGGATGATAGATGCTCGGAGATGGAATCACCGACTGGAAAACAAAAAAGATATTGCAGCAGATGAGCAGGTCAGTACAAAGGAACTGGTGATGTAGCAGTGCTCAATTGGGTGCAAATGAAAAAACACCTAGACAATCAGAAAACAGAAATAGAAAGACCTGGCAAGGAAATAAGTTTCAGTGCCTCATAATATGCTGTTTGATTTCACTGAGACAGGTAAAGGTATTCAGCATGTTTTCTGAAGAAGATGAATTTGAATGTAGCTCAGATTTTCTTTTTTTAAAGGAACACATTTGTATTTATCTGTAGTCATTTGGGTTTGAAAGAATTTTCATGGTCTTGCACTTCTCCAGAATATGCTTTGTCTTCCCATGTACCTAAAAAATACATTCATCCTGCTTTCTCTGGTGTATCCATTGGTTGTTTTATCAGGCATAGTTATGCTTACTGTTGTGCGTGTTCTTGTTGCCCTCCTGGGTTCAGAGGTGTTTGTTAAAGATACATGTGAAGGTAACAGAAAATATTTCTGCTGCCTGGATGCAGAAGCCTCCTGTCAGCATGGGGATGTGCTGTTTAGCTGCCCCATGCTGGCCGAGAGGAGATTTATCTGACTGATAAGCTTCACCTAGCCTTTTTTTTTATGAGGCCCTGAAAGTGCCTGAAGCTCAAAATCTTGTGCTACATGCAGAGACTTCCAGTGATTTTGTGGTACTCTGGTTCAGGCTGGAAATTAGCCCTGCAATACCTACACGCTGTAGGCTTCATATAGCTGTCGGAACAGTTTATTTACCTCTCTGAGCTCAGGTGCAGTTTCTGTTGAGCTGAGAGTTGTCTGGCTATGTGACCAACCACCTGCAACACCTCTGCTGTGTGGTGGGAAGGGCATTTCTTGGCGACTTGCCTGTTAAGTGGTGAGGGCATACCTGCGGTGTGTTTGGTGGCTGCTTTTTGAACACTGGCCAAATCTGCAAATGCACATCCTCCTGATTCTAGGCTGTTAAAAACAAAAAAAGAATTCCCTATATGTACTTTTACAGATAATCATCATTTTGGGAAACTGGACGTAGGATTGGATAGATGCATACACTTCAGTTGCTATTTTGATGTGGAATGACAGATTATTCTTTTCTGGGCATTTTATTTTCTTAGCATTGTGAGACTGTCAAGCAGCATTTCCTGCTGCGATATACTATGTGTGTGTGTTTCTGCACAGAATATATTTGCATCTATGTACAGTAATAAATTCCGGAACTGCTATTACCACTCAGGAAAGAGAGCTTGGATCTATTGTGGTTATTTCTCTGAAAACACTGGTTGAATACTTAGTGGCATAAGAAACGGCAAATAAATCTTTGGTATTCTAAGGAAAGGGATGGGGAACAAAACAGAAATCCTCATTTTTCAAGTATATGTCTGCATCTCAAATTCTGTGTGCAGATTTAATGACCCCGTCTCACAGAGGTCACAGTAAAACTGATAAAATTGCAGAGAAGGACAAGAAGAATGGGTAAAGCTGTGGAACAGCTGGTAAGGGAGGAGAAACAATAGATTAGGATCACTGTATGAAAAGATATGATAATAGTATACTAAATCATGAATAAGAGAGAAATACGAGTAGGGAAAGAGAAATACCTGTTGTGTTTTGTTGTTTTTTTTTTTAGCATAGGAGGTAAGAGGTGTCCAAGAGAAACAGGAAAAGATTTTAAATGAACAAAAGTAGTTTTACATGGAAAGCACTTTTAAATTGCAGAGCTCATTACCACAAAATCCATGTTGGAAAAGAAGATCCGCATTATCTCAGACTCTGTACTTTCTGATGACACCAAGCTGAGCGGTGTGGTTGGTACAGCAGAAGGAAGCGATGCCCTCCGGAGGGACCTTGATAAACTCAAAAGATGGACTCGTATGAACTTAATGAGATTCAACAAAGCAAAGTGCAAGGTTTTGCACTGGAGTTGGGGTAATCCCAGATATGTATACCAGCTGGGAGAAGAACTCCTTGAGAGTAGCCCTGCTGAGAAGGACTTCGGGGTCCTGGTTGATGAAAAACTTAAAATGAGCCACCATTGTGCACTTGAAGCCTGGAAAGTCAATGGTATCCTGAGTTCCATCAGAAGAGGGGTGGCCAGCAGGGAGATGGAGGTGATTGTCCCCTTCTACTCTGCCCTCATGAGACCCCATCTGGAGTACTGCAGCCAGGCCTGGGGCCCCCAACACAGGAATGATGTGGAGCTTTTGGAGAGGGTCCAGAAGAGGGCCACTAAGATGATCCTGGGGCCGAAGCATCTCTCCTGTGAAGACAGGCTGAAGGAACTGGGCTTGTTCATCCTGGAAAAGAGAAGGCTGTGGGAAGACCTTATAGTAGCCTTCCAGTATTTAAAGGGAGATTATAAACAGGAGGGAAAGCAACTTTTTACGTAGATAGATAGTGATAGAACAAGAAGGAATGGTTTTAACATAAAGGGAGATTTAGATTGGATGTCAGTGGAAATTTTTTTACAGAGAGAGTGGTGAGGTGCTGGAACCGAGTGCCCAGGGAAGTTGTGGATGCCCCGTCCCTGGAGGTGTTCGAGGCCAGGTTCAACGGGGCCTTGGGCAGTCTGATCTAGTACTTAATCTGTCAGCTGGCAGCCCTGCCTGTGGCAGAGGGGTTGGAACTTGATCCTTTAGGTCCCTTCCAACCCAAGCCATTCTATAATTCAAGAGAGTATTCAAGAGAGTAAAAATATAAAGGATTTTAAATTTGCCACTTTTTATGAAAAGTATTCTTTTGTAGGCTACTGACTGAAATTGCTTGGAAACCTGCTGCAACTTATAAAACTACTGGTACATCTGTGGGGCTATGGAGAGTAGGGTCACAGAACATGAGCTTTATTTCCTTGAGCCTTTAAGTATGAACTGCTGACCAGCATTTAATTAAGACGAAAATCAGGGTGGTGGGAGAGAATAGGAGAGCAGTACTGGGCTAGATGGCTCCTTACTCACTTTTAGCAGAGACCTTTCTGTGTTCAGAGTGGGGCTCTTCTGCAGTGTACAGCTTTGTCTTCACTTGTTGTAGGGTCTAAGGAGTAGCTGTTGTTTATTTGCTGATTTATTTTTTGGTAATTTCATGTTTTAACTACAGGAAGTTTCATCTTTTCTATGTACTGAACTGAACTTTGTGTATGTACTTCTTAATGAGTATCCATGTTTATTAAAAAAACAAAGTGTAAAAGTCACTTTCTGCACTGCTACTGTCCAATACAAACTGTTCTTTTTTTCTTGTAAATCTTGCAGAGTTTTGGGCTAGGAGAGCAGAAGGTCTCCTGTGATGTGAATTAACTTTTTTGATACCTCTGAGAAACAGAATTTTCAAAGCAATGGCTCTATCTGAACCATTCAAAGCAGTGGCTCTATCTTATCTGGTCTAAAATGTTAAGCCAAAAAGAATGCATACTTTCCATTGGCTCTTTTTATTTTACTGATGTGTTCAAATCTGAGATGTAATGCTTTTTGGTGTAGCTGAGTTTTGGACTGTTTGACATGTTCTCGATAACAAGTTGCTTTTACTTTTTTTTCCCCTTATGTCAAACACCATAATTATGTCAAAGACTGAATTCCAGGTTTATTATTCTAAAATTTTGAAGCAGGGATTTATACTGAGCACAAGAAGCTGTGGTACTGTTCATGAACAGGTTTTTTTGTATACTGGCAAGAAACTAAGTGGCCATGCAAGCTGCAGCTTACTGAGGAATACCAATCTTATTTTCTAAGCGTGTCTTAGAAGTTACCTGTCCTGAGCATAGATGGCAAAGCCTGTGGTCCCATGGCTGCATGTGTGTTAAAGGACTACTTGATAGTCATTCTCTCTGAAAAAGTGTAGTAGCAAATTTCTTCGGGGATAATTTACTGTCCTTGTCTGTAACTGCTGACAATGTTGTGCTTTTGTGCATTTTTGCAGCTGGATTGTGGCTGAGTGCACGTACCACAAATAGCGAGTTACTAATGTTCACAAAAAGCATTGTGCGTATCAGTTGACTTCAAAATACATATGCAAACACATACTTTGGAGTATATATTCATATAAAATTGGTGTATTTTGTGGATGAAAAATAGATATATCCTATATAGAGAGAGACATGTATAAAATAAAATGTCCTGATTTTCTTCCAGTCTAATGCTTCTTATCATAATTCTGACTGGTAGGCCTGTCTTAGATGGTCTAAGATTAAATTAGGTTTGAATGTCTATTGTGTTCTTAGTCTCTGAAATTGAAAGGCCATTACGACAGTCCAGCAAAGATGATGCAAACAGAAAAGTGTTTTTTCAGGGGTAAGCGAATACTTTTGTCCAAGATATAATTCATAGATCAAGCAACAAAATCAGCAGTGCAAACTCTGAGGTGCTCATCTTTAAGGGCAGGAACTTGATGCTGTGGCAGGGCCCAGTTTCTACTATTTGCCAGTTGTTTCATTTGATGGTACATGTAAACCCAATGATCTTGTTTAATATGGATGCTGAGGCAGTAAAATGAAAACTCTGAAGACCATTATTTTGTTCTTTGGTTCAAAAATGACTTTTTAATCTCTTTGAAGTTCATTTTTAACTGTGATTTTAGTGGTTAATATTCTTCATTACTATAGTGGAATAAAATACTGAGGTATGCGACGTACACATCTCTGTATACGCTTTGCTAAACTACAACAAATACTCCAAAAAGAAAGTTCAGTAAAGTCACGATCCAATTGAAACATAAAACCTCCTCTAAAACAAGTAATAGCACTGTAAAAGTTCATGATGGTTTAATAAATCATTTGCCATGTAAAAAGGATATTTGCGTGTCCTAAAAGTGCATTTCCATTTGAAGTGTCTTATGAGGGTATAAAAAATGAGTCATGAGGCTTCTGATTGCAACAGCAAGCAGTACACAGCATGCTCTTGCTTCAGCTATGAGAAAGGACCCTCATTTCCAGCTTCAAGTATTAAATCCTACTTTGAAGTGCTTAAAGGGGGAGACTTGTATTGCCAGGGGAAATAACCTCCCCTTCTATCTTAGCTGAATAATGGGGTTGAAAACCTTGCTGAAAAGTTCTGTACAGAATTCTATATAGAAGTATGAAATATCCCTAGGGCATTTTTAACCCATGCTCTCAGCCCTTGAATTCCACAGCCAGAGAAATAGCAAGCTGGATCTACTTCAACACTGAATCATTTGTTTTTTTTGTGATACAATTTTCCTAAGACACGAGAGAGATTTGTTGGGTGATTTCTGTGGCTCTGCTGAATCTTGAATTCCATCACATTATGCAAGATTTGTGTTTAAAGAAAGGAACTGATGCAGGCATAAGTACTGTATCGGCTCTGTGTCAGAAACACGTGAGACTTAACCAGGATGTCAGACCTCCTGCCCTACTTTGCAGATGTGAAATGTGTGCCGCTTGTGAGCTTGCCTGCGCTGCTTAGTGCACTGTAGTACAGCAAAACCCAAGTGACTTCAGAATGACCTGGCTCACATTCCAGAAGCTGATGCGGCTGTAAGCTGCTCAGTATGGATGAACTGCAAAGTCCTTATATGGATTTATATCGTGGTTTTATATTGGTTCTGCCTTTCTCCTCTTTTGAAGGTGGCATGATTTGGCGCTACTAAATGTTTAAAGAAGCAGAAGTATCTTTATAACTGTCTCATTATTCTTTTGTTTGTTACCTTTTCCAGGAGCTGCTATGAGGTATTTTGCTGCAATACTGAGAATGAGATTCCATTAAAATAGGAGTGCTGCAGTGCCTCTTAAGTATAGCTAGAAAGCTTGTGGCTTTTACTGAAGCAAAAATACAATTTTCCAATACACTACCCAATTAAACAGGTGATTTTACAATGTTAACTTCAAAGAGGAAAAACATTGGCTCTAAGATATAGGTATCTTTCTCATTCTTCAGACAGTACTACTGTAGGTGAATGGGTGGGTACTATAATAGCAGGTGAAAGGCAGTGCTGAGGCTTGTGTACTTGTGCCCGTGGAGAAGTAATGAATTATACAACTGTACTGCAGTTCATGAAAAGAGAGCCAAGTGTCACTGGAGAAAGATCAATATAAACTTGTTAGGACTGCTTACTTTTTCCCCTTTGCTTTCTGGTGACCATAGTTTGTGAAGATATATGGGGAACAGAGTTAGGTATTCAGAGAGAAGCGACTGCTGATTAATGATGTAGAGAAGGGTAGAACCTTGGAACTACTGTGTAAAAAGGATTCATAATTAGAAGATGGATAATGAGAAAGCAAGTGAGATTTCGTTACTGCATCTTCAGAGGATGCAGAGCGAAGGCTTAAAACCAGCAAGAATTTGTTTAATTCCCCAAATTAACACGTTGAAAGCTCAGGAGCTTAGTAGTAGTAGTTGTTTTTTATATTTTTAGGGATTAGACTCCTGTACAGATAATTAGAAAATCCACAACTATATTTGATAGGATTAAGAAATTATAAAGAATTTAAATTCTCATACTTCAGTACAAAAGCTGTGGTGATATTTTGAAGAATATTCTCACATGGGAATTCGGATTTTGTATATGTCTGCATAAGACTTTCATAAGCTTTTCTGAGACTCATGTGGTATTGGTGACTGATATGGAAAAGATACTGACCTAAACAAACCTAGCCAGCTAGTATGTTATATTTAGTATTTTCTTTACTTTCAGTGAGGGTTTTGCTTATACTGGTTGCAAAATTGAACCATGACAGAGGAACGATAAAAGACTAACTGGAGTCCCCAAATGCTCCCAAAGTTTTGCCTCAAAAGAATCTTGTTCTTAAGCTTTCATTCAGTGTACTGATTGCAAAAAGGTGTGATATTTTGAAACAGATAAGATCTGATCCTGGACTGCACAAGAAATTCATGGACAGTTATTTACATGTAAAGTAGCTTACAGGAATTCAGATTTCTGGTCACTTGATTTTCATAGCATCTGCACTGCTGTGCTTTCAGTAGCCAAAACCAGTGCTACTCGTACATGTGATTATGCCGTGCAGGACCTGAATTGTCATGACAAGTACAGATTTCTCTTCATGCTGTACTTACCACTTGACCAGAATACTGCTGTGTGTTTCATGCAATTACTCCATGAAAATCTAAAGAAAAGAAATAAAAGGAAATCGCTACTCATTAAGCTAGACATTGCTATCATACATTTGTCTCCATAAATTATCCGTGATGCCTCTGTTTTTTCCCATCTATGTGCAGAGACCAGAAATAAAGTTTCTCAATGAAATCCAATTGACCCTATAGGTAACAAAAGTTTTGTTTGTCCTAATTTGTGTAGATGGCTTAAAGTGCTGTGCTTATTGTGGCATTTACTCTGAGCAAATGTTGGCATTCTTGGGAAAGTAGAAAGCCTGTCATTTTTGGACTGGGTTTCTGAACTACGGAGACTGGGAACTGTTTGACGGATTCAGTCACCATTTTAGCTGGCATGCTTTATGTTGGAGGTTTTGTATAACTTGCCTGTGAGATCCCAAGCTCTTCATAGCAAAGAACTGAATCAAGTGGTTGCCAGCTGATGCTCACCCCAAATAGTGTTTACAGAGACCATTCAGTTGCCAAAAATTTTTCAGCTTCAGACCCTTGAGAAAAGCAACTGTCTATGGGCTGATGTAGCACGTGACCTGTGTGGAGCATCAAATGTGGGGACTGGTTATTTAACTGAGACACTCATGGGATCTTCTGGTTGCTCTGAAGCTCAGAGTGATGCCAAGTGTGGGTCAGGAACCACAGGGCTCAACCTGAGTCCTGCTCAGGTCTCAAAGTGGGGAGGGAGGAATGGAAAAGCTTGGTGGTGACAAGAGAGTAACGAAAAGTCTTCTGGTCTGGTGAACTCATCTGGCAACTTGGGAAGCATTGTTGGAGCTTATGATGGCCTCAGCTGATGCTCCAAGCACCTCCAGCCCTGTGTGAGGCACCCCAGAAAGGCAGTAAACCTGAACATCTGCTCCCAAGGAATACCAAGTGCGCTGTGAGAAACATGCCTCTTCTGGGATTTACAGTGGAGTTTAGTCTACTGTATAGGCATGTTAAAAACTGGCACGCAAGGAATGTACCTCTTCCTGCATCAACAGATGCTATATGCATATGTTAGATAGAAAACAGTCTGTGTGCACTTGTGAGTTAATGTGTTGTCCCAAATTTAAGTATGAGAAAGCAGAAGCTTGTAGGTGAGAGATAGAGAGGCATTTAGCAAGACTGATGCTTAGGAAAGATGGGAAGTGCATTGCAGATGTATCTGCAGACATTGCTGCAAATCAACATGACATTTGCATGAACTATTTTCCATAGGGGTTTCAGAGAAAACAAGAGCCACTGAACCACTGTTACTGATTTTTTGGTTTTTGTTGCCCAGTGGTGATGCATAGGTATGGATTGCTGGGATGGGCAGGTACAGAAGACATTTTGGCTGTAGCACCACGCTATCAGCTGAGAGTGCAAGCACCAGTTAGCATGGTACACTTCAGCAATTCCCCCTGTTTTTCAGTTTAGAAACAAAATTATACATTTATCTTTCTCTTTGGAAGTATTTAGATTTCAAAATCAGAAATCAAGAAGGTTGGATTTAAAGTGAAAATTGTTTAGATTTTAATAGTTTTATATGTTTTTCATGTGAAACTTTTGATATTTGTTGTGTGGAGATTTATGTTTAAATATCTTCAGCAGAGATCTGCAGACAAGAAGCTCTCATTTCAAAATGCTTTTTCTTTTGGTATTATATCTGCTTTCCAGTGCATTAGCAACATGAGACCCAAGCAGACGTTTGACTGCTCCTCCCATATGGGGCTGTGCATGCACTTGTGGTGCCTGGAGCCGCTTGAAGGCTACGCTGCTGGGTCAGCTCCCGGGGCTTGGTGAGGTCTGGCTACTTCAGTTGTGAGCATCTTGTCCTGAGTGATAAAAAGGGTTTATCCACACAACATGAAAACTAGCTTGTAATTAACACAGAACAGAGACGAGGCTAGCTGAGAACATTGTTAGAAAACACTGCTGTTCTTTTTGTTATGCATTTCTGTACATCTTAAAGTCAACCTGTAGACTGAACGTTACCTATATGAACAATTGTCCTTATATGTGAAGTGCTATCGTAACTTTGTGTTAACAAGTGGTCCTTATTCAGAGTGCATCTTCTCAGGAAAAATATGGATATTGTGAAGGTTGTTTGTGATTTTATGTATGTTGCATTAGATCATTGCAATGAAATTGGGAAAGGCAAATTAATGGCTGGATAGGCTTTCTGCTTAGAATATCCAAATTTAGCTGAAAGTCTTATGTGATAGAAATCATCAATGAGACTCATAGATGTACCTCATGTACATGAGTACCTCATCCCTCAAATTATCATTCTAAGGTAAAGAAAGTGATTTTCTGTATCACAGGTGACCCGACTGGCCAAATTTAAACCTTCAGACTTCTTGGACACAAGATTTTTTGAGGGATTAATTCAGTTGCTGCCTATTCCCTGCCAGTTTACCAATCCAAGCATAAATGAATGACCAACAGATGTTGAGAAGCGTTTTGCCTAAAATCGTAGGTACTTGTCATTCTCAAAGGAGAACTAATGAAGTATCCACACATCCTTTTATCTCGTTTGTATAATCTTTGTAATCTTTGTTCTGCAGTCTTTCTGTTTAGCTGATATGTTCGGTCACTGCTCACAAAAACCTCATCTAATTTTGATGTTCAGAGAAGTTCAGCACCTCCTGTAGTTAACGTGGAAAAAAAGATTAGTTGCTCCTAACATCCCACTTCCCCCCCCCCGCCGTCTGCGTTCATAGAAGTGCAACAGGCTGAGAGAATCTTAAGGGAGGAAAAAGAAATTAGATTGCATTGCAGTCACATCTCTTAAGCTTTAATGGGCTTGTAGTGGAAGAGAGGAAAAATAGTTCTATCTGGTTTCACCATCAAAGTGGGCTTAAATACACCCGAAGATTACTCTTCTGCTGTCAGGATCCGGTCATGCTGCCTATTTTAGCATTTTGCCATGCTCTGTCATAGCCACTAAGCTGAAGGACAGAGGCAGCAATGTGACCTTACAGTAGGTGTTGTCCTTGGTCACCTGGGTGTTTGGGCCATGCCTGTGCCTGGCAAGTCTAGATGTAAGATGTAGAGCATGCAAGAGGGGAATGGATTTCTTCCAAACTTTAAACTTGCTTTAAGCTGGAACTGCCTTATTAACACCCTCCATTGGTGCTGTGGTTGAGTAAAATATATTATGCCTTGGGCTGTACAGCTAAGATACCCTGTTATCAGTAGAAAAAATCACTTTTCTCCTGTAAAATAGAGAAATATGCGTCAGTCTAAATATATGTGTAAAATAAGACTGATCCCCGTGGAATTTTAGAATGTAATAAAATGTACAAGGTCATTGCCAGACAAGCAATCTCAAGATACAGATTTGAACTATATCAAAATATGCTTATCATGTAAAAATGGAGAGCCACTCCGACAAAAGGCCTCTCTGAAAAATCAGCTGACATGGCTTATCCAGAAGGTAGTTTTCTTGGTTGCATAAAATAGTTTCAGCACAGTGAGGGAATAAATAACATTTGATTTCAAAAGAGTTGCTTATTCAGATGAATCAGGTCCCAAATGCAAATGGTTCTATAGCACTGTATGTATGAGGACTGCTCCGAAATTAATGCCTCCTGTTTTATCATGTTGACCCACGAAATCAAAGGCAGATGTTGGTGGCATGGCAGTAATAGAGGATGAACTTTCCCACCAATGTTTCATTATATTTTGTTGCTGTGTGATAGATGGCAGGACAGCGGAGTGGGCAGTCTGACAAAATGGCATCTGGTATGGAACTGTGTTTGAAGCTAAGGTGTGAAACTGAATTCCTCCATGCAGAGAAAATGGCACCCATTGAAATTCATCAATACTTGCTGAATGTTTATGGAGACCAAGCAGTGGATCTGAGCACAGTGGGGCGTTGGGTGGTGCATTTCAGCAGTGGTGACAGCGATAGAGAGTCACCTCCACTGGTGCAGATGTTCATGAGCACAGCATGAAGGCTCTTGTTCATTGCCGGGGAAAACATAACTAGTGGAGACAACTTTGTTGTAAACTATTGCTTTGTAGTTGAGAATTTGCCCTATGAAAAAGTGTTATTGTGCTCTTTGTATCTGTTGTAATTTGCATGTAAGTAAATAAGAGACGTTACTTTGGAGTGACGTACGTGTAACAATGTTACAAAAAAATGCTGAAGACTCAAACTACAGAATTGGTTGTAGAGGGTTTGTAGTCTGTGTGTAAGTATGTGCAAACTGAAGTATCTTTCAGCACAAGTGTGCACTTGTGCTGCTGAAGAGCCTGTCTGTCAACATTTCAGAAACTTTCTAAGCCAAGACACTACTAGACAGACCTTGCAAAAAATTCAGTTGTCCAAGTCCTAGCTTAAAAATGTCAAGTAAGAGAAGATAAGTGAGCTGTGACAATAATAAGGCTTTTAATAGATAATATTAGTAAATAAAAATCTAATGCCCTTTGGTATGCTGGTAATACACAAGCCTATCTTGATGATTCGGGTCTGTGATGAGAAGAATCTGAATCTGCCATTTCTGGTATGACAGAGAGAAATTTCTGGCTTTGCAAACCAGCATAAAACTTTCAATTTTACTTTTCTAAAAACCAAGAGATGTACTTGATAAGAGAGAAAGGAAAGTGGGAAAACAAAGTGTAACACTTTCCTGAAGGGGATGGAACTCTGCAGTAGTAAATGATTTACCTTATGGGGAAAATGCATCTGCTTTGCTATGAAATTCTTATGGAAAAAGATTTGTGGTTGTTTTTGAAACTTTCTTCACAATTGGTTTATTTACAACGTATGATTTCTAAGATCACAATCTCTGTACAAAAATTTGCATTCAACAGCTGAAAAAGTCCACTTCAAAAATGGCTGTTCTGCCTGCCTTTTGTCTTCTACTTTTGGCAGATTTTTTTTTTTTATTTATGTGATAGTATTAAGGAAGCAATGGAAAGATCCACAGAACTTCTGTGATTGTGGAAGGCTCTTGGAGGAAGGGTTGGTTATTGTGTAGGAAAAAAATCCGTTTAATAAAGATCAAACTGAAATTAAGGCAGGAGGTTGTGTTCTTAGTGAGGTCTTCAGTCTGCTGATGACCAAAGGGTTCTTCACAAAGCTGACTATGAATTATAAAAGTAATGTATCTCAGCACTCATTTTAAGAAAAGAGAGAGGAAGGGTTACTTGTGGGAAGAGATTCTATGGTTCAGGAGTAAACAGAGGGAAAGAAAAGGGGGAAAGGCAAATCTTCTGTCTGAAGATATCACAAACATCTGAAAGAACCACTGAGATGAAGGTGATGCGTTGAAGAGACTGAAAACTGGGTAACTTTTTACTAATTTTATAAGATTTCTTATACTAGCTGAAGGGCTGTGTCAGGAACTACTTCAAAAGTGATAGCACAGAATTAACTGTCAACTTCCTTGAATGAAAAATTATAGCCTGGTCTGGATCTTGGATCCTGAAGCAAAAGTTATCTTAAGTGAATTGGAGAGCTTGGGTATCTAATAGTAGCCACTGTGTCTGCAGAACTGGGCTATGTCTGAGCTTGGAGAAAGTACACTTTGATGGTTTGTTTGGAGAACTAACCTCAGAAGGGCAATTGCTCACTTCTGGAGAGCCTCTGGAAAATTTAGAAGCCCGCAGCACTAGTTGGTGGGGTTATTAGAAATCAGATACGTGAGATCCAAGAGGAGAAAATGCCACCGGGCCTGAGTACTGATAAATGTTTTTCTCTCTTGCAGTCAACTTATTGTATGATAAACAACTCAATAATTGTTAGAAAATAAGAAAGGAAAAAAGAAGCAGCAGTTTAACTAGTTTATATAGCTTGTGCTTTTTCACTAATCCTGAATGGGATGGTGGTTTTATAAAGATCATGTACAATAAGAGAAAAAAAAATCAAAACAAGCATAGCAGTCTTGCAGCAATAAGTGAAAAAAAAAAAAACCACCAAAACCAGAAGCAAACCTTGCCCTATAGGGAAGATTAACATAGTAACTGATAGTTTTCGTCTGTGGCATCTCACTCTAACTTGATAAGTAGTAGTTCGAGAATGGGGGTGCTTCTCTCACAGCGGACGTCCCTAATCCATTAGACAGTTTGGGAATTGCAGGAGGACTGCAGTACTGCAGCTTTTTAACATTTGGCTTCCCAACCTTTTTCTCTTGGCCTATGACTTGAGCACATGGCTATAATGTATAGTCTCAGAAAATCTGTATGACCCAATAATTAATGCACATGTAGAGATGTAATTAAAGCCTTGAGTGAGAAGCTGGTGGCATATGAATAAATGAAATTTCTCAGTTGTAGTGGTACACCTCTATGTACAAATTCACTTTTCTAATAAATCATTCATTATGTTTTAACTGTTAAGAAGATAATTGACATTTAAATGCAGGACCATTCTCTGACCCGCTCTATCTGCTTCTGTATTTGAAGTGCATCTTCTCTTAAACTGGTCTCTTTGCATGTCCAGGAAGGGAGCTGTTATTTGGCACAGACTTCTTTGGTGTAAAACTTAACGTGTATCTGTTTAAGAATTCAGTTCTTCATGCAAGTAATATCTAATGATGTTATAACACCCTGAAGAAACAGACTGAGGAAAGTGTGATATTGGAATTCTATACTGATTGTTAATTGTCACATCATGTGGTAATGTCTCAGGAGCTGTGTTCACTTCTTAGGATCTGTTTCTCTCCACAGAGCACTGGAAGCTCCCTTTGTGTTACGTACGATTTTTCCTAACCATACAGTAGGAGAACAGGGGCAAAGTTATTTTGGTTATAGTGTGTGACTAAAAGTTACCTGGAGGTTTTTTTTATGAAGCTTAATGAATGCAAACCTTACAGACAGTTAAGATTTATTGATAACATACCCTAAGCAGTGCCTAATTAGAAGTGTAGTTGCGTTTATGTGTGGATGTCATGGGGCTCAGTTATTCTCTATTATCCAATTTAATAATTTTGTGCTATGGAGTTATCAAAATCAGGTGAAGTTAAAGGAGCTTGGAAATGAAACAGCCTCTTTCAGTGGAAGCTAAGGTCCTTTTAATAGCAGATCCTCTGTATGTGATTCCTTCTGGATTAGTCAGTTTAGGCTTGAATATATTGACATATTCACTTTCTGGATCTTTCTTCCACTGTGCAGCCTGTAGTCTTTTTATTGTTTATTTAAATGATTAGTTTCATATACATGACATATCTTATTTGTCTCAATTTAATGACAGATGTAAGCTTTGTAATTAATTGTAAGTCTTTGAAAGTTCTCATACTTCAGAATAATAGGGTCATCAATTGTCTTATTAATAAAACATTTTAATCGTTAGCACGGATACTTTAACCATAGCAACCTGAATAATCTGTGCGTAAAATTGCCCTCTCTATTTCTTCCTTCTTCAACTTTATTCTAAGGAAGATTGAAGTGAAGGTCAGGTGGACTGATTGGTGATACACCCCATTTGGGGAAGGATAGAAGACTACTGAAATACAATGTTAATATGTGTTTATTTCTGTTCAGTGAAATCCTCTATAAAGCTGGTTATTTTTTCAATATGAATTTAATATACCTGTTTTCTATTTCTGGCCCACTTTAGCAGGTAATTGTAAGGTTTATGTATTAAAAAAAAATTCTCTGCATAGCTCGCAGAAACTTGAATTACATTAACAGACTCCTTCGCAGTTGTGATTGGAGCGCTTTGAATATATTTCTGTGAGTTTCTAGAAACCAGTCAGTAGGTGAACAGTGGAGAAGTAAAGCTTCTTAAAAACATGCAGTCACTGCAGTGCTCCAGTCCTTCAGGAACTGTTTACTCTGGAGAAGAGTGAGACCCTATTGCTTTTTACAGCTCCCTGAAAGGAGGTTGTTTTGAGATGGGGATCAGCCTCTTTGCCCAGATAACAGTGATAGGATGAGAAATAATGCCCTCAGGTTGTGCCAGGGGAGGTTCAGGTTGGGTATTAGGAACAAATTCTTCGAAAAAGAAAAAAAAAAGTGGCACCCTTTCAGGGTGGTTTTCTGTGAGCTTTCCACTGTGCTGGAAAGGCACTCACCTCTATCAAACCTGTGCGTCTTCAGGAAAACTTACTAGTTTTAAAATGGTGTCTTCCCTAAAGTGATTCTCATATCTAGAAAAAGAAATAGGTGCAAGATATTATTAGGAAAATTTTAAAACAAATTTGAATAATATGATATTAAGGAAATATTCTGCTTCTGTGCTGATGTGTGTTGGTCCGCAGTGTCATATAAATCTGCTTACCTACAGAGATGGAGATATTTTCTTTTTTCTTTTTTAAAAAATAAAAGTGTACAGAGAAAAATTTGAGAGGTCAGATCTCATTTAAGTTTCCAAGAAAGTGGCCTGGTCTTCAAGCAGCCTCTGGGCAATAGGTGCATAAATGTTGAGATGTTTTGAAAATCTGTCTTAAGCTCTGTAGCGAGAGCTATCAGGTGTTAAATATGTTTGAACAACTGGCTCATTTCATGTATTTAGATGAGATCTCTTGAAATTGTGTATGTTTTGATGATTTCCCCTGATTCGGCTCATGCAGAGCTGAGGGAAAAAGAGAAATTCAGACTGCTGCTCAAATAATTTAACATAGTTCTGTTAGATGTCATAAAGTCATGTGCGGCAACTGCTAAAAGGCAAACCGGAATGCCACCCATTTTGTAGTTCTGGATGGCCATAAGGATTTGAGATCTGTAGGCAAAGTGGGTTTTATTCTGTTTGTTTTTGTTTTGTTTTCTCTATGTAGGAAGTACTGGTGCTGAGTGAGGAGTGGATCTTTTTCTGAGTATTGAGCAAAAATGATTTTGGCATTCATTCCATGTTTCATGGGTAAGGAAAGAAAAAAGTGTTCCTTTTAAAGTTGACTTTAGAAACTGAAATAGTAGCTTTAGACTGTTGCTAGGCTTGGAAAATTTGCATAATCCTTGGATGCAATTGTAAGGATGTGGTACATTGCAGAGATTTTTCAATAAATCAACCACTAAATTCTGTCAATAAATATATGCTATAAATAATTACTGACTCACAGTTAGACCTATAAACACTACAAGTCTTTCAGCAGTTGGCACAAATAAATACATGTTGTTTGCTGCAGTTGGCTCCCTCACTATGAGCACGCTTCCCCAGCTACACAAATTGCTTCCTGGTGTCTCCGTGGCTTACATAATGGCCCTGTCCATTTTGCTAGTGGATGTAACACCTGTCCGGAGGAAAAACATCAGAAACAGGATGATAAGGATACATTTTCAGAGCATGGATTCCTTGGGCTGCCCTGTGGTGTAAGGAGCCTGCTGGCCGCATGTGGAAGTGACTGTAGCTTTTCTGAATTTACTGGCTTGTGGCACTTAGTTTCTCTCATAGCACAGCGGCTCTGATAGTATTGTACATGCCTAGATGCTTAATTCTAAGTCTCTTGTGTAAAGTTTAGGTCAGAGGAAGTGAAATGCTGTCTTCTGATGTTTGCAGTAGTTTGTCATTTTGAAGTAGGCGGTTTCCTGAAGCACGATGCCAAATGGGTTATGGAGAAGGGATCACACGTCAGTGTTTTGGTTTGCTTAGAATTGTCTCAGGGAGTAGGAGTGTGCAGTGAGCGGCACGTGCATCGCGTGCCAAGGGATGGAGAAATCTCTTGCAGTTTGTTTGGGAGTAATGTTGTGGTGCTCAGACTGGTGTGCCTCCCCCCTGCTTTCAGCATAAGGCAGGATACAAAGAAGAACAATTCAATGGGAGAGAGAAAAAAAAAAAAAAAAAAAAAAAATCGAAGTTTCTCTTGGCACTTTTTGTGCATATGTATCATTTGCTGCTAATTAGACGGGCATGCAGGGCTAACGTGTTCCTTTGCTTCTCAGTACTGCTCAGAATCCAAATGAGTTTCTCACTACCAGGAACTCGGAGGTTTTATCAGCTTGTCTGAAACCGCCACGTTTGGCTGCTTTTTGTAAATGGCAGTAGAGTGTTTTCCTTTTGTGCATGCCGGAACTGAGCCTGAGCCACGTTGACGTTAAAATAATACTCAGCGTGTACATGCAAAACATGTACACCTAAGGAGGCAGCAGTCAGGCATCCCTGCTGAATGCTAATGAAGGTGGGAAAAAATACTTGTATAGCATTATGATCTGTAATGAGAAGCAGGTGAAAGAAGCAGAGGGTGAGAAAATGGAGTTTAGTCTGTACTGAAGGGCAAAAGAAAACAGTTACTGAAGAACTTGCTGGGGGAGTGGAAGTCAAATGTGCACTATTCAGGAAAAAACACAGTTGTATGCCCCCCAAATAACTGAGATGGTTTGCAGTTAATTCTACCTTGAACTAATGTAGAAGGACAGAAAAAAGGAGTCAAAGCTGCTCAGTTCGACCTGGTGATTTAGAATAGTATTGATGCCATTGTGGCTAATGTGCAGCTCTGTAAAACCATGCTCCATTTAAAATTTCCAGAAATGCTTATTCAGTTTCAGACTTCATGTTAAGCTGTAATTCTGGGAGAAAAACATAACTAATGGAATTACGTTTTGTTGAGAAGAGTGCGGGTATTTTGGAGACTTTCTGTCAGGTACTACTCAGTTGATTTTTTTTTAGTAAAATTTAATAAAATCTACAAAATGTTTAAATTCTTGGATAATTCATGTCTTGACTCGTACTTCTAAATTGCTGTCTAAAAAAAAAACCAAATCTTTTTTTTTTTTTAAATACATGATGCAGTCTTTCCTGGCTCAGTCTTCCAAATCCACTCAAGTGCAAAGGCAAGCAAAATTCAGCTATAAAGTAGATTATTGGCTATAAAGCTGCTTTACTCTGAGATTCTTACCTTCTTTGGAGGAGCCAGAGAGAAGTATCAGATCTGTCTTTTGTAAAACAAAGCCATCAATTATCTTTCACTATGTACTCTCAGTGCACTTTTAGCAGTGACATATGCCCTGTTCTGACTTCACGCTGGCAGCTTTTCTGCACAGAAACTAGTGTTTTCAATGAAGATTAAACAAAAAAATATATATATTTGGAAAACAACTGGTGTATTTGTTCACCACTTGGTGGCATCACTCAGTTGTATGGAAGCTGAACCGCTTTGCCCATTGAGCAGCTTTACTTCTGTACTTGGTATGAAGGGACTTTCATATTTTATTTTAGATTATTAAAGACTGAAGAGAGTTATTAACATGCTCCCATAAGCTAAATGAAAGCCACAACTCTAGTTCTGATCACTGTATTTCTTCTTTATGGCATATCGTTCACCACTTGGAATCTTATTTTTAACTGTATAAAAGCCAACAGAAGGCTGGTCTGGGTATCTCCTCTTTCTGCCCACCCTTGTTAACTTCTCATGGATGGCAGCTAGTGTTTTATCAGGCTGATAGTGACACAAAAATGGTGTTATGCGTTGAAATTGGTTTTGTTTGCTTTTCCAGGGAAATTACTTTAAGCCTCCAATTGCTGCAGTCAATGTGCATTCTAGGGAAAGGAATTATGCTATTTTGTGAGTAAATACTTCCTATAAAACAAAAGCATTTTTCAGCTGTCATGCCAAAAGTGGGTGATCTTTCCATGTGTGTACAAGCCAACAATAACCGCTTACTGAAAATGCTGAAACATGGAGATAAAAGAGGAAACAAGGCACGACTGATATTTAGAGGTAAAGGACAGTCCTGGTAATGTCAGGGAGCTCTGACAGCTTATATATGCTGAGGGCATTGCCTGGTTAATGCAGAATAGCTGCTTGCTATTGCTAGAGCCATATCCTAGGGATCTTTTCCAAAGAAGTCAGATTTGAACTATCAACATGCGTTGATAGTGACAGGACAAGGGGAAATGGTTTTAAACTGAGACAGGGGAGGTTTAGGTTAGATATTAGGAGGAAGTTTTTCACACAGAGGGTGGTGACGCACTGGAACAGGTTGCCCAAGGAGGTTGTGGATGCCCCATCCCTGAAGGCATTCAGGGCTGGATGTGCTCTGGGCAGCCTGGTCTAGTGGTTGGTGACCCTGCACATAGCAGGGGGGTTGAAACTAGATGATTATTATGGTCCTTTTCAACCCAGGCCATTCTGTGATACTAAGAATGGGCCCACAACATATCAGTAAGGCATATAGTTGTAGGCAAGCTTTTTTTAAATATTGCTTCCACTATTGCCAAAGCAGCACAAGTAAGGTTGTACTGCCAGTGTGCCTTTTGTTCTTTGAGGAACAGCGAGCAGTTCTTGCTTTGAGGGAGTGGGGTGGCTGGGTTGAAAGTTGGAGGATGAATATATATATATATATAAAAATTCATTTTTCTTCCTCTCACCCTTTCTTTTGTTTACGCTGCTGAATGCTTGATTTTCAGTAAAAAAGAGCAGCTATCAAATAATACTATTTCTGAAATTTTTATTTGTCCAAATCTCTTGCTTTTCTTTACTGCTGAGATGCAGTTATATATTGCTTTATCAGAGATATTTTGACATGCTGACTACATGTACACTTAGCATTCACACAAATATATACATGTACTGTTTTTCTTCAATCTTTTCCTTATAGCTGCTGGCCTTCTGAAATAATCAGCACTATCTTAGAGAATGTAAGCATTGATGCATATCTGGTTTTTTTTGGAGCGCTTAGTGATGTGAACTGGCCTACTGAGAATTTTTCTTAAAGTGGAAACCTAAGTATTCAGCTATAGGGCTGCATATACTCATGCCATTTATAATAGATTTTTCTAAGATAAAAAAAAAAAGATATATTTTTCAACTGACTTACCATTCTTGTTGCTAAGATTCAGTTGCTAAGAAAAACACCTAAGATTCTCATCTTGGAGGAAAAAAAAAATCAGAAACAGGTTAAGTGGGATTTTTTTTTTCTTTAATGTGTTATCTAGTGTAATTGTTTTAGTTGGTAGTTATTGGGAGAGTAAGTAGCAAAAAATACCCCATGGAGGTCTCACAGTGAAAATTTCAGTCTTGGAAGATACAATTTCCTTTGTAGTTTCACTGAAGGCAAAGATATGAGCTTACAAGACTTTGGCAATGATCTTTTCTCGTCCACATCGGGGTTAGTGGCTTGCCTGCACCTCTCTGTTGGTGTCTTGTCCACACTTAGATGCTGATGATAATACTATAGGTTCAGTTTCACAAAATACATCTTTTTGCTTCAGTAATCCCATGCAAGTCCATGATTTTGGGGACTATGGTGCCCGGTTTTATTGCTGTTGTCAATCCATTGTTAAGGACATTACATCACATATATTTGCACTTGGAAAAGTTTCAGCGTCTTGTCTGGGGATGCTCTGGCAATGTGGCATATCAGTTTTTGAAGCTGTTCACAAGCTGGCAGGAGAAAGTGTGATTGGCTGCTTGGAGATGGAGAGAACCGTGTACTGAATTCCTGTAAACTCTTCTCAGTGCAGCTTTAAAAAAAGGAATGCTGAAAGGGATGTTTGCTTGATGTTGGGCTCTGAGAGCATGGATTTGGAGGGGGCAAACATAAGAGTTTGCTCTACTTCTGTGTTGAGAACATAGTTTATTTATTTTTAGCATTTATATCGAGTTTTTGTGAAGTCTAACAAGCTTATCCATCTGACCAACATGATTTATATCAGGAACATGATTTACATCAGGATCTGTGATGAGGCTATGTTAGACTTTCCTGTAGTTTCCAATGTAATCGTATCAAGAGTGCTTGGATACTGGTCTCAAATACAGAAGAACAGATGCTTTAATGAAAGAGAGGAAAGATTTATTGTTCTTAAAAATGCTATATCCAAAAACCCACAGTCTAACTTGGGCTAATTAGGAGTTTTGGTTGGTTTGGTTAAACCATGATTAATTTTAAATTTGCTGTCTTGTTTTAAGGTGCATTATGTTTGGATTGAAGGTCTGTGTAGTGGAGTGAGAAATGTTCAACTTCATTGCATTTAAAGTGATACAGCAGTAAAAGTGCTACATAAAATATATTTACAATTGACATTTCTTATATTGGTCTCTCTTTTAACAGTTATTCTGTTGTGACAAGTAACTATAGCTTCGTGTGGGTTTTTAAAATAAAATCTTAGTTACTTGAAGAGGGGGAGGTATACCACAAATGTAGAACATACAGAGAAGCAAAAGCCCATAAAAAATGAGAGAAAGAAAAAGATTCTGACTGCTGAGTATCCAAAGAAAGAGAAATTGCATAAAATGACAGGTATTAGGTGCTAATAATGTAAATTTATTATAAATTGCCTTTCTCAATTAATGAAAGAAGCTGAAGAGTAACCAGACACCATCAAACGTGAATTAAGGAAGAACACATTCCTTTGGAGACCCAATTTAGTGAGTCAGCAGGTTGAGTGCTTACATAGCTGATTTTGATATTGTCCTCAATTCATCAATAGTAGGAGTTAATCTTTTTTTGTAGATCAACACATTTAATAGAAGCATCTTTAGTGGTATTAATAAGATTATTCTATAATTTTGTGTGCCTGATAGAGTGAATTTGCCTCTTTCCTGCGTGACTGTATTTGCTGTAGATTTTCGCTCTTGACCGTAGAAGTTTCTCATGTACTACTTCAGAAACATTTGGGGTTTTTTTGTTTATATATGCATGAAAATGCTTCCCTGTTTAGTGTTGTTTGGTATTTTTTCTTTGTGAAGAAACTGTCATCATCCATCTTGTTTTAAACACCTGCTGGGAGGCTGCAGTCTTTTTCCTCCTACTGTCATCCTTTTTATCTCATCTCAGTGCTCCAGACAAATCTCCCAGAAAGACCTTTTCCATTTAAGTTAAAAATACCCCCATGAATGAGTTTCCTGAACACTTAACGTCTTGATTAAAGATACAGCTTATCGCCTTCCTGACCTGATGTATTTTTATCTCCTGATTCTTCACTATACCAATGTTTTACTCAAAACTTTTAAGTGCATCTGTTTGTTTATAAATTGACTAATGAATCAAATTGGTGATTAAATTTTGTATGCATTAATAATACAATAGCTAATTGTTTGTGTATAACATAATATTTTGCTACCTAGGCTACTTGGTTCAACTTGCAGCAGAATAAATTATATAAATTGATAATAATCCCAGGAAATACTAGGATTTAGTATTCCAAAATATATTTTTCCCAGGATTTCATATGTTCCCTTGAATTTTTTTTAATTAATAATAAAATTATTTTTATTCCTTCTGGTTTTCAAAGATAAACTACAAGAAAAATGACTTTTCAGCCAGGATGACAGAGACATTAGTACTAAGGCAAATGTAAAGTCCTTCATCTCAGCATGATGGTAGCTTTGAAACTTAATTAAAAACACTTAAGTGCCAACTTTGTTAATCATTTCATTGCAGAGTACTGCACCAAAAATACCAGGTGTGCGCAGTGTGGATTTCCATTCCTTTGCTGTTTCTGATTGATGTTCTCATCCTTTGTTTGAGGATCTTTCTAAGCAAAACAAAACAAAACAAAACAAAAAACCAACACAGTAACATCTTGATTTTCAAACAGTGCAATTGTTTAAAACACAAGTTGTTTGATTAGGATGATACTCCATTTGCTGTGCAATAATGAGCTCTTAAGGGCTAGTCAAACTGGAAAAGAAGAAAATAATTCAAGGAAAAGAAATAAGGGAGGGTGTATCTAATGGTGTGCAAAGTGGGTAGGATCAGCTGTAGTGATGCACAGAAGTGAGAGATGTCGGGGCATAGAAGTTGGAAGAGGCAGTGTGAATGCCAGTAGGAGGATGTCTTGTTAGATCAGAAATCAGTGGCAGCTGGACTGTTGATAACTGTAGAAACAAAGGAAAAAGGGACTGAAAGATAACCGTATTGTCATGTTACCAGGAGCAGGATAGCAGTTTCTCTTGGAGCATTTTGATTCCATGCAGAGTGAAAGAGGGATTCACAGGGAGACTTGAGCTAAAGCCCTTTATGCAAATATCCTTATGAAGTTTGTGCCAAATTTTATAGTATTCATATGTCTTCAGAGACAGGATGGCAATACAGGAATCAGTGGTAGAACAGTAAAGGGAGTTTCTGAAAGTGGGCTTCAAAAGGACAGGTTAGGAGAGATACTTCACTGAGATGATTAAAAACTGGATTAATTGATAATTTAGGAAACAAATCAAGTATAAGCTTGAGAGATGATCTACTGTTAGAACACTGACCAATAGCACCATTAAATAATCTACTCAAATGGTTTGAATGCAGATTTATTCTTTAAGTGTAGTGATCATGTTTTCACCAGGTTACCATGCACATTTCTTACAATATGGTTTGTGGGATGGTGGTATCCTCTTAAAATGCATCCTGACAGTGATGAAGACATTCAATACAGAAAACTAATAACTATTGCTACTCATATAGCACTGCAATCTGGAGACAAGTTTGCCAGAACACTGTCTCTTTTATCTGTAGAACTCAAATTAAAAATCATTATTTCTTTATTTCTTTAAACTTCAGAATATTATCTTCCAGGTAAATAAATATGAAAGTGACTTTGCTAGATGAAAGTGTTGTACATCTCTAGTAATTAAAAAAAGATCACAAAAAATCAGTGCATTTTGATTCATCTCTCCCTTATGCTAATAAACGTGTATGAGCCACAGTGCTTCAAACTTCTGTTTCGCTTTTAAGGAAATAAAGATGGGATTTGTGGAATTCATGTGCAAGAAGTAGAAGTCCTGTTGAGATGCTTATGAAATGGTAGCTGAGGTACATAATTATAGATCTACTCAGTCACATCTCAGTGATGCTGAATGGTTGCTTTGAATCCATAGTGTCATCCAAAATCCATGAAGAAAACCCTCTAACTCCAACGTGCTGTTAGAAAGCAGCATTCTTTTATTCCTTACAATACATACCAGTGACTCGACAAGCAAGCGCACCCTCTCAGATTTAACGTTCTACATTTGAACAGTTAAGACATGCATATGCAGTACATTGGCATATGTATTCGTTCCTTTTCAAGGATTCATCAATATATGCTAATGCTCCTTTGGGCATGCTCAGTGGTATCTAGGGTGGTCAAGTGCCCATCTACTACTTCTTCATTTTTCACCAGCAGCTTCATCACTGAGGCCTTTGACTCACTTTCATTCTCTTTAGAAAATTTCCATTGCTCATTAGACCATAGCGTGCAACTTTTTATAACAGTATATGTGGAATGTAAGGAAAATGTCCTTGCACCTTTTGAGGCAAAAGATAAAAGTATTCTGTTGTGACACCAGCACTTCTTGTGAGGCAAAGTCTTTGAGGCAAAAGATGAAAGTGTTCTATTATGTCCGCAGTGCAAAATTATTGAGGAAAACAAGACTAGTCACCCACTAAAGTTGAAATGGAAAGTTTTAGAACTATCACTTATGGATTCTTCTTGCTAGATTAATATATTGGTTCTTAATCTAATGTAGTAATCCCTATTGCTAAGCAAACCAACCTATATCAATAGCTAGTATGAGGTAAAACAAAATTATACATCTTTTCTCATGCCACAGAGTGTAAGTGGGGAAATAAAAAAAAAAATAGTCAACAGTTTTCTTCTGAGATTGTGTAATCCTTGTACATTCTCTTGCTAAGCAATTTCAAGATGTCTTGAGAGTTAATGAGTTAATGAATTAGAGTCTATTATACTTCTGTAGTTGTTCCCCACTGTACTACGTAGAAAGTAGTTTTCTTCTGAATGTGCTAGAGGCTTATTCTTAGCCTTCACTGAGGACTGTGGAGGTTAAACTTCTTGGAATCCATCGTATTTTTATATAATGCAAGTCTTCTCTTGAAGTTATGACACGTTTGGTTTCACGTTCTGTAATTTGACTAAAGAAAGTTATTCAGAAAATGAAACCTTTTTTCCTTA
This sequence comes from Pavo muticus, assembly GCA_016647715.1. NCBI lineage: Eukaryota > Metazoa > Chordata > Aves > Galliformes > Phasianidae > Pavo > Pavo muticus. The sequence goes on along the minus strand of JACDJE010000050.1, from coordinate 1,389,023 downwards.
CTCTTTCCAATTTTTATTGCTTGCTGTACTGTCTGAAAACAGAAAGGCAAGAGGAAAAAACACTTACTGTGTAGCGTATGCTTTCAGGCAGAACACAATCAATTGACAAAATATCAGAATGTAGAAGCTGATTGGCTAATTCTTCATTTTAACCCATTGGCACAAACTGCAAAACACTGTGAAAATCCCTCTACCAAAGCAGTCTTTGCTGAGATATTTCAGCTGTGGTCTGTGCCAAGAGAAATGGAGGACTGTTTGCTGTGGTCTGTTGTACCACTGATCTTTTTGCTGCTGGTAAGTGAGCAGCTTTTGATTACTGTCACCTTCGGAATGAAGATCTTTCTTGTAATGCAACTGATGATGGGTTCTATATTCCATGAATAAGTGACTCTCTGAATGCAGTCTCCTGTAAGATAGGGCTTTATTTCTTCTCTCCTTCTGTCTTGTTTGTGCAAGTAAACTGTTCCTTCTGTGGATCTGTGGGGCTTTGCTTTTCTCACCCTTGGTGCAGCAAAGCTCAGTGGCTGGTACTCTCCGCAGGGGTCCATAGCTCAGCTCTGCCGTTCTCTCCCTCTGTTCCCACTTCTCTGTTTCCTGTTCCCTCCCCTGCTGTGACTAAATAAATTACCTGTATGACATGTTCAGTTTTCTCTGGCAAGGAGCCTGGGAAATCAAATCTGTTCCCAAACCTGGATCTCCCATTTGGCAAATGTAATGCCTCCCTGTTGCTAAATCAGGTCAGCTCTTAGAAAAAACAAAGTACAATTTCATATAACTATAATTAACACAGAGTAAATTTAGGTAATGCAGCTGACATATGTTTATTGTAAAGACCATCAAGAAAGTAATTTTGAAAGCACTTTGTTTTTCTCTGTTGCATTAGGATACATGTTGAATACTCTGTTTATAAATAAAATCAAATGTTTTTTTCAGTTAACTCATATCAACGTGAAATAAATTTATTTTCTGTCTGCTCTAAAAAGATATTTGGTGAAATGATTCATTGGTTGAATTAGGCACAGCTTTATGCATTCAATTACCATGATTTTATAAAAATCTATATTAGTTGATAATTAACAGCTAATTATTACTAATTATTCATAAACTCTCCCTCTCCTTTGGCTTTTTGACCTCTGAATGTGGAGATACAAATGAAAGTGCTAGAAAAGGGAGGGCAAAAGAACCCTTCCAGTATTCATTTTCCTATTTCTGCTCAGTCTGTTTCCCCTGGAGAGCTAAATTCTGAGCAAACCCCCAGCCTTCCTCAAGGGAGGAGCGCAGTGAGAAGCACTGCGCTCCTGTGTGAAGGCTTGTGGCTGCCGAGAGCTCCTGGGATACGCTGTACCTCAGCACTGACAAAGTAGCTGCTGATCTATAGCCAGGGGCTATGGTGAAAACCTTTTCCAGCCCCAGCTCAAGTCAGGCTTACCCTGAGGAAAAGCAAGCCGTGCGTGAGTGTGACGCCCAGGCTGTGGGGCTCTGCTGCTGGCATTGCCCATCCTGCCGGGCTGTGCTTTGAGCTTGGTTTTGCTTCATTCTTGGAAGTGAACAGGCTTAAATATCTATTTTTTAGTGGTACGTGTTTTCCCTGATTTTCTGAAGGGAACTACAGTATTACTAATAATTGTTTAGTCATTCATGAATTGCCTTTCTTCTAATGAGCACTTTTGTTGTTGCTCTGAGAGGCACTCAGTGAATGTTTCTTCATCAATTTAAAAATCTTTCAAAACTTTGTTACTTAAAACAAATCCTTGAAACAAAAATTGCTCTTTGTTATCCAAAGCCCACGTACAGCGCATGCAGCAGACAGGGGAAAGCAGTGAAGTGAGTTGTAAAGATCTGGAGTTTGGTTCCTGCCTCTGCCCTGCAGTGAGGGCCACAATCTTCATTTAGATTGGCTTTGGTATGAAGAAATGGCAGCAGTAATGTCATCTGTCCCCAGCTTAATCTTATCTGTACAGACTGAAGATACTGTTGCCTACTGTAAAGATACAGGATGATCTCTGAAAGGCTTCAGCTGATACGGTTAACAGAAATCTCTTCCACTCTGCCTTAATGGCAAGGGCAAAGCCTGTCATGTCCTCTTCCTGGTGTGCAAGTCAGTCAAAGGAATTTCTAAGCCTGCTCTAACCTGCCTTTATTTCTTGTCTTCTGCAGCCTGCGACCTGATGACCTTGGGGATCTTAGCCTTGGTGACATCTACAGGTTGTGCCTCAGCCAACGCCCTGCAGTCCTTGACGGACGCCATGCACATCCCACATCTCTTTGTGCAGCGCAACACGGGAGGCTCCCCGCGCACGGCCTGCCACCTGAACCCCAGCTTGGAGGAGGAGGAGTACACACTGGCTGCCCGGCCACCGGTCCGCCTCAATGATGTTATGCTGAAATTGGTCACTGAGCTGCGGTGGCAGAAATTCATCGTCTTTTATGACAGCGATTATGGTGAGTAAAGCAGAGAATTTCAGACTCCGTTAAATTTAAATAGGAAAGGGAAATAAATGTAAGTGCTGGGGGAATAGAACTTGCTGGGCCCCTCACTGGCAAAGGGGAAAGTGTTTTAAGTGACACATGTCTTTGGTTTGAAGGAAAGATTGCAGTGAGAACTAATTCTCAGACAAGCAGCAAAGTTGCTTAGCAACACCTACAAAGAAAGCCAAAGTTTGAATTATCTCACAATTCTGAAGTAAAATATTAATAAAGCATTGTCATTGATTGGCAAGGGTCATATAGCTGTGCAGGGAAGTTCAACATGGCCTCTACCCATTCCAAGAAAACACTTTCTATCAAAGCTGAGTACTATTCCCTTTAAGAATTAATTTTCAAAATAACTATTACCATATTTTTTCACGCATGCTTCCTCTCACTATTCTACAGTGTTATGTTTCCTGGAATTAAACCAAAAGTTAGAGTTAGCGTTTTCACTATGTCTTATGCACCTTCTTCAGCAAAATTTTTTACTTTGTGCTGAAACATAGCAAAAAGAAATCTCTGCACAAGGAAACTTAATACCCTTTGATGGGTGTAAAGAAGCAATAAGAAAAAATATAAAACTCAGTTTGTGCCAAGCTCTGAGTGAAGAGAAGTATGTGTGTATTTTTTTTATTTTTATTTTACCCTGTTCAACTGGTAGGAACATTGTTCCATATGATTAACTTAGAGTGTTTTCAGTACTCTCATTTTAGGATATGGCATCTGTAATGGAGAAGATAAATTTTCTATTGAATGTTTTAAAACCCTGCAAATACTTTGTGTTTATAATGTGACGTGTATGGTTTTTGGTGTGGTGACTTAGTATGAAAAGAATATAAAAAAAGGAAATTGAGGTTAGATTGCAGTTGGTAAGATAATCTTATGTGTATCTCTGCATATAGTTTAGATTTTATACACAGTCTTCAGCAATTGCAGTGTAGCTCTGTATTTGTATTATTGCTATGTAATGGAGGTTTTTCATGGATGAATCAATGAGATTTGTTTCATTAATTTGGGCCACTCGTGGTTTAAAAACTACAAGAAAAGAAAGATACACAAGAGGTTGACTTCTGTCATTAGCTGTTTCTTCTACAGCCAAATGGAAGTCGATGGTGATGATTTTAAGTGGGAAATCAATTGAGGCTCTTACATACTTTTAATTACACACAGTTATTTTAAGCATGAGAAGGTTGCCGTGATACTTGTACAGAGGTAATCAGTTGACTCAAAAATGTAGGAGCCCAGCAAATAAACTGTTGGTGACTTACTGTCCTATGTAACCTTTGACCAGTGAACACTGGAAACAAAACTAGCACTGTAAGTACATCCCAGTAGTGATGACCATGTTGCTATGTAGCAGAGGGTTGAGCTTAAAATTAAAATTATCCTAACAGTAATTTTCAAGAATAAAAAAAAGGGATTTAAAAGGATGCCTTACAAACATCATTTTTATAGTTGCTGTTCTTTCATCCCTTCTAATCTGTAGCTTTTACTTTGCAAGCCTGAAAGAAATTAGGCTGCTTTACTCAGAAATCTTGAAAAGAGAAGGCAGTTTCATCCCCAAAGAATCCTGGCCTTGGTAAAACCACAGATGTTCTGTGTAGCAACTGCTGTTGCCTATTTTCCCTGGTAGCAAACCTGGTTACTGCACTATACTACCTCTTTTTCCAGTGATACATCTGTTTCTTTGCTCTTGGCAAAGGGTTAACATCTCAGTACCAAATCCTGAAGTCTTTAATTCTCATAGTCTGTAAATTCAGATATCAAATTCACCTTTTCCACTTATCACAGATAGATTTGTCACTCATAAAACAAACAGTAAAAGAGAATGAAAGATTACCACAGGTCGTATGTTCCTTCCAGTGGAGAGTGTTGTGTATACTGCAGCTGTCCATGTATTATCTCCTTTCGTATTTGTTGTGGATGGGATAGCCACTTTATACTAATTTCATCAGAAGGACTTATGTTTCATAAGATGGAGTTTCAATAAAGAAACATTTGGCAATTGAACCTTGCCAGCTCTGGGCAGGCACTGGTGAGTACTGGATGAATAACCTAGTTCCCAGGAAATTGCATGCTGAGCTCAAGAACAGCACCTGGCTCTCAGGGCATGCCCAATGCCCTCATTAGTTTGCTTCAGCAGAGCTGTGCTTAAGCATCTTCAGTGGCGCTTCCCTGCTCAACATGCAGGAATTGACTGCTGGCCCTGAGGAGGGAAGTCACTTGAACAACATGTGTTTGCGATTGTGGAGAGTTTCCAGCATTGGGCTTTTGTTGTTTAACAAATAGACCTTCTCTACCCGCTCTATGGAAGTCACTCTGGTCCTTAGAGTTTTTAATTTGTCCATCTGCTGATATCTAAAAACCAGCCAGTCTCTTGGTGTCCTCCTTGTGGAAACTGTCAGGGTTTCTGAAGATGAAATAACACTGCACAGTTTAAAGAAATCTCATTTTATAGTAATGCCATGCTATACGAGAGCTGAAAAATATTTACTTCATGAATTACTCATCCCTTAACAGACATGCATTTTGTATTATAATTTTTGCATTGGTAAATAAAGGAAAAATAACAGTCTTAGTGAGCAGAATACAGAGTAGTCACTGTATCACTTAACATATATATTAATATATTTTTACTTATGATAAAATATGCCTTATTTGACATTTTTGACACTGGAGCAACAGATAGAAATCTGTATGCATAACTTCAATGAAAGAATGTACTCCTTTTCCAGTAGCATGCCTATAATTCTGGTTTTGAACCTATAACAAAAGATGGAAAGATTTCACAGGAAAGATGCAGAAATTTTAAAGAAAAGGATGATTAAATGGAGAAGGTAGAAGTTGGGTTCAAGCTGTGTAATTTCCCCTTGTGTGAAACCAGCTTTAGATTTTGTCACTTTTTTGGTGAAGAAATGGATAAAAACTTGCTTCTGGAGTAGTGACCTTCCAGAGACTTCAGATTTGAAAGCTGTAGCATTCAAACTCTTCTTCTCCATAACATGCAGATCTGCTCAGTGGGAGAAAGGCAGTTTATGCATAGCACACGGTTCTCCTATATTTGTATAATGAAAAATAAGGGTTCACAGAATAGCAGAGAGGTTTCACATAGATAGTGGATCTTCATGATTCAGTCCGTGTTTTATCACTTTTCTCATTTATAGCTTGTAATTTCAGAAGAGGAACAGAAATCTACTTCCTGTTGATCACAGTGGGAGCTTTCTGCTGACGAGACTGCTGCTTGATATGAAAATGATGATGAGGGCCTATAGTAACTCACATGAGCCATAGATAAGACAAGTCAAGTCTCCTTTCTTGCTGATGTGCTGTACAGCTCTTGGAGCTCTGAGAGACTGAATCTCTTCTCTGCCACAGCTATTCTTTGCTGTGTTGTCTTGAGAAAGCTCTGAAACGTGAAATGGGAAGAAAAACCTTCTTTCCAGTGTGACTGAACCTGTGTTTGGAATTTCTTTAGAAATTTTTTAGGCAACAAAATTAAGTGACGCATTCTGAAGGAAAGTAGTTCCAGTAAGAACTCAAAGGATTAGGTCTTATTAAATGTACTGTTACTCTAAAGTTTTTTTATGAAAATGCCATGCTAAGTCATGGTATCAGATTTCAATTTTCTGGGGAAAAATGAATTAAGTTTGTCAATGGCTGTCATACAGTGCTCCGTGGAACTGTATCTATCTACCTGTTAAAGACCTTGCAGTAGCAGTCAGCTGTGTTGTATTGTCCTCAAAAGTTTCAGCTGTGCTTATGGCTTGAATTACTTTTTTGTCTACAGAAGTATCTTTTGTGCTTCTGCATATATATTACATCAGTGTGTAAAGGCCTGCTGAGAAGTTTAATGTTTTATTTTGCTGACCTCCTGGGAGTAGAAACATCAGTAATCACATTTTCTGACACAAAAATTGGTAGTGTGGCAACTTTAATAAAGAATCTTACCAGGCTCTAAAATGAGTATAGGTTAAAAGCAGTGGGTGCTTCCCACAGTAAGACGAGACTGGGTAATAACGAGTTGAAAATGTGCTTCTAGGGTAAGTGAAGAGCTGTAGATTCAGAGGAAGGATTTGAGAAGGATCATGAGAGCTAGATACGAAAATGAAAGCAGTGAGGAATAGAAAGTCATATTTTTGAAGAGAATGTGAGTAATAGCTTTGTTTTCGCTGGAGTAATCGTAGTGTTGGATACGCTTTGTCTCTGTTATGAGGTCTCTCTGCATTCCTACGTGAACATATTACACAGTGTAAAACAACGCAGTTAATTTTTTATGGCTCCACTTTGTTAATGAAATGATATTAGACCTGTGAAAGGTCAGTGCTCACTTTTTGGTCTCAAGAAGTGACAGCGTTGTCTGGTTAAGAGTAGTATTGTACAGGAGATCTACAAAAGAAACATTTGAAGAACTTTAGACTGTCAATGAAGCTCTGTTCCTACAGGAAAAGAAAACAAGCCAAAAACCAACCAACCAAAAAAACCTTAAACCTAGAATTTATTGATTTATCTTATTTTCAATTTCTAAATTTTTTTTTTAAGACTGAAGGTATTTTTCTCATTATGCTCATGAATGCCACATTAATTTGAAAGCTTCCTGATTAATTGTGCTACATAGAAAGAACTTGGTTTTCAGTGTAGGGACTTTCCCAGAAATTTTTCTTTCCTACAGCAGTTACACGGTAGTTTTATTTCTGAGTCATACATGTCAAGGGCATTTGATTGGAAGTTACAGGAGTTATGCTATCAATAGCTTTACAGCTAGCTATTGATCCTGAGATGGTCTACTGTAAACATGCTTTTTTGCAGGCCACTACTCTTGCAACACTTAATCTGCAATGGAAAATAGTAATGAAAATTGAGAAATGCATATTTTACACAGTCCCTATCTGTAATGCTGCAAATCAGTTGTGATGTGAAGCACTGGCTTCATTAATGCAAATACAAGGAAAATGGCACTAATGTTCTGGACCAGCTGCACCTGTTATGTGCCAGTTCAGTACATCTGATGCTACTGGAAAGTAGTACTGGCTTTTTCTGCATGAGCTGTATGGTTGAGTTCGCATATGTTGTTAAAAACACCTTTTTTTTGGCTGGTTGGAGCATGCCAGCTGGAACTGTTGCAGAGAGCCTGAATTGCCATTGCTGTGTTTGAAAAGTAAAAAAGAACAGAATTTAAGCAGCCAGCCATGGAGGAACATAACTTCATTATGATGAGCAATGATGTAGGATGGGAGTCCTTGGACACCTCTGTCATTGGTGATGCTGCATAAAGTGATGAAGGGAGGAACAGACTGGTCCGAAGCTCCTTTTCATACAAGGAATAAGGTTTTCTAAGCATTTATTACAAACAAGCTCTGCACCACCTAGTTATTCACTTCTAGCAGGGCTGCCTGATGTCTAGATTCTAGGCAAACATAGAATCTTCAACTTCTACTTGTATAAAATGAAGGCTTTCCTTAGAAAAAGAGCATGTCTTGTGACATAATGTATAATTGCCATTACTGCTGCAGAGAATGCTAGGAAAGAAAGTATTCAGCCAGGATCTCCAGTTCCAGTGGGAAGTTTGTAATGCCATGGAGTAAAGAGGAAAAAAAAAAACTTGACCTTTTGGCTTTTACATTGAATTTGATCTGGAAGCTATTGAAGAAATGACATTGTATGTTCCCATATTAATCCTTGAATCACTTTTCTGACTGTAACAGCACTTAAAGTAATTGGCCTTCTTAAATTAAGCATGGATTTTTGTCATTTCTGATGTTATTTTTTTATTTAGTAATGCATCACAGTATATAACACTGAATGTAATTAAAGAAAGTCAATTTCATTTCAAATTATTACTTATAAATTAATTTTAGTACTTTGATTTTTAAAGCATGTGAGTAGTGTGCTACCAGGGGCAAATAGCAAAAGTAAGGCACCCCCCCACCCCCCCTTTCCTCCCCTGTAATTCCTAGCAGGATACGTGAGCAGTGGGGCAGAGGTTGTTTCCCATAAAAGTAATTCACTAAATACTTTCAGGGCAGTGCTTGATGTTAAATACAAATGATCTTAAAATTATGGTACAGCCTTTACTCTTCAGATTAAAGGCAAAGGCATTGTATCATAGCCTACCTGGAAGCTCAGTAGAAACAGAAGCCATTCAGATCTTTGGCCAGTTTAAACAGTTTCAGGTAAATTGTGTTACTTACATTCAAGGAAAGTTATGGAAATGATTTTAATCTTTCAAATAGTTTCAAAACATGCTTTGCAAAGCAAGGATACAAGTTCTTTTAAAAAAATCAAAAAGCATGTGTGGATTAATACCTTCAAAACAGAAGGCTTGCCTTCTTAATTCAAAATAGTTATATTTAAAATCAGTTTGTACCTTAAAAGACTTCAAGTGTGCGTATGTAGGGGGAAGCTAATGGAAAAATTAAATGAAAGGCTTTATTAGAAGCATTTTTCCACCAGTTTTTCAGCATGGTTGTCTGACCAAAAGTAATTATTAGTCTAGTCCTGGAAACTCTCACTGTGAGTTCTTTACTCTTTTTTCAACCACACATAACAGTTTATCTACTAGTCTCGAGGCTCCGCATTGCCAAAACCAGTGGCTATTGGTGATTCTGTTTTCTTTCTTTATACTGTGAAAGATGTTTCATAACGCAGCGCTCAGTCTAAAGAAAACACTAAGCTCAGCACCCTTGAACTGAAGAGTGCAAATGAATTAATTTTGAACAGAGAGATCTTTGGAAATTGTAGATGTCATTTGTAGAGGATCCTAAGTTCTTGGGGATTCTTTCTCTGCCTGACAGTAGTTTGAATCTCTTGACTTTTCAAGCCATGGCATAAGGCTAAACTGTTCGTTCAGGTGTGTGTAAATGACAAGGAGAAATGTAAGGATGATTTGTTGTACTTGGGCAGGGAATCTGAGCAACTAATTCCTGTAGGGAGTCTGTTAAGTTCACATTTGTTAGACAGCAGATGTTTATACATCCGTTTAGAAATTGTTCAATAGATGCACAGGCAGAAATGGAATGTTAAAGGGATGGAATCTGTCCTGGAGGATTTTTGCAGCTCTTCAGGCAATAACACTATTATTCTGAGAAAATATAATCACATTGCATCAATCTACGGTGAACTTCAGTGGGCAAATTCCCAGCCTCAGTTGTCTTTCATGGAAAGTGTATGTGTGTCTGCAAGTATACTAACACATGTGGATAGATGTATGGATTTCATGGAAAGTGATAAAGAGTTGTGTTGTGTATATATAAATACGTATGCAGGAGTTAATATATGGAATCAAGGAACCACTCTCTCAGCTTCCTTCCTTACTTTCCCAGTTTCTCATAGTAAGCTTCGCTAATGCTTCTCAGGGCAGGAATTTTTGGCTTTCCTCCTGATTAGTCAAGATTTCTTTTCTGTTTTACCCAATGAGGAGTTGGCATGACTTCCTATCACTACCCCATGTTGTCTTTATTGAGACAGAAATTCCATTCCTTCTTCTCATAATTTCCTGTATTTAGATACTGAGTTTTATTTGTTTTTCTTGTGGTGCACCATTTGTTGGTTTCTTCAGCACTCTCTTGGTAGACTGGGGCTAGCCGTTTAACCAGGGCTAATCCTTTTCTCTTCTGATCAATGATAAGCCAAATGTATGCACTCTGAAGGATTTTTTGTTTCTCCTCTGCTAGTAAAGCTTGGTCATTGAGTATGTTAGGGAGCAGATAATGTTGTTAGTCATTGTCTTTATGGAAGTAATTAATCTTGGTGGCTATAATGTACATAAAGCTCCTGAAATCCTTGTAGATGATGAGTATGGGAGAGAAGGTAATTTTGATGGAGCCCTGAGGGTCAGAATGTTTTTCTGCTTAGTTTGCCTATCAAAAAATATGTGCTGTTACCATGCCTACATAGTATTCATATGCTTGTGATATATTCATATACCTTTAAAATAGATGATAGCATTTGTGTGTGTCTATGTATATTGTCTGTGTGTGGTAGCAGAATTATTAATGCCAGCCTTTTGTTCAGAATTCAAGAACTGGAAAGATTCATGCAATCCAAGATTGAGTTTAAAACCAAAGCCACAATAATATCTATTTTTTTTCTGAAAAGCCAAGTTAGAACTGTAAATAGTCTGCCCTGTAGTGATCTTTATGGAGTATGAAATAAGTATTAACAATCCTATGAATTTTAACAAACTTGAAGGCCGTTTCCTTAGTCCACATGGAAGTGCAATGTTGTCTTGTATTTTGTAGCTGGAAGCAGGAAAGGAAGATTATTTTCCTTAACTGGAAAAAAACCAGAAAGGGTCAGTGATGAAGAAGAGTAAGTAAATTTTGATTGCTTTTCAGGTGCAGGTGAATGTAAACACAGACAAGCTTCCTTGTCCATTTAGGAAGTTATTAAATCACAAAATGCTGGGGAAAAAAGAGTGTATTCTTGTCAGTGAAACACTCTTTGGATACAAACTGCAGAAGTTTCCATTCTGATGAACCCTCTCTTCAGGAAATTGTCTGTGAAACTGGGGAGATGCCCTCAGCCATGTGAATCTCAAAGTGTTTGGAATTAACCTGGGCTCAGAGCAGAGCACCAAGTTGTACACTTGGACAGTTCTGGAGTCATCTCTGTTATAGGCTACATTTGTGACTTTGCATTAAACTAGCCATTTAGTAAGGTACTTTTATCATAGAATTTAAGCAACTGATAGTTTAATGGAACTCCAGTAAAACAGAGTACTGTGCTTATTCAGCTGTACAAAAGTTGCAGAGATGCAAGGACCTATGAGATCTGTGTGACTATAAAGTAGGCATCTTACTCCCCTCGAACTCATTGAAGCTTGTTTTTAATGTCCACATCTATTCAAGATTTTCTTCTTGCCCAGAGCAGTGCAAAAGTGGCATAGGCTTGCTGTTCCTTCAGTTGTTTTGGGCAATCCTTTTGCGCAGTCTTCATTTATGTTCTGGTGTATTTAATGCTTAGATCAGTTGCTTTGGGAGTTATTTTAAGAGTTATTTCAATCATTTTAGAAGCAAATGCATCATTAGACTGTGAAGAATTAAATAAAATTTGGGGGAAAAATTGCTTCACAATTTGGATTATTCGGAGTCAGAGCCCATTAGGAAAGTAATCTGGATCTGTAAGTTCCATTGGAGGGTGATTTAATATTCATCACATTATTATAGCTTTTGTTTAAATGGAAATAATGTATTATTTTTTGTGTACAAATTGAGTAAAATAGGATTAGTCTCATTACTGAAGAACATTGAATCCTACAGAGATCCTTTTAATACTGAATGTTTTGTTTTTTTATCTTTCTCTTTGGTAATCAACACTCAAATTGTCTGTTTCTAACAAAAACAGATGGAAGAATCACAGAGGGCTTTAAGAAAGAGAAGAAAGTTGAGTAAGGATATCCCTCAATTTCACTGATCATTCCTTGTAACGAGAGCTCTGAATGGAAACACAGCTACTGAAACACTGTTTGGAGCCTGTAGTTTAGTTCATCTGTTTGGAAGACACAGGGAGTCAGGAACTATTGATGGTACTCAATTGCTAGGTGCTGATCTCATCTGTTGATGAGAGTCAAACTCTTGGCTGGGTAAATCTTTCAGTTGTTGCATAGCAGACTTGGGAGGTAACTCAAGAGGGATAATTCAGCTCTGGTACATATTATGGCTAGCATGAAATGAATGGACAACATGGCTGTGATTTGCATCCGATCTGTCTCTGGTCTCAACAAAGTGTTTGCCTGGCAAAATACCTGTGTTGAGTGAGGAAAATGGAGAAAAAACTATGCCACGGAAGGAAAAGTGCTTATACCAAGAAACTTGGACATGTTCAGTCCCTGAAATACGAAATACCTTCTTTGCATACTGACTTTAATTCAAAGATCTCATTTGTCCCAGTACAGCTCCTCACTGATTATGAGAGTCATTTTGTTTTGGTACACTGATATTAATATTTGCTAACCAAACCTAGCTCCCTCAGCCTTTCCTCATAGGATAGGTGCTCCGGCCCTCTGAGCATCTTTGTTGGACCTCTTCTGGACCTGGTCCAACAACTCCACATCCTTCTTGTGTTGGGGGGCCTGGTTCCAGGCCTCTGTGCAGTACTCCCAATGAGGCCTCACAAAGGCAGCGTAGAGTGGGACAGTTATCTCCCTCACTGAGTCTAAAGATAGATCAGTTAGCATACACGTATTTTTGTTAGGCTAGGAGCTGATACCATTTTCATGGGCATCCTGACATGGTATTAGGCTCTGTTGCTTAAAAATGCCTCATGAAGATATTTCCACATATTAAGACCTTTCTACGGAGGGATTAGAGCTCACAAGTCAATCTGAGTATTTTAGATAGGTTATGAACGCCTCAATTCCATTCCTGTGATTAATCATTTACATCTGGATTTCAAGGAGACTATTTGTTCATTTAAAGTTACACTGGTATATCAGTTCTTGCATAATTAGAGAATCAAATACATGTCCTTTCACTAAAAAGAAGGTAATAAACTTTTCATCTTTTATTCTTTATTAAACAACTCAATTCAGATTACTTAATTTACAATTGGGTATGCACAAGTAGATCTCAGTCTGAAACCAAAGCTTCCTCCTCTCCTTCCTCTCAAATTATAACATTTTATTATGTTAATTTTTACTACAAGCAAGTTGCGGACTTGGTGACTCATCTCACTGCTAACTTTGTGGTTTTCAATCTTTCTCACTTGATTTAACACTAAAGTTTTTTTTTCAATCTCATCATGTTATTATCCATCAGCATTTTTTTGAAATAACTATCTGAAGAGGCTCTGGGTGTCTTATTGTCCACTGACATAACTGAAGGTATTCAAGGCTTTATTATTGCTAATTAGCTTGTTTTCTGATTTTTTTTTAAATTGTTGCACAGCAGGTGTTACTAAAACAGATCAATAATGAACAGATTAAATTGTAGTAATCTAATCTGAAAGAATATTGCTGGATACAATAGAGAAACAGATGCAGTATCTGCTTCTACTCTGCATATGGAGCAGAAGATAATGCACAGAAGGTGCTGAAGGGAGAGAGGTGCCACATGGAGTATCATGATGAGCTCTGGCAGGAAGGAGGATAGTCTGAGATTCCACCAAGAACTCTTCCATCCTATGGTGATGTTACTGGTGACATTACATCAACGTAACTTCTCTCCATGACCAGTGTGAGGTTACTGAGAGTGCTGTGCTGTCCAAACTCACTTATCCTGTGGGGTTCCAACCCTCTCTTCTAACCACATTTTGTAATTTAAAAATAAAGAAATAAAAAATTCCCCTTCTAATGGTGTATTTGAGAGAAATGAAACTTGAATATATCCGTCACCAGTGCTCACTCACCCGTATTAATCAGCCTCCCACCCTTACTGCTACAAAACTGCCTTTGTTGCTCCCCTTAATACCATAACAGATCGTTTCACTTAATTAAAGCTTGTCCAAACTTATGTGGCTGCACAAGGTGAGAGAGAATAAAACATAGAAACCACCGGGAAGGCTCCCACACAAACTACCAGATACTGATTGGTGAGGAGGGAGACTGCATGTTGGGCACCAGAATTGTCATTTGGAGTCAAATATCTGCAGTCTAAACTATTAAAACTATTATTTTTATACTTTCGTACAAGGCAAACATAACACAGCTTCCTTAATGCAAAGCAACAGGAAATATCTTCACTCAGGATTAAAACATTCTACTCTTCCTTCAGACAACAGGATTTCAGTTACACCACAGGTGCCTGGTAGGACATCCAGTTAGGTGTTGTTGCTCAGGCTGTGCCAACTTATGAATAACGCTGTCAGAATTTGACCTTTAATTATTCTTCCACAGCAAGGGAGATTCATAACCCTTCTTACAAAAATAAATGGAAGAGAGACAGTTTCTTCCCATAAAGATTCCGTCTTTTAAAGGAGAATGGAGCATGGAGAAGAGAAAGCTCTGGGAAGACCTCATTACAGCCTTCCAGTACTTGAGGGCTTCTAAACAGGAGGGAGACCAACTTTTTATGTGGTCTGATAGTGACAGAACAAGGGAAAATGGCTTTAAACTAAAAAAGGAGAGGTTTAGATTAGATGTTAGAAATATTTCATTGAAAGAGTGGTGAAGCACACTGGAATAGGTTACCCAAAGAAGCTGTGGGTGCCCCATCCCTGGAGGTGGTCAAGGCCAGGCTGGATGGGGCCCTGGGCAGCCTGAGCTGGTGAGTGGCTGCCTTGATGATGGCAAGGGGTTGGAACTGGATGAGCTTTAAGGTCCCTTGCAACCTTAGCCATTCTATGACTCTATGGATTATCACAGAAGTCATAGAACCATAGATTCGCTCAGGTTGGAAAAGACCTTGAAGATCATCGAGTCCAACCACAACCTAACCATCCTACCCTAACTCTAACAACCCTCCGCTAAATCATATCCCTGAGCACCACGTCCAAACGGTTTTTAAACACAGCCAGGGGTGGTGACTCAACCACCTCCCCAGGGAGCTTAACAACCCTTTCTGTAAAGAAGTTTTTCCTGGTATCTAACTTAAACTTACCCTGGCGCAACTTAAGGCCTTTTCCCCTTGTCCTGTCACCAGTGAGTAGAGACCAACCCCGATTAGAAGAACTGCAAAGACTAAATATAACCTCAAATTGAAACACACATTAATATTTGCCAAAACGGGGCTGTCTATCTATATGTGAGTACTGAATTGTTCAGTTTGTGTTGAATTTTTCTTAGTTCCTGAAAAAAAGACGTCTGTGAATACATTCTGTATGTGTGAGATTACCTGTCAGTCTGCATGGGACCTGTGTAATTTTGAACTTGTTAGCCAATTTCAAACCAATCTGGTATGGCAAAGGCCTCAGACCTTTTCTATACGTTTTACAGATATAGTTGGTTAATACAGCAGAGAGCTCGGCAGAGAGCTCTGAATTCCTGCTGTGCAAAAGGTTGCAGTATGAGCTCAACTGCAAGCTATTAGAAAAGAATCAACCCAGCAGCAGCAATCACAGGAAACACCACTGCCACTGTGCAGGAAACAGTTTGTTTCTGATGCTGCATTTTGTGTGTTAATTAACCTTTTGTGTTTCTTTAGCTAATGTCAGGAAGGCTTGTTATTATAATGAATAGTGGATTAGGAAGGAGTAAGCCATATATAAAATGGTCTGTAGCAATGACCGTGCTGTCTAATGAACTGCAAGACAGAAATAAAGAAATAAATGATGGTATTCATGCTTAATGTAACCTGTACTTTTCTCTTCATATTTTTCTAATTCCTCTGAAGGTGGCCCTTTTCCTTTCTTGGGACATGATGACACTTATTCTTCTGTGAATAATCACTTTATAGTGAAAGTAGGCAGATTTGGGACCCTTCTGCTGCAAAGGGGCTGGCTGGGCCACCCAAGGGAGAGGAAAATCCTTACCAAAGTAATAAAGGCCCCTGAGGCAAGGGAGAGAGTTTGAAAAGCTCGAACTCTTTGCAGAAGAGGAGTGCATTTAGATTGCAGGGTTTTGTTATTAATGTAGAAGAAAGATTATACTTGCTCTCTGGCCAAACAATAGCTAATTGGATCTTTGTTTCTTAATGGTAATGAAAGCTTAAGTGTTAAAACATCAGGAGAACCATCTGGGGATTCTTAATGAGTGTTTAGAATTAAGTAGCCTGGTTGAATTTCCTCTTATTTGTGGTCATTGCTGTTTTTAAAGAATTGCTCCAGCAGTGCCTGTAGGGACATTAATTTGTCATGGATTTATTAGAAAACTGGGGTGTAAGAATACCTCTGTCTTTTGTGCATAAATGTGAGTGATTTTGGAGAAGTTATCCACCTAAGTGAAAAAAAATACCTTGGCTGAAATGCTGCTATGAGGAATTGATTCAACTATATTCTCTTTAGCCAAACAAGCTAATAAAAATTAACAACTGAATACTTTTTTGCCTTAATGATTTAAAGACTGGAAATTGGCAAGCAAAAGGAGACCTGTGGGGATATATGCAAATAGCTTTGTTTTCCCATATGTCTTGGGTGGGAGGATGGCTGCTTTTCATTTAGCTAATTCTTTATGTGCTAAAGAGATGTTTTGTTAGGAGTAAAGATCATTTTTGTTATTTAAAGGAAAAAGGCAAGGCTCTGAAATGATCTGAAAGAGGGTTTTGAAACATTTAATGCTCGCTGCTGTTAATTACTGTGGCGATTGTATAGAGCTGGCAATGTGTGACATTAATGCCTAGCTTGTTTATTTGAAACGTGCAAACACATCTACAATCAAGCCTTTCATTAGAAGATCTCAAGCAGTACGTAGCTGTGTTGTCAGACAGCGGAATCTCCGCACAACCTGTGTTATTGCGGGGTGTTTTGTACAGAACTTGACCTGTTGATATGTTTAAAATGAAATGAAGCCAAAATAGTCAAACTTAATAAGCACAGAGGGTGGAAAAATGCTTCATTTCTACACTTGAAAGTTTTTGTTCCCAAGGAGAAGTTTTTGAAGGTCCAGAGGAGGAGAGATGACTGTGTTTTGTTTGCTTTAACTCCCTGGTTTGGTGACTTGCCTCTTGAATTACTGTTTTTTTTTATTAAGACTTTTAAAAAAACCAAACAAATGGAGTATAAAGTTAATTTTAATGAAGAACTTCACGTAGAATCTTTTATATACCAGTTTACTGGCTAAATTTTGTGTTTATGTTTTCTGTTTGTGCTATGTTTTCATGCACATATCCTTATCAGTTGTGTTCGTCATGGCCCCAGTCAGTCGATCAGACTTCAGGGCACCTAGTTCTTATCAATCAGAGCAGTGAGCACCTGGCCTTCATCAGTCAGGTTTATGTGCATAGCCTGAAACCTTCCAGCTATCACATGTATTGTGGAGGACCTAAGTCTAGGATTAGAACCAAATAATATTCATATCTGTTTTGCTGTGACTTTTCCACAGCTTTGCTGTCTCTCAAATGTTCAGCTCACAGACAGAAGGGAGAGAAAAGAAGATTTGGATTTGTTTGCTTTTTTAAAAGTTATATTTATCACAAAGGATGTTGATGGCTATGATGCAGATCCAATGGAAGTCCAGCCCTTAAAGCTTCTTTCTAAAGCTGTAGTAAGAAAAGCCAACTTAAAATCTCATTGTTCGTGCACTTTGAACAAACAGATTACAATTTCCTAATCTTAGAGAAAATCAGTGTTATGACCCTGTTTTATCACTAGTTTTGAAAAACAAAAAACAAACAAACAAAAAAAACAACCCAAACAACTGTGACCATTCCTTCATAATAGGAATTGCATTTGTAAGCTTTCCTGTACTCTGATGGTTCATCCTCCTCCTTTTGATGCATTTACCTGAATGGCTCAATAAGACAAGGTATTGTTGAACCAATGGTTATTTTTTCCAAAGCACAAGCTTTGGGAGGGGCCCAGCTGTGCTTACTGGCAGTTTTCTTTTTAAGAGTGAGAAAGGTAGATGAGTATTTATCAAGTTAGAAGTGGCTTCTGTGTTCATTTGTGCTTCTCCTGACATTCATGCGCTTTGCATTTTGTGTGTCTGTTTAAGGTTATCTTCCCTCTCTCTGCTTGCTTCTCTCAGCATAGAGGAGATGGAGCCGCCTCTATTAGAAATAATTGGTGAGAAGCCATAACTAGTGTCACACTGTGCAGAGAGGCTTATATCTCACTAGCTGCTGAGGCTGTGTGTCAGAGCCCTAAAAGTGCTTTTCTCCTTTTGTGAGCACACACTGCTTTAGAGACTTCACTCAAATGTAAATTTAGTGGACTGTGTTACAGCTCTGTCCTCCTTCCACGTGTGAGCCTTGAGAACTTTCCCTTCGAACAGGAAAAGCTGCAGAGTCATTTGGGTAACATTAATCAGGGAACTAATGAGGAGGTCGTTGTCTTCCTTCCCCTACAATCTTTACAGTTAAGGATGTGCCTCTTTGATAGCAATTGCTTGTATGGTGATACAGCAACTAACAAAGAAAACTGGCCTCTTGAGAAAGAGGTTTATTTTGCATGTCTGTCCTTACAGCTCACTACCTGTTGCTGAATATAATTGGTAGTGTTTCAGGATCAGTAAAGGATAGGAAAAAAAATGAGGTAAACCCATCTATACTCAGTACCCACACAAATCTGTATACAATGTGGAAAAAGTGTGTTTTTGTGTCTTTATTAATGTCTTCATGCAGCACATTTGTAATTCATATATACGTGACTTATATGTACACATGCATACAAACTCAGATGTATACAATTGCATGCATGTATATGTAAAGAATGAGCAAAAACTGTGTGCTTATGTCGTGTGAAAAGGGTGGAGAACTTTGGGAGAAAATAAACCAGTGTTCCAGCTTGTCCCCAGGTATCAGCGGGGCTGGCTGAGGTTAGATTCTGAGTGGTGCTCAATTGGATGCTGTAAGTCAAGTCACAGTCAATATCTGAACTATCATGCTTATGGATTCACAAATAATGTGCTGCCCAGTTTGTCTAGTTACATTCGAATGGACTCTGGTGACCGCTGTTAAGGAACATGGCTGTGCCCAAAGGGAACTCTCACAGCCAGGTTAGTGAATAGTGAAGTTTATTAAACCACAAATTACAGATTCTTTTGGATTGTTAATGATCAGTGCTGTGTCTGCAAAACATGGAAGGTTAACAAAGAATATGAATAGTGCACCCAACTACAATCAAATCATGGAATAACTCTAAAGAGATTTCTAAGTTTCCCAGGGAAAGCACTCAGAATAACAGAGCGTGAATCTTACCCAATAGGTGTCCCCATGAGAGGATGGGAGAGACTCCAATGCATTCCACTCTGGAGGTTTACCTTCTCTCAAGAATTGGACATTTCAATAAATCACTTCTAGTAACTATTTCACATAATCCACCCCATGACTACAGTACAGTCACTCAAGCTTCACGATATTTAGAAGGAACTGGGGAGATCACATACAGTCTTGTTACTAGGATTGGAGTACAAGGGGCTCTCATGCAGCTCACTGTTAATGGGTAAAATAATTGGCTTATAGTCATAGTATTTAGTTGGACAGTATTATCAGTCCTGAGCAAGGCTTTAGGCATAACAGCCAGGCTGAAGGAGGAGGTTAGGGGCAGGAGGGAGCACACCGTCACAGCTTATATTGAAGAACCTCAATTACCTACAGTTTGAAATTAGAAATTCAGCTTTAACCACAGAGGTAGAAAAAAAATCAACAAATTTGTAGAAATAAAAGTTTGCTTTGTCGCTAATTAGGAAAGGCTAGTGGGGTGCCACTAAGGAAAGGGAAATAAAAATTCATGTACGCTTTCCAAGTTCCCAAATAATTCAATGTTGCTGAAGTTGGAGGGTAGGGATTACTTCATGTTTTCACTGAAACTGCTTACAGCTCAGACTGCATGACTACAAACATACATGAATTTAAAAACAAAAGGAAAAAAATAATAAAGCCAGCAAAAAGCACTATCTTAAAAAAATCTGGAGACTGTTAGTGTCTGTCTTTATTAGCACTATGAGGCTTGTGTGTTAGAGTTTTGTTTCCATGTAGCCCTGGTAGCTTTATTTAACATTCTGCTTTCCAGATAAAATTTTACTGTCTTTGGTCTGTCCTGGGAAATGGATTACTTTGGAAATGTCAAGCTATACAAGTAATGCAGTGTTGTTTTGTTGAATGTAACGTATCTGGCAAGCTGGAGGACTCTGCATTTTAAGTACTGTGAGCTTACCATCCTCAATGTTTTTTTTCCTATTCATGCTTTTTTCTTCTCTCCCCTCACATCAAATGAAAATTCAATGATTTCCATCACACATAGCCTACACCAAGCACTCCATTGTCAGAGACTTCCCAAGGGAGGGCAGCTGGGGGTTGCTTCTTTCACCAGGCAGAGATGCATAAAGTTTGCTTTGACTTTCCCTAGTTCAGTGGATGATTGGTTAGCAAACACAAAATGGGTAGCACAAGGAAGTCCCTGTTACCTCAGTTCTGACGTCCTGCTCAGTCAGTCCTGCTCACACTTTGCTGACTTCTGAAAAGTTCATCTGATAGATGTGGTTTTTGAAGTTAATTCCATGCTGGTTATAATTAAAGTCAGACAAGCTGATAAATATTGAAAATGGCTGGCTGTAAATCCTGATGATAGTCAAGGTAAAATATGTTGTAACCTATTTCAGTAGCAATACTGAAGTAAAATTAACCAAAGGATTTGCCTCAAGGTCAAATTCAACTGTTTTTTTCAAATATTAACACGTCCTATGTTAAATTGAAAGATAAAAATTAAATGTGATATTAAAATCCTTGCAAGTTGAGGTAGTGGAATATTACAATATGTATCTAATCACACTTTGAAGGACTTTCACCTGACCATCCAGGTATCAGAAGGGTAAGTGCTTGGGAGACAGTCTGCCTGTGAAGAGGCATTACCCATCACCTTGCTGTGCAGGTCTTCCCTCTTCAACTGTTTTCTTTATTGTTGGGAAGATTTAAAAATTATAACCCTGCAGTTTTCTTTCTGTATTGTGCTGTGTTTCATATCCCTATTAAGAGAGTTAACAAATGATATACTAGCCAGCAGAGAAATAACTGTGATACAAGAGAATGAAGATGGCTAAGCTAGTTTCCTTGGCCCTCAAGACATTTTGGTAATTGAGAACTTGTTTCTGCAACCCAGCATACTTTAAAAAGGCAGTAATTATGGAATCTCAATCCTATCATGATGTATTAATTTTGAATTCACACTATATTGGTCTCTCTTTCACGTTACTCAGACTCTTCTATGACAAACATTATGACTGGAAGGTAATTCAGCTTTAGATTGTAGACTGTTTTCTCTAATGCCCTTGTATGTTTATTACTGAATGTTTAATGGGTTTACACAGTGCTTCTTGTATAAAAGTGATCAAATATTCTTTTAAGAGTGGAACTTGTTCAGATAGGAAAGTTTAATTAACCATTTTCTATTTTCTTCTCATGATTGATATTATTTTAACATATGTTATTGAAATGAGGCAAGGAAAAAAAGGGGCAGCAGGGAGTTTTATTCTTTTGTTTCATTTTTGAATGCATGAAGCTATGAATTGTTTCATTATGCTCTGAAGGACAATTTATGTATTAGGACCTTTTGAACAGCATTCTGCCTGGACAGTGGGGATGCCAGTCACCGGTGGCTTGCTGGCCATGGTCCCAAGCGACTTTGCTTTCCATCCCTTGGGAGCAAGTAGGCTGTGCCAGTGTAGGCAGCACTCTGCTTTGAGCTATAACGCTGGAAAAATAGGATTTGGCAGTAGGAGAGTCTGGGTCTTGTGCAGTATCCAAAGGCTTCCGAAAGAGTGCCTGCAGATGAAAGTGATATATAGAAAAATGACTGTCATGGTGAGAAGCTGTCTTTCCTATAGCAGTCCTCTACTCTGTCACAGGCCGCTATGCCTTACATGGCTGCAGTGCAAACTGACCAAACAAATGAACGCAGTTTCCTTCCAGTTTCACAGCAGGAGCCAGGAGGGTTCTGATGTTTCGATGGGACGTTTCTCTGCTTCTCGTTATTGATTTCTACAAGTGAGTTCTGATAAGGCAATCACAGTGTATTTTAGAGTAATGGAGGTCCCTGTCATGTCTAGGCTGCAAAATGGTTGGACTTGGATGATCTTAGTGTTTTTTTTGCAGCCTTAATGACTGCATGATTCTGTGCCTTAGAGTAAAACTATTAACACTTTTCTTTCATGGAAATGAGAAATTATTGTTTTTTTGTTCTTAGTAATTTCTGTCCACCATAATTACAGAGACACTAGGATCTTCAGACATTGGCAAGGGGCTGAAACTCCAGTTTTGTTGCGACCAGACAGACCTGCTGCCAGATGAATGTTTGGTCAATTGAGTCTGTTTGACCTATGGGAAAAAAAAACCAATGTGATACCTTGATTATGAGATTAAAATATATATTTCCTTTTGTTTTATTATTATTATTATTATTATTTTTGTTAGGATATACATTAAAGTGCTCCTGTGTTTTGTTTTCATCTGTGGACATAAATACGATTTCTCTTGCATGCATCTATTTCTGGAAGCTGCATAGGATAGGAGAGCCAAATTAATTTCAGATGCAGATACTTTTATCAATGCTGATAATTCCAGAACAGCATTAAACAACCAGTGATGTTCTGTAGACAGGGATCTCACTTTTATCTCTAGAGCTTTTCTGTATTTTAAAATACATTAAGTAAATTGAAAAGTAAATGGAAAATGTTTATTTTTATCTGTGAAATTACGTTTCCAAGTCTTCTGTTTATTGACAGGCAGAGACTTCATATTTCCTTGCTGCTTCAATCAGCACATTGATCTTTGTGAAACAGACAGTGCCAAATTCACCAACTTCTAACATATTTTTCCTTGCTTGTTTGCTTTTAACCCTTGTATTTGCTGATGAGCCTCTTCTCAGTGTACCAAACCTTACAGTCTCAAGAGGCTTCATGAGTGATAGTAATAAACTGGAACTAGTCTCCAGCCTTACAAACATACCACTGATAAGCTTTTTGGGAGACTTAGTTGAGCTGGCCTACCACGTGACTCAAGAGGTCATTGCTGACTTGATCTAATTGTTTTTAAGTGGAAATCATTCTTCAAATTGTTAAAAATGAAGTATTAATGAAATATAGCTCTAAACCTAAACATTCTTCCCACTACAGATTTATCAATGCATTGCTACATGTCCAGTTCTCAATGTTTGTTGTGGCATTTTTTTGGATATATTTTTCTGTGGGGGATGTGAAGGGGAGGGGGTATTGGTGGTGTTTTTGTTTGTTCTTTTGTTACTTCATGGAAATCTGTTTTGTATGGTTTCAAGTTTTTGTCTCCAGTTTTGACATCCTAATTTAAATGGGCAGAAGCAGTAATTATGATTTGACTACATAGGATTATTTGTTTATATCTGTTATGTTTTCCAGTTTTTTAAAGCATTTTAAAATTTCTTTGGTTCAGAATTGCTTTAGCTTTCTCGCAGCTCTGTAGAACTATTTCTTGTAATTTTTCAGTTTTTCAGTTAATTGAAGATCCTGTTGGACCAAGGTGGTCATATGGCTCTCCTATGGAAGCCTTTCAGGAATACTTGATTATTTATGCATACACACATATGTATGAATGCATGTATAAGTAAAACGATTTGACATGCATTTGAAACTTCTCATTATTCACATGTATCAGATATTATAGCTCTTTTATATTTATTAGAAATTACAGGCCACTTAAAGCTTGGATAGCACCTGTTTCTTCCATACTGGATATATTTTGTCTTGTAGAAACCAGTAGTTAGGATGATAAAGCCAGCTCCAAAAGTATTCTGGATTAAGTTTATCTTTTCGGATCCACTACACTGTATCCAAAGTTTTGATCTGAGTTTTGTGGCCTGTGTGCATAGGCCAATAGTAGAGCACTTCATTGAAGCTAGCAGTCATCTTCCTCTCAGTCTTCATTGTTAACCTGCTGTTGATAAGGTCATTGAGCAATGGATTACTTGCCAGTTCTGAAATTATGGAGTAAAGAGACCTAACATATTGCCATGGAGAGAATGGAAGATCACCTAGTATTTTTTCTCCTTAGAAGGTCACTTCTAGAGTGTCAGTATGTTACTGCATTATGTTTCAAAACCAACATGTGGTTCAGTCTATCATCTGCCACATCATTTCAGATCAGATTTGTGGGGTTGTTTTTCACCATGTCAGGTTGTACCATGCTCTGCTTCATGCTGACAGGATGTAATGTTGTGGGACTTAACATTACCTGACATACCTGAAATTCACATTCGCTTAGATAGCCTGCTGTAGCATTTACCAATGAGTTATTGGCTTCATAGACTGCTTTGCTTACTAAGAGCACCATGTAAGGTTGGGAAATGGATGCTTTTATTTTTGGTTGCATCCAATATAATAACTTACTCAGGTATGAAAATAGCTAAATTGCTCGGAAACAGAGGGAAGCACTTCATGGAAAATAATCAACAAGCAAAATAAGTAATACTAACTTCACAACTTACTCTGTAAAATTTAACATCATTAGAATCCATGTAAATGGACCAATTCCTGGATGTACCACTTGTGATGTCATCTGCATGTTATCTGTCCTCTTTTGAGTATTGGTGTTAGCTGTTGAAGCTGTACTCCATTGCTGCTGTGAAAGCTGAATCAGATCAGAGTTGAGCTTTCTAGTAATAATGCAGTGCACATATTTTTAGTAATTTTGTGGAGTGTGTGTTGTTATTTCTGCACTGAGGTTGTGAAGTGCTTTATCAATCACTATCTGAGAGAGGACTCAGGAAATTGCATGCTCTTTGTATGTGTATATTCATTTTCAAATGAGATTATGGGCATTGCTGAGATGACATGATGAAGAGGTATTCGTTTGAGTTGAAATGACACTAATAGCATCCTTTGATTTTCTCGCCTACGTATCAGTAGATTCTGGGAGATGACCTGCAAGAAAACTTAGTTATGAAATGAATGACAGTCGTGTTTTTCTGAATAATGTTTTGATTACTGACTTTCCTCCTCAAAAGTTCTGGTTTCTTGCGTGCCATCTAAGGAACTGCAGCTTTAAAAGGTGTGTCTAATTTTTATGTGGTTAGTTATGATACTGAGAAATACTGAGAAGAACAAAATGCTTACTAGGTGTAAGTACCCTGCTTCTTAAGGGCACTTTTTCTCATGCTGATTTGTCTTGATCAGAGCATTTTAGCAATAGTTGCACTGTCACCTGAAAACTGGTTTACCCATGTCTGTGCTAACTGCTGCTCTGCCTTTGGCTGCAGTGGAAATACAGTCACTAAGATATAGCCACTATAGATCCAGCTGCTTGTTGTCATTAACTATCACACAGCATTCCTGTGAGGGGAAAGTACATTTGCTAAGTTTCTTGTAGCCAATTTCCAGCTGCCAGAATTGCTTTCTGCCATTTTAGATCATCTCTGCAGTCCAGGGAGTTCTAATCTGGGAGTTTTGTGTGAAATTGTGAAATGTGTTGCAACTGTTCACCATATTTTTGTAAAACGGTTCTTCTAACTTGGGAGAAAGAGCTGGCAGGTTGATATGGTAGATTGTATGTATGCTTCTGATTTGTTTGGTTTTCCCATTTTTTAAACTGTTATGCCCAACCATTGTATTCTGACAAAACTAATGAAAAACTAACATCCAGGTCTGAAAAGGTGCCTTGTGCTTCTGTCAGCATCGCTTTTTTGAAGAGGTTCTACATCTAGAGACACGCCTGATAGATGGCTGGGCACTTCTTGCTTTGTGGAAAGAGAGGAACAAAGGAACAGCATTGTTGAAATTGAGGGCCTTGTCAGGAATAGCAAAGCAATGGGTCTTCCCTTTGAGCAAAAATCTAGAACTGTCAGATCTAGAATCTTTCATTAAAGAGAAGAATGCTCCTTAGGATTTTCGTTTTTACCTTGGAGAAGATGTTATTGTGTCAATTTGTACCAAGATCTTAAAAGGAAAAAGAGAATTAAAAATGTGAAAATTATTCCTCTGCCCTCCTCCCCCACCCGGACAAAAAAAAAATCCTGGACAATTCTATGTTGGACCTGTGCTCTAATTAGTGCTGCAAGCCCTAATTACCTTCAAATGTGAAAACCACTAAGCCCAGCTTTCTATATGACCTGTGTTCTATGTTTGCCTTTTAACTGTGACATTAGAAAGATTATTGGCCATGTTTATTGCACACCTCAATCCACAGGGGCTCAAATTTGTATTTTCAACTTCAAAGGTTAAGTGCTAGATTTACAGTTTTGGTAACTTGGACAGAATGCTAATCAGCTGCTGTAGTAACTCTGTGAAGGGCTTCCTTGAGAACTTTGCGTTGTGAACAGCTTTTTCCTGAGAGGATTAATTACCAGAAAGGCATTTTCTACTTTTAAACAATTAGTTTCTACTTTCTACTGAGAGTACAAAATATTTCAAAGCTATTTTCTTTGTAACGCACATCTTAGAAATAGGGGCATTGAACTGGGCTTGCAAGTGAGATGTCCTTAAATTGGAGTGAATTGCAATCTAATATCCATAAAATTCTCACTGTCTAAAGGAATCTTTCCAAAACTGTGAGCTGTTTGTATGCATGGTTGCAACTTTCACTGCTGAAAGACCACGCCATGGCCAAACAGCAAAGCAGCAGCACAACTTGGGGCATCGTATCCCTCACCACATTCTTCTCTCTTTGCAATTTTTCCTCCTCTTTGGTTTCCAAAGTGTGTTTAGATGTCGTCTGTGCTTACTGCTTGTTTTATTTTGTATGCTATTTGAATCTATGATACCTAAATATTTCATCCATCAAAACTGCTACTTGACTATTCTGCTTTTTCAGTGGGAGCACCTTTCTAAATTCAGCCAGAGCTGCTTCTCAGTTGAATGTGGCAGCATAAGTTTCATGAGGATTTATTACTTTTTAAGAAAGAAATAAAATAATAAAATAATAAAAATAACTTTGTAAGTAATAACCTCAGTTTCTTGAGCTTGTCAGCCATGGAAAACCTATTTTCTTTTATTTCTCTCTAAATGCAATGTTTCTCTTAATTAAAAAAAAAAAAAAAAGAAGAAGAAAAATCTAATAATCTTTCTAAAATTAATCCTTTCTCACAATCCCTATCATTCAACAGAGTCAAACTGTGAGGAGACTGGACAACACACAAAGTAACATCAACGTGTTGCCTTGTGAAATAATGAGAGGTAATTTTAACACAGGCACAGGTGAAATATAAGCTTGCACTTTCATGGTGAAGTAGAGCTGTTTTGTCCAGACTGGGTGTTCTGTTGCCAGCAGCAATACTCTGAGACTTTGAACCAGTTTAACAGGAGCTGAAAAGATTATGTGTTTTCTGTTTTGGATATGAAAACTGATTGATGGGTATCACAGATAATCCTTGAAATGTCCTTGAGAGGATTAACACTGACTTCCCGGTGAATGGGTAATTATCTTACAGTATCAAATATGAACTCATATTCAGTGGGTGGGCATTTAGATGCATATAATGAAGAGCTAATGTAATAGCTTCAGGCAGAATGCTTTATAATTGCATGCAAAACAGTTCAAATGTACTGCAGACCATTAATATGGGTCTAACTTCTCTGCTACCTTTCCTGGGTAATGAGGTGGAGATTAAGAAAGATCATTGTCAGTTGCTAAAGACATTGCTCTTTAATGAATACTGTTGTCTGCTTTTTTTTTTTTTCCTCAAATTTTTTGTTGTTGTTGTTGTTTGTATGATGGAAATACATTAAATTCTGATAGTGAGTGGATTCTTCTTACTTCTTTTCCCCATTTGCTATTCCTTTCCTTGCTTGTTCACATAATTTAAATGGGGTTGGTTCTTTTCTCTATAGAGATGTAGAAATGAGTGGGGTTGAGGAACAATCCCTGAGGGGAAGGCTTACAAGAGATGGTGCAGGTAGAAGATCAAATAATGATTATACTGGTGTAAAATAAAATGTCCTGTGTAGCTGGACTCACATACCCATCATCACGTGCCTATGCCCACAAGGAGACAAGCACAGTATTTTGACCTGAATGCAGGGACAGAAAGACAGACTCTGTGAAGCAGAGCAGGATGAATAAGGCATCTGGCTCAATTCATACCTAAGATCATAGGAATTTTTTTCAGTGGCTTCCGTCATACTGTCTGAGAAATTGATGGAGAGGTTTTTGTGTTGTGACTTGCTGAACAAAACAAGCTTTTATGCCGTTTTGCTGTTTAGAAATATCAGAGGAAGGCTGTGCAAGATTCTGTTGCTTTCAATTTAAGTTGAGAGTCAAATGTTGGGATTCTGTATCTCTGGCCTCTCACCTCTGGGCGTACTTGGGAAGTATATAGATTTGGTGCTTCCCATACATGGGAAAGAGCAGTCTCAGAGTTGTGGGTGAAGAAAAACTCCACTAATTTGTTTCATAAAGAATCGTATACAAAAAGTGTGGAATGATTTTTCTGGACAGTCATGGCAGGTGCCCACACCATGATTTGTTTCCTCTCTCAGGTTAGTCTTCTCTTGTAAGCACGAGCTGCAGGAGGGAACCAGGTCTGTTCTCTCCTGGCATGAGGCACAGCAAGCTAACAAACCGATTCCACTTTGCTACTGTCAGAAAGACAAACTCCCACAGATGTAATTTTAAGGAAAAATTCTTTTTTTAAAGGAAAAAAAAAAAAAGGAAGAAAGAAAAACGCCCACAAAAATCAAAAGCACAGAAACACTTCATGGTGGTACCTCCTTGTAGTGCTTCCTTCCTCCTTTTTCTCCTCAGTCCCCACGACACTGTTCAATTTTTCTTCTGAGCGAATTAGCTCAGGTCTCATTTTTCATTATCAGTTTTCTTTAGAATCATCAGAGATGGACAGTTTCCTGATGACATCCTGCTTTCCTCAATTTCTGCCATAAATGTGCTTGGTTGATGTAGTACTGAGAAAATCAACATCTTGGTTCCTTTGCTTCCATAGGTTTTATCCCAAAGGGACAAT
The DNA here is from genome assembly GCA_016647715.1 of Pavo muticus. Classification (NCBI taxonomy): domain Eukaryota; kingdom Metazoa; phylum Chordata; class Aves; order Galliformes; family Phasianidae; genus Pavo; species Pavo muticus. Next base: position 1,360,109 of record JACDJE010000050.1, on the reverse strand, counting down.
GTTTTTCACAGTCTATGATAGTTTCAAGGTATTTCATTTTAATTGATTTTTGTTAGCTCTTTGCTCGTTTTTAGCATATATACAAAGAGAGTGTCTTGCATTGCCTGCTGAAGAGATAAATGGGCCGTAGTTTTAAAGCTTGTTGCATTAAGATATCCAAAATCTAGATTTAAAAATATTAGTCATATAGCTGCTGGTCTCCAAATGAGAACAGAGCCACCATCTAAAAATTCTGTAAAGCACATCAGAGAGGAAGTATGTAGCCCTGTAAAATTTGAAGATAAATAAGAAAAGAAAAGAAACCCAACCCTTTTCCTTTGCTATTGTTTAAAATGATTGCAGAGGAATATCTGTCCTAAATATAAAGACTGAACTGAAGAGGTAATATTGGAAGGCAAATTAAACTGCACAGCAGAGGTGTTGTGCGAAGGAAAGTCTCGTCAATAAAGGACTGTGCTGTGACTAAGTCTTTGCTCTGTTTTTGGTGCTTAGCTCACGGAAGTCCAAAAGGAACATGATAGAGAAGTTGGCAAATATAAACTGAAATCAACTTTCATGGGAAAGGGATTAACCTTTAAGAATTCTTTATATTTTAGTTTTGCAAAACAGGGCTGTGCTTCTAGCAGAAAATGAAGAAGTAATTCAGTCTTATCAGAATATAACCTTTTTATTTTTTCAGTGTTTGAGGTGTGCATGGAAATGGATTTTGAATGTAGTGTACGCTATTTCAACAGTTAACTCATTCTACTTCTAGGAACGTGAATGGCAAATATCTATTGTGCCTAAAGTTAAAGTGATAGAACAGAACAAATAATTAGCTTTCTTTTTCTGGGATTTATCCTAGTGTTACAGTATTTAAAACTGCTACTATGCAAGTTTGCTATTTTTGCTTTTTTTTCATGGCTTAAATACATCTTAACATCTTTATGAACTCACATGTTGAGTTGATGGAGAGGAGATTCTCTCTGCCTGCATCCAAAGTCTGTTTATGCATCTATTTTATACTTTTTTAAAAGCCAAGTAGGAGTCTAATTGTTCCTCCAAAGCGATAGGATGATAGTCAGAGTGGACAACTGACAGAAAGCACCGAATCAAATACTCAGAGCAGGAGCCGATATTTGGGGCTGTCAGTATCTGGTTTTAAAAACTGTCTGACAGCTGCAGCTCCACAGCCAAAAGAGAGTAGCTTGCATTCTGTCTTGCAAGATAGATTGCCCCAAGTAGAAAGGTAGGCTTGAGTGTCATCGGCGTAGCAGTGATACAATTACAGTGATAAATTACAGACATGCAAAATCACTGAGAAGTGCCAAGGAGTTGCAGCTATCTATTTTTTATGGCTGTAATTTTTTATTTTCTTTTTCAGCTACAGGGATTGCTAACACTGGAATACAATATAATCTCATTTGGAGGATATTGCACATAATGTCTGCAGTGTGTGTTAACTGCAAATCCCATGTTCATATAAGATAGGAACTAGTACGTGAACCTGTAGTCTTTCTCATGTATGTTAGCACCAGTCTGTCTTGTGTTTTAGTGTTAAGTGTTCTTTGAAAACAAACAGGTAGAGTGCTTTCGTTGCATAGAAACAAGAGGAAGCTGAAACCTTTTTCTTCCCACTTCTGATTTAGATTACAACTTGCATTAATTTATCTGGAGATGGCTGCAGTCTCAAGTTCCAAAAGCCTCATGTATAACACTGCTTTCAAGCAGAGACTGACTCAGAAGAGATACTTTAACCCAAACCTCGAAGAGTAGCTTGTGTGAGTGAATAGCGTGCTTCTGTGGATGGATTTGCACAACAGGCTGATATTTGTAGAGTTTTATCCCTCTCCTCCCCACTATTGTGAATCACAACTGAAGAAAAGTATAACACGTCAGAATCATTTATCTCTGATTAGAAAAGAAACTGGAATTGATGTTTTGTGAAGCTGCATTGATAAAGACATCAGATTAAAAATATTTGGCTGATCAGGAAGTATGAGTAATTGAATAAAATTATGATTTGAGCATTTAATCTTGGATCTTCAGTTGGCCTGGTGCTAAGCTCTCTCAGTCTTCTCATCCTTCAGATTTTCATGCTTTAGCTTTTCTACCTGCAGTTTGAGACTTTACATATTCCAGGGTCTTTTGAGGAACAGCTTGGTGTCAGCATTTGTGAAATAGAAATGTTTGTGTAATCACTGAATCTGCATTTCATGTTTGATATCTTTGTTGGTTTCATGTTTTTTATTTGAAAAGAAAACGAATGTGCCATCTGAAAGAATATCAAGTGCTTCAGTACAAAGCTGCCTCTTTTTTTTCTTTTTCTTTCTTCAGCTGTAAGAATATCAGCTTTTCAGTATGTGTTTTGTTTATGTGTGGAAATAACAGCTTTTTGCTTATTTGATTGATTTTTGCTTTTGTTGTTGTTGAAGCATACATGATTTAGATCTATGGGCTATAGTGAAACTAGCAGCTTGAAATCCAGACAGTTTTGCTACCTGTACTATGATTGATGAGAAGGTTTTAACTCCTCCAATACTGAGTTCTTGTCCAGGATATATTTGCACTACTAGGTATCAAATATCATTGTTATTCATCATATTATGCCCCAGAAGCTTTCTTAGTTCTGTGCAATTTATTTATGAATACAGAACTTCTGCCTTGTGTTGTCCAAAAGGTTACAAACAGCACCTCCTTGAAGGACTGAGAACACAGTCTTAGTGTGGAGTTACTATGCTACGAGTAGTACTTGTTGGACCTTTTGATCATTGTGTCGATGTTCATTTTTTTTTCTGAATCTGCTTTGCTCTGTTTCCTGTAATTCCTTTATGCATATTTATTTAACAGCTTTTTTTCTGTATCTTTGAGTGAATGATTAGTTTCTCTGGCACTATGAGAATAACAATAGGTACTGATAGAATTAGAAAAGTATCTTAGCAGTGAAGAGGAGCCAGCCAAATGGGTACATGCATTGTTAAATGACTACCAACACAGCAGGAATGACTTTAAAGATGGTATGTTGGCATTGAACTAGTACAGAATTTGTATGCACCTTTTCTGCATTGATGCAAATGAAATCCAAAACTTCCTTCAGCTCAGTCAATGAAACAGAGCAGACCTATCCCAAAGAGATACAAAGTGCCCTAGGCTTGAATCTTTTGCCTCAAAGCCGAAGTGAGCAGTCGCAGTGAAGTCCAGTTGTGTGCACAAGTGCTGCACTGTACGGATTGCTCCAGCTAGTCTGCAGCTGGCTTTTGATGCAGAATGCTTCTTTCTCTCCGTACTGTTGCTTCCACTGGTGTTTCCCCATCCTGATGCACCAGAGCACCACAAGCAGAAGGCTGGTCATAGAGATCTGGTGGTTATAAGTATGTGGGGAAATTGGTGTGGTGGTTGATATGTTGCTCACCAGCACATCTTTTTAAAAGCACTGCGACTTCACTGTTTGAGAATGAAACAGTGCAAGAAACTGTAAGAAATACATTGAGGCCCTGGAACGTGTTCAAAGAAGGACAACAAAGCTGGTGAGGGGTCTGGAGCACAGGCCTTATGAGGAGCGGCTGAGGGAGCTGGGATTGTTCAGTCTGGAGAAGAGGAGGCTCAGGGGAGACCTTATTGCTCTCTATAACTACCTGAAGGGAGGTTGTAGGGAGCTGGGGGTCGGCCTCTTCTCTCGTGTAACTGGTGATAGGACTAGAGGGAATGGTTTCAAGCTGTGCCAGGGAAGATTCAGGCTGGATATTAGGAAATATTACTTCTCTGAAAGAGTGGTCAGGCACTGGAATGGGCTGCCCAGGGAGGTGGTGGAGTCACCGACCCTGGAGGTGTTCAAGGAACGTTTGGATGTTGTGTTGAGGGACATGGTTTAGCAAGAACCATTGGTGATAGGTGGATGGTTGGACTAGATGATCTTATAGGTCCTTTCCAACCTTAGTGATTCTGTGATTCTGTGATTCTGTGAAAGTGCAGACTGGGATAGGAGCTTCTGAGTTCAGCAGCAATAATGAAGTTGCTTTGTTCACCAAATGTATTCTTCTTCTAGGGCATATTGCTGTAGACAGACCTGTAAAATGCACACTGTAGTGCCACAGGCATAGACTCTAATTCTGGCTGACTGCTGTGTCAGAGATCTGCTGTATTAGAGTTTTCCTGTGAGAGCATTCCACTTACAGAAGTGATGCTCTTAGTATTTGCCAAATAGTGTTTTATGTCTTGATGCCGTCTGCAAATTGCTTAGTTTCAACTCTGAAAGCCTTCGTAGCTTCTAAGAGGTGTAGTGGTAGAGAAAAAAATGCTGTTCCAGTCTGCATACTGGAAAATATGAGCAGAATTGAAAACGTGGACTAAATTGTGAGTGCCTCTATGAAATATGATTGTCATCTAGATGCCTGTTAACTGTCAGTGTTGATCTCCTAAGCTGCTGATGTACTGATTCAGCTGAGATCAAGGTAAGTGTTGTACTCATAAGTTATGTTGAAGAAACTGCACTTTTGAAAGGATGAATGGCTATTACTTTTTTCTAAATATCTTATCATTTATGTCTGCACAAGGTAAAGTATGAGTCAAGACTTGTTTGTTTGGTTATTAAGCATTCTTCTGCCAGGACTGTATACTGACTTTTGGAAGGTGTTTCTTTCTTTGCTGCAATTATCAAAAGGAGTGAATAGGGTCTAAGTTACTGTCTTTCACTTATAATTTCAAATACAGACCATGCACTCAGGTAGTGGGACTTTTTTGGGTGTTTTTGTAATTAATTGTTTCAGAGCAATTTCACGCCTCAGGGCAGTCAGAGGAGTGAAGCAAATGTTTGTTTAGAAGCAAATAAAATAGAAGCTGAGTAGGGATGGGAGGGGGCGATTTCTTCTTTGTTTCCTTTTGTTTGAGATTGACATCACCGTATTTTCAGCTGAAACTCTCAGTGAAATCTCAGAAAAAACTGATCCTTTTTGTTAAGGTCAGGAATTGGAGAAACTAATTTGTCTACTATAAGATGTTGCATTAAAACCTAGGCTACTAAATATCATGAATAGGAAGTATTTCAAAACATTTTGAAAGCATTTTGTTGCAAAGAGAGCATAGCAGGAAATAACACCCGTTTTTTTCTCAAGAACAAAGAGCAAACATCATGTGTGAAATATTTCAGTCCCTTTTAATATGTGATTCTGTATACTTAATGGAAGAAGTGCAAGAGTGGGACTGTCTTTTGATTTAGGACAAAGCTTTTGTTTGAAGTAACTCTGACAGCATCGCTGCTTAAAGAATACTAGAAGGAAATTGAGAGCCTCGGGTCTCTGTAAAACTCAGAAACGGAGGTATGTCATACACTGAGCATCACCGCCTGCCCTATCGCACTGATGGCGCTCATCTTTCTGTGCATCCTGCTAGTGGCCAGTCACAGAGAAGCCAGCTGCACCTTCCCTAGAATAGTATCCCTATTTCTGGTATGGTCGGCTGAGGCCCTGGGCACAAATGAATTGGTGATTAGCCCTGGGCCCAGAGCTTTCACAGTATCTTACAATCACCGATCTCCTCCCGGGGTTTTCTCTAATCTTCACATTTTCTTGCTGTAAAGCAAGACACAGTCTCTTTCTCCTGTCTGTTTGTATTACGCCATTTTTCTTGTCTGTACAAAGATGAAAAGGGTAGAGCATTTGGATCTCTGAGGCCCATCCAACCCCAGACTGGGGCAGAGCCAGGAGTGGCAGTGAAACCACTGTGTGTACAAAGGCAGCCACTGGGAGTGTGGCATCCAGACTGGCAAAGTGTGGTGTGGCAGTAGGGTGGCAGGGAGTGCAGGCAGGGAGAGCACTCTGCGAGCTACAGAGGTTAGTTCAGTAGTAAGTGTAGGATTATCACCCTCCAAGAATAGAAATCCTAGTGAGGGTATCCACCTGATAGAGAGCCAGGCTGTCTGATTGCATCAGAAAGGATACAGAAACACAAACTGAACTCCCAGGCAAGCAGAAGAAAAGGCTGAGGTACTCAACAACATCTTTGCTTCATTCTTCACTGGCAACTACTCTTCACACATTCCTTGAACAGATGAGTTGAAAGGTGAGAGCTGGAGAGCAATATCCTTCCCATTTTGAGTGAAGATCTTGTTCAGGACCACTTGAGGAAGCTGAACATACGTAAGTCTGTGGGTCCTGATGAGATGCATCCCAGGGCCCTGAGGGAACTGATGTAGTCACCAAGCCATTCTTGATATTTCAAAAGTCAGTGATGGTCAGGTGGAAGCTCTGTCCCTGTAGACATTGAAGAGCAGGCTGGACAGGGCACTGAGCAAGCTGATCTAGCTGTAGTTGTCCCTGTTCTTTGCAGGGGAGTTGGACTAGGTGATCTTTTAGGATCCCTTCAAACTCAAAAGATTCTATGGTTCTATGTATATGGAATGTTTTACGGTGAGAAAGCTGACATTACTTATACTTCTACTGGACCAGCAATACTTCAGATTTTCCTCTGATAAGCAGTAAATATATTACAGAGGAGCTAGACGAATTAAAATACTTGGATAGCACGAAAATAAATGGAGTTTTAGCGTAACGACAAAAGCTGCTCCCTGAAGCTCCTGATTTAAAAGTTGAAATTCTGAGGAGATAACTCTCAAATCTTGCTGAATCAAGGAGCTCAAGTACTTGAACACAGAGGAAGCTTGACACTTCTTGAAAAAAAAAAAAAAAAGACAAAGCAAACAACAAACAAAAAAACCCAGCCCACTACCTTGAGTAAATGATCATTCCAGAAAGAGCATTAGGAACAAGCAAATAAAGAAAGGGTTATGGTTATGAACAAGATACCTTAGAGCCCAAGTATTTTAGAGTTAGATGTGAACTGTCAAATTCAAATTGAGTTAATTCTTAGAAACAAATGATTCTTCTGCCAAATAAGCAACAACAGCAACAACATCAACAGCAAAAAAAAAAAAAAAAAAAAAAACACAAAAAAACCCACAAAAAACCCAACAAACGCATTGAGAAATCTGATAAATAAAAAAGATAATCTAGCTAGACTTACAAAGCTCAGTAAATGCATTTGTGTTTTGGTTTCAGTACAATTGATTACTGGCCACTCTGGCAAAATTAGGATGGCTAATCACAGCAGGCCTAAGGGACAGACAGTGCCGCAAGTAAAGCTGAAATGCAATCTGAAGAGTGCAGTACGCTCGTACAGGATAGATCTGCTAACCATTCAGTTGAAGTTGTAAAAGCTTGGCTTAAGATAACACAATTGCATTTCCAATTATTGTACCTACTTAGCCGTATTACTGTGGGATTGATGAGTAGCAACCACAATGGTATACTGGGAATTGTACTTAAGAAGTGCATGTTGTTGAGGGGCAGAGGAAAAGAGAAATAGTAATCTGGAGAACAACAGACTTTGTCAGTCTGCCTGAAGTAAGGAATAAGAATTTATGGGACAGGAAGATGAGGTTTGTTTTTATTTTTTAAATGGGTAAAAATACATACCTACAAAGAAAATGGGAGAAAAGCAGATGAAGCTTCTAAAGGCAAAATATGCAAAACAAACGTATCTTTCCTTGCTAAGCCTGCTCATTCCTGAGGTATAATAAATTCAGTGGTTCTTATACAACTGAAAGTGTTCAATGCAGTGCCCCATGGAAAATTGTTGGTTTCAGTGGTGACTGATATAAAAATGGCAGTAATGTCTTAAGAGGAAGGGTAACGTTGTGCTGGAAGTGACATAGCCAGGTCGGCAGGAGGGATTTGTTTTTCATTACTGTCCTTTTTCTGGGAGGTAACGTAGTGTGCCTCTTTAAGTGCAGAGCTGCAGTGGTAAGTATGCATTGGAATAAACCCTAAATGCTGCCTGTTTAATGGGGCATCTTTACACCCTTCCTGGTGTTTGTGGGCTCTGCTGCTGCTATGGTAGCAACATTGGTGGTAGGTGTGCAGTTGGACTAGATGATCTTAGAGGTCTTTTCAAACCTCAGTGATTCTGTGGTTCTATGATTCAATGACAGTGTTGTGCCAACACACTTTTGGGGACCTCTGCTCTGCTGAGCTCCCAGCAACTTCTGCTCCTGATGCAGAGAGCAGGCTGAGACACCTACCTGGCCCTGAGATAGGGAGCTCAATTCCCTTCAGGGATCATGGGCTCCCTTCTGCTCTGTCACTTATGCTCTTTTGTGGTCTTTGCAGTCATTCTCTACAGGAGAGCAGCACGGGGTAAAGATGGTGAGCATGGAGCTGACATTTCTTGTGAACATGCATGGGATAATCCTGATGAAATCATCTTTGTCTCTTGTGTTTTGAGATGTCTAGAAATAGACCTTCCATTTTTTCCTGCGTTGGAGTATGTGTATGATAGAGTAAGGAACTAGGTACTAAAATATATTTTGGAAACAGGGCTGTAATCTCTAATCTTCCTTAAAGAGATATGTAACAGCTGGTATGCTGATGACAATGGAAAGATAAAAATAAACAGGGCTTCGTTACAAAACAAACAAAAAAACCCTGACTTGCTTTCTTTTGAGGGGTTATATCTAATGAGGAAGTTTTTTTTTCCCACATAGGAGAAATGTTGCAGATACTGCCTGCACACAGCCTGACAAATATTAGTGTGAAAGAGTGCTTTATCATTCTCTCAGGAAGTTTATAATCAAAAGCGTAATCCCAACCCACAGGATTTTTCCTTCTCTAGACTGCTGATAAGCTCTGTCTTGACAATGTTGTCGAGAGATTTAGATGACTGCTCTGGGCTTTTTAAGTAGAGGGATGAACAGCAAGACATTATTGCAATAACTTTAAATTTTAATACATTTTAAATGTAGTTATTTGGGGATGGAGTGTTGAGAACTCACTAAAACTCGGGTAGTTATCATCAAAGGGATTGTTCTGGACTTTTCCAAGTCCCCTGTCTTGTTAGTAGTGTATTGTCAAGCTCTCTGAACTCATCAGTAGTATTGTGCTATCTGTTTTTTCTCTTCCCATCCCAGCTTCAGGAGTTATGACAATGTAATTACTGTAACTCTTGTTTGCTTATTTGTTTATTTAACACAAGTTTCTCCTGTGCCTGATTTTAGGGAGGCAGAAATGTAAGCCTAGGAAATCTAACCGTGGTACAAGGTGAAGTTAAAAAAAATTATAATAATAAAAAAATCAGTTTGCATTTCCTTCCTGTCTACCTGCTTTTTTTTTAAGCAAGCATTGCTGGTTTTGGAGTCTTCCTCAGTTTTGAATGGCTGAGATTGGCAATACTGACTCTGTGGAGTCAGTAAAGCCGAGGAGCAAGATTCATATTAGTAAACATAATAAATAAGAAACCCATCTCCAGAGATCTCCCATGCCTGCCAGTGTGTTGTGTCCTGAGGCAAAGGTCACATTCCAATGCTTCCCAGCCTCTGAGGAGGAAAGCAGGCAACAAGCACCTCACTGCACCCAGGGTTAGAAGCAGTACGCAGGTCTGCAAGAGGACCAATGGAGCTCGGATTGCTTTGAAAGGTTTCTGCAAGTCTGGACAGTTTTTGAGATATATGCTCTGGAATAATATTCTCTAGTCTTTATATCTTTATCTCAACATTTTTCCTTGTCAGTACTCAGTGTACTCCTTATGATTCTGCAAGACCCACTGGACAACTCTGCAGTGTCCTGGTTTTGAGAAACTGAAGCAAAAAGTGGTTTTGCTGACCACATAAAAAATGTTTTCATCGAGATGTGTGGGAAGGGGGAGGATTAGATGGTGGTACTGCTTGCAGGGCCTTTACTTCATCCGTGGTGTTGCTTGCTCCTGCTTCATGATATTTAGAAAACCCATTGTTTCCTTGGAGTTACTGGTGCTGGTCTTTTGCTTACACATCATGCTAGCCTTTCCTGAAGATGCTAACCTGTAATGCTGGTGATTCATCCTACTGCCGAGTATTCACATCTTGATTAACCAGCCTTACAGTCCAGGCTGGAGTGGAGGTACTGACTGCTGGGTGGAGGACAAGAAACATCCATCATCATTTTGCATTATATGCTACTGCAGATTGCTCCAACCCAGCCAGCTGCATTCCAAACTGCTGTTTGTTAAGGCTGATATATTCTTCATTGAATCTTCACTGACTTCTTCATTCCCAATGGAAATGCACATGCTTAACCCATCTCTCCTTTTTTAGTTCCTATGGAGAGATTCAGCAATGATTACTCACCATTACATCAAAATGATTTTGTCAGTTCCCTGGTTGCTCAGTTAATGTTAATTTTCCAATTCTGCTCATAATCTGTACAATTGATAACATTGATTGGCACTGAAACTGGGTCGTTTGAACATGAGATGTGGAATAGACTTACCATTTCATGAAATTATTCACATAGTAGTAGGCTCTAAGGGATGAATATGAAATGAGTGTGTGTAAGCAATTTTATTGTGGTAAGCTTGGGATAAGATCTTTGAAACTGTGGCTGACTTATTGGCGGCATCTGAAAGAGATATTAAAAACTAAGCAAGTGCTGTATCTATTTTATTTGGGATTTTTTTCTCAACATTTTTTACAGTTCAGAAATTTTAATAGTTGTGTTAGCAAATGAAGATTTATTGTACAGACAGGCAGCTCAGATGTTAATTTGTGTAGAAAATTTTGATGTAATGTGATTCAAGTCTATGGAGCACAAAACTACTGTGGAAGGCCACAGAGAGCCTTTTTATTTCCTCTTTAAAGAGCACTATACTCTACCAGAATACGGGTTTTTTTTTAATGCTGAAGATCTGGAAAGGTTACCCAAGGGTGATGGGCTGCAGATTTTCATATTTTTTCTATACAGATATGCATATGGCACTACCGTTTTAAAAATATTTATGTATTAAGTTATCTTTGCTTGATTAGCACCCAGTTTTATGATATGGGAGACTAATACTATGGAAATTTCTCTTTTACTTCTTGTTGTGTAATAGCTGTGATGTGGATTACTATGGGGAGCAGGTGGTAAAATCTGACTTGAGCTGAGCACCCAACCAATAAAAGCAAGCACAGGAGCTTGTGGGAACAAGGCATAATCTCCATCTGTGTTTGCTGTTTGCAGTTGACAGAGATCCCAAAAAGCACACGTAAGCCAACATGCTGAAGGAGGAAGCACATACGATGTGTTAAAACCAGATTAGGTGGGCTTGTGATGAAAATGTAGTATGTAACTGTACACTGGTGTAGTCTCAAGCAGGCATTTCAAGTGATAAGAGACTTGTGAACACCCAGAAGCAGATGAGAACCTGCTACACCTCCTGTGATTATTTGATTTCTTGGTTGCCTAGATTGTAAGAGTCTGCAGACATTTCATAAAATAATAGTAAAACTGCTGAATTCATTAAGAATAAGGGAAAAAAAAATCTTTATGTTGGTGAAATGAAATGTGGTCCAGTGGAGGGCCACAAAGATGGTGAAGGGCCTGGAGCATCTCCCCTATGAAGAAAGGCTAAGTGAACTGGGTCTGTTTAGCCTTGAGAAAAGAAGACTGAGAGGGGACCTGATCCAGGTCTATAAATATCTAAGGCGTGGGGGGCGAAGTGGCGAGGCCAGACTCTTTTCAGCAGTGTGTGGAGACAGGACAAGGGGAAACGGCCAGAAACTGGAGCATAGGAAGTTCCGCACCAATGTGCGCAAGAACTTCTTTACTGTGAGGGTGATGGAGCACTGGAACAGGCTGCCCAGGGGGGTTGTGGAGTCTCCTTCTCTGGAGATATTCAAGACCCGCCTGGACGCCCACTGTGCGACCTGGTGTAGGGAACTGCTTTGGCAGGGGGGTTGGACTCGATGATCTCTGGAGGTCCCTTCCAACCCCTATGATTCTGTGATTGTGTGAAATTTAGAAAGGAATGTTTAAAATGTGATAATAGAATTAAGCAGTCCCATAATCTGATAGAAGGCACAGAGCATGACACTATCGCACAGTAAGACTACTGATGCTTTTGTTGTATGTTCAGATCATTTCAGTACTTACTGTAATTGGGTTTCCTTCATGCTTCATTTGCTTTAAAGAACTATATATTTTTGGAATTGAGCACTAATTGTTGAAATTTCAGGGAGCAGAAATCTCTGGTCATAGAAGACTGTGGATTTTTTTCTCCATATGCATTCCTTTCTCATTTCTTGAATACTGGGCTTCTAACATGCTTCACAGCACTCTGAGGTTCTCTTTAGAAAGCCAGCATAATATGAAGGAGGTAGGTGGGTATATTTTTTTGCATGCTTGTTTTTTTATTGCTGGGCTAAAAGTCCTAGCTAGCCTGTTTCTGTACATTATGTATTCTTACTGTCTGCTTAATTAAGTATCTCTCGATTGAAAAAGCAGCTGTTCCATCTGAACACCCTGTACCCCCTCTCTGTCTTCTCCAGGAAGACACCATTCACAAAGCTCCAGTTAAGCTCATAGCAGAGCCAATGCAACAGATAAGCGAGGCCCCAGCCTTAACTTCCAGTGGGTATTAAATATTTTTAAAGCCTGAGTGGAAACCTCTTGAGAGGACGGCGTCAACATGGCTCAGTAGTTGCTGCATTGAAAATACACAGCCAAAGGCTCCCTATGTTTTCAGTGGTTTTCCAGGTACACCATGTTCCCTTACTTATGCCCAGAAGTGTTCCTGTCTTCACAGAACAGGCATCCTGAATCCACTTGTGATGTCCATTTTGGTATCCAAACCAAAGCTCTCTGAGAGGCACAACCTTGCAGGCCTGCTTGCTGTTGCCCACGCTGTGACTCTGGGCACCACAGTGTTCCACACTACCTAAAGGGACAGGGCCTGTGTCAGCAGACTCGTGGCTGGTGTCCTGCCCCAGGAAGGAAGATACTTGTAGCTTTGTTGGAAACTATTTTTTTGCCTCTTAAGAGTTAAAAGTACTGTCTGTGTTTTGTTTCTTTGGATCGGTATGTCTGGCAGAAGGGAAGTGTAGGGGTTGACCTCAAGCAATAAAAAGGAAGCTTGTCAGAGGAGCAAGCAGCCTTGGGAGACAGTTAGTTGCTTGTCCCTGAGATGTGTAGGTGTCTCAGTGGTGGTAGAGTGAAGCATACAAATTTATTATTACTGAATAGCATTGGTCACTGCCCTTTGCAGGAAGCATACAGAAAATGGGACTTGTTTACAAGATTCTCATTATTTAAAGGCCTGATCTGATACCTGTTGAGAGCAATAAGAAGTTTCCAGGCAAATACAATGGATAGTTCTTCACATCCAGCAGAGCAATTCAGCCCTGTGTGCTGTTTGGTAATCAAGGAAAAAGAGAGAGAGAGAGGGAGAGAGTTTGCCTTCGTCAGCATGAGTTAATGAATGGATGATATGAATGACCTTAGGCAGGTATTAAATTTGGGCACATACAAGAAATAATACAGTTTTTCAATTGTCTGAGTGATGTTAATATGGACTTCAGTTTCTTCCAGTGAATGTTGTTGTAAAAATCATATAAGTACAACTTTGCCTGGATGCCTGCGGAGCTCTGGAGGGTAGGTATGAACTGAGCTGCTGCTGCCCTCCTGTACAGCATCCTGCATGTGAAGTGTGCTGTATGCAGTTACCTGTTCACCAAAGAGAGGGCACCATTTACCAAGTTAATAATTCATCATTTCTATGGCAACAATCAACCAGTCTTGCTATTAGAATATTTCCACAGTATAAACTTTGTGTTTCACGTACCACCTGAATCAGACTAAGGGAAAGAAACTTAAATCTTAATGAAATGTAGTTAAATTTTTATTAGACTGTGAAATATCATATGAAATCAGTGGAAGATTTTCTCCAGTCTGACTAGGTTGCTGAGTTCAATTACGTATTTTATCTAACAATGCAATTATATTTTGGAAGAACAAAAAGAGAAGAAATGGATACATTTTAAAGGACAAAATCAGTGGTAGACACAGACCACTGAACTGAAAGTCACGCTTTAAGAAGCAACTATTGCTATTAGTGCATTTGCTGAAAAGTTTATATCAGTTTTTAGAGCAGCTTTCTTTTCATTAGAAGGAAAGGAATTTATTGAAGTGTATAGAGAGAAAAAACAGAAGACAAATAGTTGGAGCAACGTACTGAATTTTAAACATCATGAGAAGAAATGCTGTAGATATTAATAATATTTTGGACTGCGTGATCTGATTTATCATGACTTTTCTATATATATTCAGATTGTGTGCATTTTAAAATGCAAATTAGGGAGGATTTGCTAATGTCGTGTGTTTTTCTTTAAGTACTCACTTCTTTATCCTAAAAGGCAGCTGTAGTATTTAATCTGTTGCTGGTGTATTCGTGCAAAATGGCTGCATGCAAAGTTAGTTTCCTGATGATGAACCGTCTGTTCTGATATGGTCATGAAAAGTCAGAAGAGTTCAGTTGTCTAGGATTTAGAAAATATAAGTTAATGTGAATTAGTAGTAATTTGCCATTTGCATGTAAATAGGGCAGAGTGCCTTCTACATTCACTAACATGCTGAGTTAAAATATGCTGGGCTGTTTTACATATCAGCTAATACCGGTTTCTTTAAACTAGGATTTGCAAGGTATGTGGCTTTAGAGGAGACTGATCTTTTGTCCCAGAAATGAGCTCATACAAAAAAAAGAATGAAGCAGTTTTCATGTTGTTTCAGCTTCAGTTGCCATGCCAGTTTCCCTTGCAGGCCTTTTGTAAAAAAATTAACATCACTGTCTTTCTGACATCTTGCACCTATCACAAATTTGCTTAAAGTTCCTTACAAATTTGTGTGAAATTCACCCCAAGCTCTGAGTTTAGTGTAGTTACAATTCATCCTGCATTATCCACAAATGTTCTGACCTGACACATGACTTGTTTTGTGGAATGAATGTTGGAAGTTATGTATTTCTTGTTCTGAAAACCACTCCAGACAAAGTTTATCTGATTAGACTAGGAAGAATGACCCAGCTGAAAATAATCAAAAAGGAATTATGCTGAAGGAAAGACAGCTCTGTATACGTGAAAACTGCATGATGTGTGGTAGTTGCCCTACTATTACTACTATTTATTTTCCAACTCTTTCTTCATCTTCCAGTACTCAGTCTGTCATTAAAGAACAACTAGGACTGGCAATTTTGCTGTAATTCCTTGTGTTGTGAAAGAAATACCTTCACATTTGGAATCTAATGAAACCATAAAAGTTTGATCATATGTAAAATTTGTTCTTTCCTGATGAGGGAGCAGCTGGGGATGGGCTCTTCAGGACTACATTTCACATAATTCATTCTGTTTGAGACACAGTTGTCAATTTGTATTTTCCCAATAATTTATTATCTGAGTATATTTTAGTAATATTCTTTTTTTCTGGAAGTAACTGGAAAGCTCTAAGTATACCTTAATGGACAGTATGTTTTCTCCATCTTAATCCTGATTTCTACCTACCCTTCAGTTAGCGATCACTTCCAGTGCAAGATTAATAATACTGTTTAGTCAAGCTATAACATGTTGTGTCCTGCAATTTGTGGCTCTAGGAACTGAGGTTTTGTTAAAATTTTTAATTTCATAATTTATGACTTTCGACACAAAATGTACATCTTGAACCAGAGGTATGACCTATATGTGGCAATTTGGATGTGGTTTCATTTCAACATGCGCTCATTGTAATTCAGTTATCATTAACTCACTGCAAGTATCTCTGTCAGCCTTAGCAAGAATGGTCATACTTTCTTGAAAAGTGGCTTTGGTATGAGAGTGTGTTGCGATTATTCATGATATGAAGACAAATTCACAACTGCAGCAATAATTACTACCCCCGTTTTAGTTTTACCTTTTATTATAGGAGAAATTCTTGAGCTTTTGCTCTTCCAGAGTTAGGAACTAATACTATAGATCCGAATATTGAGTACTTTCATTGTAAAGTGCTATCTTCTAGCTGTTGCTGAAACGTGATGAAATACAAGTAGTTTCCCTTTGTATTGTGACCACATTCCTAAAAACATTATAGTATGACAAAGAAATACACTTACAGATTGCTCTTTCCTCTCCATGTGTTTCATCTGAAAACCATTTCTATACTATATTAAAAATATATTCCTATGCGCTGCTCCTTTCTAGAGGACTCATGAGTAGTCATTTACAGTGTTTTTTCTTTACTCACCTGACTCACAAACTTCCTTCTGGTGATCAATTTCCAATAATAAATTTTACTATCATTTTCTAGTTATATGAAAGTTTTACAGTTGCTTCATCTGATTATCTCACAGTCTTCAAATGTTGCATTACGTAACACACAAACACAGTTACATACAATCACAACACAGTTGTGTTGTACCTAAGATATCTTGAAGCTTGAAGGAGTAGTTTTCCCATGACTTATTCAAATGTGTGAAGATTAGCCTTTGAAGGATGAATTAGTTTTTAGGCAGATGTTAGTTATCATGTCCATGTAATTGCATACTGGAGTGATTTTCCCCTTATTTTGAAGGTGTAAATGGTCTAATGAGTGCCTGGCATTACTAATACGTCACTGTCTCTGGCCGTGAGTATGACTATAGTATTGCTCTTTACTCTTGGTGCACACGTGTAAATCCATATAACGTTATAGCAAGTAGTGCAAGTACTTTGACAGAAAGGAATATATTATTTTGCCTAACCTATGAAAATATGGAGGTATTAACTCTGTACCTAAAGTGTTTGGTTAGTACCATTGTGGATTCTTGGAGTGTGTTCTTCAGGCCATCTACATTATCATACAGTAAGGCACTGTAGGACAATTTGTAGGCCCTGTGTGATATGAGATGCATTTTGAAGACTACAGAAAATACTAAATTAGATGCATATGTTTAAAGATCTGAGTAATGATCCTATTTAGTTCTTAAATGAGATAGGAATGAACTATTTCATTGTTCTTGGAGGTGCTCTGGATTTTTCCAAAACATTTGAATAAACGTTAAAGTAGCTTCAGAACACCATTTAAATTCTGGACTATAAGTGAATCCAGGTTTTTTTGGCTTTATTTCTGAGAAACTGGTGGTGTTTGCTTCAGAGATAAGCCATGGATTTTTCTTTGTCTTTTCTGGTGACTGCTGTGAATATGTAAGCTAGCTATCCTGCCACGATACTGAAGAAAGGTGAGGGGAGAAGGCTAATCCTGACAGCATGCAATAATCTTTCTCATTAAATCAAGTTCTAGTGGTCACAGTCATAAGTGAGTTATTTGAAGAGTACAACTACTGATCCTTTGTTTTTTTTCCTCAGCCATGGCAGGACAGTGTCCTTTGTAAGATCCAATTCTGCATCACACACTTCAGACTAGAAGGGCATGAAAAATAATACCTTGGCTTTTGAAACTTTTCCACCTTAATGAGGCTGCTACAAAGTGAGTCATTTTATAGATTAGTTAAACCATAATTCATTTAAATCAAAATGATGTCCAGCTTCCAGAAACAAAATAATTAATCTTGACCATCAACTGTTGTGTATTCACTGGCACGATTTTGAATGTGGCTGAACAGTTATCTTGTAAAAATCTGGAGGGAAATAAAAGCCAAGCGAAGTTTTTATCCCCAGGCAAGTACGTTTTATTACAAGGTTTTTACTATACAGCCCAATAAACTTTTATTTTTATTTGGAATTCTTATTGTAAACAAGATTATAAGGTATGAAACAAAGAAGGAAGAGATAACCAGATACTATTTTTCCAATAATCACAAAGGAAGAGGACATTTGGACAGAAAAGTATGCTATTAAAAGCACATAAACATAAAAAAAAATCCTAATTTTGGACATGTTAACTGAAAATGAGAGTGAGATGTACTCTGTTTTGTTTTCATACAGACATGTGGGTATTGTTGGTACTATTCCATACATCTCTTCACAGTGGCAGTAGGCTATGTTAGAGCTTGATGTTGTCTTCATTATATTTGCAGTAATATTGTCTCTAACATGGACATGAGTATAAATAACTGTACTAAAAATTGGCATATGCTTGCCTGGGTGGCAAGATAGGGAATATTTTGTTCTTTAGAGTGTGCTGGAAGATGTAAATTCCCTGAAGTGAAGAGCCATTAAAAGCGAAGGCCTTTTGAGATGTTTCTTTATCGCATGCATTAAGGAAAGACTCAGTGCTAAGCAGAGCACATTAAAGCAAGGTAGAATCTGAGTTTTGTGTGCAGTTTTTACAGTGAAACTTCTCCTTCACTCAAAGCTCTTTTCCCATTATGTTTTACACTTGAGTGTTTTCTGAACAGGTCATAGAGCCTGACTGACTTGGTGAAGAGCCATGAACTGAAACCCACCCACTGCTTTTCAGAGCTTGGGAGTGCATTCGGATGGCGTGGTACTTTTTGGGGAAAGGGAGCTTTAAGTTTGCTGAGATCTGTGCCTGTTCTCTGCCTTTGAGTAGATCAGAGAAAAAGATCCGAGTTACTTTAGCAGGCTGCCTATGGATGCTTCCAAATAGCACAATGCTTTCTGCTATGCCCTTTTCATTTTTTTTTTCTTTCTGTAAATCTTATTGAAACTGTTAAACCAGATATCCAGTTCTGACATCCTTAAAGAATGGAGCAGTGGGTATTCTTTTGTTATTTGGGTCTGGCCACAGTTCGAACAGCTCCATTGCAGTTAACTCACTAGAAACATTCTGTAACAGGAAAGCAGGAATTCTGGATGGTGGTATAGGATGGTGGAAGGTAAAAGCCCTATCACAGTAAGCAACTGCAGTCTGTTCCCTTGGAACACAGCAGGTGTTTGCTGTCATATCTAAACAGGGAAGAAAGTGTACTGTGGGACAAGGCTAATTTCATAAACACTGCTTGGTTTGATGTATGTATTTCTGTGATCACAGCGGGCATCTTTGTACTATCAGTCCTGTTGTTGTAGCACTCGCTGTTTCCTCAGCTGTGTGATGTCTGGTCCAGTCAGCTCCCCAGCTCTGACGTCTGCCTGTAAGGCACCGTGCACACCTGGGCTGTGATCCGAGTAATAAATAATGGTAAAAACTGTGGCTAGAAGCAGTCGTGAGATCACAAACCAATCAATATAGCACAAACTTCTATTTAAGAATTCAGATACACGTATATAGTTATGTGCGTGTGTAGAAAACCAGATAATCTAATTGATGTGTATGTAGTAGCACATGGAGAGAAACATTGATCTGAATAAAGAAAATCAAATTTTATGACCAGTATTATTTGTGTAAGCTCTCCAAGCGCCATTTACATAACATCTGACTTATGTGCTGTTCAAACTTGCTAAATATTTATACACTGTTTTTCTAAAATATGGAATCATAAATATAAAGATTGTGTTAAGATCTCTTTTGATGTGGAATGTGTATACCAAAAGATGTTGTTTCATACTGTGAGATTGTTCCAAACTTGGAAGGGGGTTTTGTTTCTTTGTCGAGCTCTGGGTCCAGGTCTCAGAGCTTAATTGCTTTGTCTTTGAAGCAATTAAACTAAACAAGCCAGTAACACTGATCTAGTCCATGACGCAGTACTGTGCAAGTAATGCAATAAAATGGAACTACATTTAGATTGTGTCTTAGAAGTGAAAACCCTTTTCAATTTACTTTAAGCACTGTTTGGTTTTAATATTGAATATACCTGAGGGCCTGTAAGTACGCAGAGTTGCCTTCAAATATTTACTGTAAGGGGCTCTTTGCCTTTTTTTTTTTTTTTGTCTTTTTTTTCCCCTCATTTTCTCAATTCCATTGGTTTTTGTTGTTTACATTCATCTTATTAATAGATACTGACTGTGTTTTACGGTACTATGAATCCTTGGGCTAAGCATTTACTCTAGCTTGTCTTCATACACATAGTGTCCAGGGTAACTGGGTGAGTTTAGAACAGTTTATAGAACTGTTTGTAGTATCTTGTACAGCTGCGGTGGCTTGCTGACTCTGCTAACCCTTAACTCTTTAAGCAAGTGATGTGAATTAGAAAACTCCATTGCCTTGAAATGTCCAAGTATTTGGTCTGAGTACTTACGTTATTTTTAGAAATAAGATTTAGGCTCTTAGATTATATGAATGCTTTTTAAATTATCCTTTGCAGTACTAAACTAAGCATACTATTACCCCTTGGCAAGCTTCCTATCCTCTGCTGACAGTGATTACCTCAAATATTTTAAGTACATGACAGGTTTAATTTTACATATGTGAGTTTTCTTTTTGCTTTCTGGAAAAACAGTCATAATTGACATTAACCTGGAACTGAATATAAGTTTGACCCTTGACTGTGTTGAATAAATGACCTCTGTACTTAGGTAGAAGGGGATCCATGTGGGTCAAACCTGAAGCAAGGAGAGCAGTGCACTAGCAGCTCATTAGAGCTTTTTGTTCTGTTTTTATTCAGGGAGTAAGTGAAAATCTTCAATCTTTAAATGCTGTAATCTTTGAATGCTGTCTTCTTGGTGTTTCCTAGATGAGATTTGAGGAACATGGATTGAAATCACGACTTTTAGAACAATCACTTGCAACTCCATTTCCTTTCATCTTGGGCTGCAGAGTAGCAGGATGTAACAGTTTCACTTTACAACTGCGGGTTAATGTAGAACTTGGGATCAAGAGCAAAAGTGAGTGGAGTTGAAGCATTAAAATGAGTTAAAATATGAAATAAAGCAATTTCTCTAATGCTTTTCCGAAGTTCTGTTCTGACATAATGAGCAGCTGCTATTATGTATTCCTCACCTGGAATCAGACTTTGCTTAGCGGCATCCTTGGTTAGAGCAGAAATAATGACTGTGTCAAAATACAGGAGCGTAACTACAGGGGAGGGAGTCTGCAGCAGCAGAAGATTGCAGCTTGCCTCTTAAATCAGGTAAAATTGTTGTGCAAATGTCCTTTGCAATATTAATAATTTAAGAGCCTAACAGTGGTTAAATGCTTAGGGAATTCTCAAGCCCTTAAATATCTTTTTAGGTTGAATTGTTTGTTATTTATGTTTCCCTTGAACTGTCAGTAGCCTCTAATATATGTGTGCTGGTTTGCATCCTGGCCTGGCATGCAGAAGAGCTGCTTTTATAAACCCAGGGAGTCTTTGGTCCTTTGAGATGGAGGAGAGCACTGTGTAAGGGAGTTGATGGGTTTCGTCTTCTGAGGGCAGGTTGTGGCTGCTTCGTGCTGAAACTCTTCAGACAGTCTTCAGACAGTCAAACGCCATTTCCAGTTAAACATGCAGTCAATCACCACCTGCCCATGCTCTGAGATAGAGAGCTGTGTCATCTAACAGGTACTCCCATTTGGTACAGAGCACAAAATGGAATTTTCAATTTTTCAGTCCAAGTACACACTGAAAAGCCATTGAATTGTGTTACTCATTTAACCTTATAGGCAAGGTACTTGGAATGTACTTGCTTAAGACTTTTCATGCAACACAACACATACGCATGATGTTGTCAAAACACGGGGGCTTTTCCTTTGATTGCTGGCAGTGTATTCCATAGGGGGGGGCTGCCTGTTAACTTCAAAGAAGAATTGTCACACCTGTGTGAGAGATCAGGACAGAGCTTAACTACTGTGCATACTACTGGCAGCCATCAAATGCTGTGTGCTTGTCTCCTCCTCCTGTTTGAAGTCAGCATTGTTCTTGCATCATGTACTGCCCCAATTCTAAATGCTTTCAAACAATTATGAATTTCATCTCATATATGTATTATGAGATTTTTATATATAATATATATATGAGTGCGATATGCACACTCTTGTTCATTGCTGGTGGAAGTGCAGAGCTGGTGGTGGCGACTATGTTGAAAAACAGCGTTTTGTAGTTGAGAACTTGCTCTATCAAATAGTGTTATTGTGCTCTTTGAATCTGTTGTAGTTTCCATGGAAATAAGCAGGAAGCATTACTTTTGGAGCAACCTAAGTATGTTATTGAGGTTGGTGATTAGCCTTAAGTGTAATTAGTTTGTATGCAGTAGGCCAAGAGCAAATTGTTGTATTTAAGCAAGCTTGGAAGTTGGAAAGCTTTTTTTTCTATTGGGAGCCAAGTTCTTCAAAGCAAGCTTGCTTCCAAGGGTAAATACCACGCGCTCCCTCAGTATTTCTTTTTTGAGCTTCTGAGCTCCTCATCCTAAGCCAGACCCCAGGTGCAGGGCAGCACCGTGGACTTGTCTGCTCTCTGCCATGGCGGCTGGAAGAGAACAGTCTAGAGGCAAGTTTTAGGTAGAGTTTAGCAGCAGAGGTCAGACTGACCTTTCCCTGTGTCGGAGAGCTATCCTTGCTCCAACGTGCTGGTATAGCAGTAATTGAATGGATCTCACAGTGAATAATAGGAAATGAATCATGCTTGTTTAATTTTTTTTTTAAACTCTCCACCAGCCTAAAAAGAAATTAATCTGGCAGAAGTTGTGTGTGCCTTTTTTTTTTGTTCTCCTGGGTTTCTGCCTTCCCTGATTACCATGACAGGGCATAAAAATAATAAAGATGAAGGAATACCTCTGAGCTGCTGCTGCTGTGCATGCTGCACACCAGAAGCACTGCGGTCCCACGCAGGGACACGGACTGCGTCGCGTCAGGAGCGTGCGTGCAGTCGTGCATGTAGGTGTGCTGGGACACGTGCCTTCCTGGCACTGCTGCCCTGTTCTTGAAGTAATATTGCCCATTCTAAAGGCACCACAAAGTAATTCAGTGCTGTCAGTAGTGAAAAACTGGTATTTTTTTTTTATTAGGGCTGACCTGATTTTAGTGAAAGAGAAGATTGATTTAGCCAGTGTGTGTCTGCCATATGCTGAGGGAGCATTAGTCTGCATCTGCAAGGTGGCAGCGGTTGGAGGACACAGAGCATGAGCTGGCAGAATGATGGGGAAAAGAAAAGAGGCTGTGAAACAGTTTCTTTAGTAAGCCCACGGAGCATGTTGCGCTGAATGGTTGATATAATTTTATCTTTGTTCCTGTTATTTATTGGACATTTTAGGATACTCAAATTTATCTTTATGACCATGTATGTACTTTAGACTGGACGTTTCTAAGACTGTTACTGTTGCATTCTTAAGGGCTATTTTGCAGCTAGCATTAAGAACTGATGTTGTCAGACACATCAGCTCCAAATTTTCAAACCTCTGCCTAGGTCTCATTGAAATCAACAGAGACCGTGACACAGTGAGAGTATAAGCCAGTCTGAAATCTTCAGGATTATATTTTAGCCACCAAAAGGAACTTGCTCTGTGACTACAGTTAGCTTTGGACACCGTGGTTAGAAGGATGGCATAAATGCTTCAATTTGAATCATTAGTTAGTTGCAATGCACCTGTACTATGCAACACTTTTCCATATTAATAATTACTGTTAAGGAGAAACAGTTGAAAAAAAACCAAAGCAACTATTAAGGCACCATATTAAAAAGTGTTTAGACTTGAACCATTACAATTGCTTTTGCATTTAAACAGTTACATTAGCAGTAAGATCTGAATGTTACCCCATACACTTGTTCTTAAACAACTGAATGTATTAATGAAACATGAAATAGAGTGTGTCAGTAACAACCTGTCTGGACTAGGGTTGTCAACAGGCTCATATTTGATCCTGCAAGAAGGGAGCTGGTTACTTGGTGAGTTTGAGATCGCAGTGGGTGCCTGCAGTGCAGATCAGTGGGCTCGTGTTGTGTCCATGCTGAGATTATTGCTGTTAGGGAGAAGACCCTTTCAGTAGTTTGTCAACATAGGTCCATTTTCAGGACCAGTTTGTTAAAATTGTACACAGAGACAAAGTCAGTAAAAAGCAGACAATAGCTAGGACTTCCAGGTGGTCCAGTTTACCCTTTAGTTTTTCTGGTCCTATCTAAAATAGGAAATGCTTTGCAAGAAGTATGACAGCTGGCTGAGGGGACTAAATCTCCTGAGTTTTTTTCCATATGAGAGAGAAATCCTTTCGATACTGCGCAGTATGGTTTTCAAAATGTGATCTTTAATTTCCATGTTGCTGCATTATTTTCAAAGAAGGTATGTGTAAGCTCAGAAGAGCTAGGATCTAACTGAACTGCTTCATCCAGTGGTGTTAAGGCAGCTTGAATAGCCAAATAAGCTTTGCATCATTTTCACATTAACTTCACTGAATCTTAAAAACAGTACATCGTTACTGAGTTTACACTTTGCTGAGGGCAGGTATAACCACCAAGATGCAAAATCATTGGGAGCTTTACAAAGCCAGGAATGTCAAAAAGCAAGGGGGATGGTCTGAACTATTTCTGGGATCCAAGATATTTTATGTATGGAATCATAAAACCATGTAGGTTGGAAAAGACCCTTAAGATCATCAAGTCATCATCTCTATACAGTGCTGCTTTTAGGAAGGGAAATGATACCCACTGATATTGTGCACTGATTTGTTCACTGTGACAAAATTGCTGTTCATCTCAGATTTCTGCCAAGTTCCAAGGCATTTTAGTAGCTGTTATCAGGGTTCCCTTCTTTGAGTAGCCTCAGCTGAACTTTTTAAAGTAATATAAAATTGTGGGGAGAGAGATTGTGTGTGTTGCATATAGATATAAATAAATGAAGTACATGAGAACATATTCTCCTTTTCTGTGTGTCTGCCTCAGTGTAGTTAGTGAAAGCATTTCTCATAGTCTTCATGGTCTAGGATGGTTTTCCCTTAAGCAGGGTGCAAATCAGAAAAGCTGGGGGGCTTGACAGGAGAAAATTCCAGTGGAAGTGTCTGAAAGTGCAACAAAAGACAGAGATAAGCAGATGTTAGAAACTTGCAAGTTGGTGGATAAAACTGACGTTTTTGGTGAAGCACGCTTAGGGTCAACATGCAGTCTGTAAAACAGTAGAGTGGAAATAGGGAGGGAGTATCAAAAGGAAGAGCACGTCTCTTGGAAAGCTTGAACTAGCAGTCTATCGGTGATTCTGAAAGATTTCTCATGGGTAAATGCAGACTGCATGATAGAGCAGGGAGATATCTGCCATCTTGTATGAACTGGAAGGGGTGTCATGGTTGTTAGAAAAGCTCCAAAGAGTTCACAGACATATATCGCAGTGTTGACCGAACAGAAAGGAAACAGCAGACAGAAATAACGTTATGAATAAAAAGGCAACAATGTTTTGACTGACCTCTATATATATGTTGAAGTATCTGTGAATGGGCGTGGAGTTCTGCCTCAGCAGGTGAGCCAGAGAAGAAGAGATGAAGGAAGAAAGACATGGGAAGGAAGCTGGAGGATCAGAACTGTTAGGGCTTGTCTGAAGTGAAATGTCTTATGAAAACATGGCCGTTTGCTTGATTATTTCATTTTAAATGTGTATCAATTTGGATAACAAGGTTTCTTACAGTCACGTTACAGTCAAAATGACAAGCACAACAAGGACGGTCCTCCCCAAGGTGATAGGAGGCCCTGGGTCAAGTCATTTTTTTTAGGCTTCCCAAACTCATATTAATGATTATTGTGTGCAGTCATTGGAGACAGACTTGAAATGGCATTTAACCTCATTATGTTTAACTCTCCAACTATTTTGTCTGTGTTCAAATGTCTCCTTTTGCATTGGAGAATGAAGAGGTAGGATGACCTTTATGCAAGTTTCTAATTCCTTTCTGCCTTAAAATACACTAGTGCACCTCAGTGAGATTTATACTTGTAACTTGAAGAAGGAAAGTGTACTAGGCTAGCACCATAGTTGTCACTGATCTCTAGTTTTTGAAGGAAAGTAGCAAAGCTGAAACTGGAATTCTAGAACTCAGTTAAAGACTTTGATACCTTACTCTGCTTAGTGAGCTACTGCTGAATAAATACACAATTGAATCTTTTTTATTCTAGATGACAAGATTTGAAATGAAATAATCATATTTCACTCCTAACTGAATTTTAGTGCTACTTCAGAAGGGAAGGATTAATTTTAAATGCTTTCCTGGATATTCATTTCCTTTTAAACGGGAAATTGCTATAATCAAAATGAAAGCTCTTGACAGTGAATTTAAATGTTCATCTTCTGTTTCTCATCATAACTTTGTTTAATAGACAACTACCGTTTACCAGAGAAAAGCCATTCTAATTCCTCACAGGAAATGAAAGCAATTTTTGTATTAAAATTTCAGCCTGAACTGTGAATGAAGGCTAGACTACACACCACTTTGTTCTGAAATGGTGCTGCATGATTTGTTTCTCAAAATTGATTGCATGGAATTATAAGACTTCAGATACATTGCATGAATTATATGAACAGACTGAAGAAAATTTAGTCCAATTACTCAATTTAGATTTATTTTTTGAATGTGTAAGTATAAAATCATTCATACTGGTAAAATCTTTATATAATGTATTTGACTTAAGTCTAGTCAACTGGTCTGTGGTAGCTATCCAATAAGAAATGAAAGGTTACTTCTGATTTCTGACAGCAACTAGGACTGTCAAAATGCTTTCTGGTAAGAAAATACGTGTCTATAGATATATGAATTCTGATAAAAACTCTGTCTGGATAGCTTAGTAAAATATCTAATGTACTACACGCACTTGTGGTTTTCTGGTCATCCCTGGTGTGACTTCCTTCTAAGACAGACTTTTCTTCAAATAAAACTATGATATAGACTTGATGTGGACTGTTTTTTAACTGAATTCTTGTTTATAAATACAAGTAGCCTGGCATAGATCTTTCTTACGAGTTAGAAAATAATCTCAGTTCCCTTATAAATTCTGTCCCCAGAACCCTCTCAGTTTGAAGCTTCAGGAAAACAGCCCACAATTATGTTCTGGTAATTGGTCATTTATTCTAGTTGAATAACTCCTTCACAGTTTAAACTTCTTCCAAGGTCATTTACCTCCTCTGGAAGAGTGGCATATAACATCTCTTTTGAGTAAGCTTTTAATTTCCAATGTGTAAATAATCACCATCTCCCGTGCACCTTAGGCAATGTAGCTTTGCTTCAACTGAACCTCTGTAGTGGATTTCTATCTTTTTGGTTTGTTTGCTTTAATTAGTTGCTGTGTAAGGTTTTATTAGACCTGTGCTTTCACTCTCGGCTTTCTGTTTGCCATTTACTAAAGTGGTGTATCGTATAATCTGAAATGCATGTACCGAACATGGCAGTACCATTCCCATTCTCTGCTCTCTCATGACTGACTGTACCCGTTGGGTCACAGCTTTGATTTATTGCAAGTCTGGGCAGTGACAGCAAGTGATGGATCGTGATGGTCATGGTATTTCAAAAGTAAAGTTCAAATTATATTTTAGAAGAATTTTCCCCTCCTTTGAAGCACCGCATTTGTAATCCTCCCATAGTGCTTATGGCAGTAGATGACTAGTGATTGATTATTTGCACATCCTATTAGACTGGCATTATTTTGCCAGTATAGCTTTTTAATTAGTGTGACTTTTTTGTTTGTATGCTTTATTCTTAAATTATCAGCAAGAATTGATTTTTAGAAAGGATCGCTGGTAATATTTTTAATATGACACTAAGTATAATACTAAATTTCTTCATGCTGGCAGCAAGCAATGTAGGGGAATGGACTTTATCACGGAGTGCAGATGGCTTTAATCTATCCAGATCCTGGATATTAAAGATTTTGATATTGTTTGATTTTAACTAAAATTAGCTTGATGAGTGCTCTTCTTATTGTCCAAGTAGTGTGGCATTGCAAACGCATTCCTGGTACAGTGCTGGGGCTGCTCTAAGGAAGGCATGAAAGTGATGTGCCAACAAACATTGCCAGGAGGGTATGTAGAGCAGGTGACTTGAGCAGCTGCACTGGGCCTGGCTGGGATGGATCCATGCCACGCTCCTTGTGGTAGCCCATATCCTGCTGTACAGTGTCTTGAGGCAGCACTTGCTGGTGTTCCAGCTTAAGTCCAAAGTATGAAACTTCTTGTTAAGAGTAATAATTATTTTACTCAATTTTAAAACAGCTCCATCTGCAGCACATTTCCTTAGCAAAGAATAGTATAGGCAAAGCTGAAACATTTTGTAAAAAAAATGTCTTGTTATACAAAAGGAGAAACATATCCAACTTTTAAATCAGCTACAGAGCGATATAGTTGCTGGACAACGCAAAGTAAGAGAAAGCTACATATGCTTTTCCTCATACATGATTATTGTGTATTGTGGAAGATCACAACAGCATCCTAGAAGCACTGAGATTTTTGCTCTTTCATGCCTTGCCTGCTCTGAATCCCAAAGGAGGGTAGCTGCCTGTCCCCTGCCAGAGTTAGGTATGTAGATAGGCTGTGGGTACTCTTTTCAATATCCAAAAGTGAGTACCCTTGTAACATCTGTCATGTCTTTAATGGCATTATGTGGGTATGGTATTTCTTGGCCTGACTAGTAAGCATCATCTCAAACTCCTGTCCAGTAACCGGAGAAATTTAAATCAACTCTTTAGGTAGTGTCCTCAAATAGCCCTTCCCCATTTGTGAATGAAGAGTCAAGCAACTTTATGAAAAGTATTTTTGTTTTCTGCTTATGTATGTGTTTATCTCCCCACCACCTCCCACTCTTCATTAGGTTTTGCCTAAGCAACGCCTCTCTGAGAACCTGCTTGCAATGACAGTGTCACTTCAAGTCTCCTCCTTGCCTGCCTGTGCAGGGGGAGGAACCAGGACAGCAAGCAAACATTCACAAGTTATCTGTAGCTTGCATTAAGTAGACTTAGGTCTTGAGGAAGATATAATACAAGGGGTTCCCGAGCCTTTGGATATATTTTTAAACAATCTCTTTTAAGTAAGAAACTATTACTTCTATTAATGTTGTCTGAGTAGTTTATCTTTTATCATGCCTGTGTGAGAAAATGCTCCGAATGTTCTAGATGGGAAACAGAGGCACAGACATGCAGAATTAGGTAATTATTTTCTTTTAGAAAAGCATTAGTTACCTAGTTGCTTTACAGTTTTATTGGGGATTGGCTAGGAATTTTGCAGTTGCCATGAGGCATCTCTGCACACCGGACCTCCAAGCATAATACCGAATGTGATCTGGTATGGTTCATCCAAAGCCAGAGGTGGGGCAGAGACCTGAACCATTGGAAGTATGTAAGATCTCCCATTGTTTACTTCTGATGTGACTCTGAAGAGCAAATAATTTCACGCTAGATTTTCTTTCATCACCTGCCCTTTCTCTGTTTGGATTTACGTTGTCTCAGAGCAGGAACCCCCTCGTGAAGTACTGCCAGCACCTCTCGCTCGGTAGCCAACATAGAATCAAAATCTCTCATGGCTGTTATTCTGCAACAAAACAAAAGCATGATTATCCAATGACATAAAAGCATAAAGAACACTGGCAAGATAGTTATTCAAAGATGGCTTACATATTAAGAATTCTTTTAGATAAAACTAAATGTTATATTGTTGAAAAGATTATTTTTTCTTATAGAAATAGTTGAGAATTGCATGTCTAAAGTCATGGTTACAGATACCCATTTATGTTTTAGGCTTTTGGGGAGGATCTAAATAGATCCTGGTTACATTCTCTCTTGTTTTCCTGCTCATGTCCTTCAGGAGCTCTTTCTTTCCCCCCCCCTCCCCCCCAAAAAATGTAATAATCACATGCTCATTGATGCTCATTTACACTGGTAATAAAGATAGAATTTAACTTTCTAATGCTATGGTTATTAAAGCTGATTAAAAATTAATCACTGTCAATGATATACATCACATATTAATAGTCTATATTTTTTCAGTGCCAGCTGTGCTGTGGCTGGTGGCTAAAATATTAATCTCTCAATACCTATAAGCTACCTGTATGTGATGAACAGACTTGATATTTCTTCAGTGTAAATCATGGGTGTATTCATTTCTGTACTTTCAAGTTTTTAACTAGTGTTGTTTTATCTTTTTCAGCATGGCTCAAACACTTGGTAAAGGTTAATATTAGAACTTCAATATTATCAGTGATAATGCAGTTCCCTAGATGAGTAATAAAAATGTGTATATTCACCCGGTGTATCAGATTTAATAAGCATTATTGTGATCAAAATCTGCTAGTACCAAAAGATGCCTTGCCACTGTTTTCTTAATATTATTGCCTTTCTGAAATAGTTGGATGACTTTTTGCTGGAATGACCACCTGCAGAGAAGGGCATGCAGGCCTGACGAGCACAGCCTGCTGAACACAGTTGGCTACAGATTATTGAGGATCAAAGCAGCAGGAAACCATTAAAAATAAATAAATAAATCTTGTATGTAGAGCTGACATTTCTCTCTATATAAACTAATCATTCCACCTCAATCCAAACTGTCTTTGCTCACTTCTTTCTCTATCTGGAGCTGGTAGACAACAGTCTTTTCTAATCTTTGTCAGGCAAATGGAGGGGCAAGAGAAGAGGATGTTGTGCAAAGAACTCACATGTGCAGGGCCTCAGTGCCCACTTGAGAGGTGATGGGGAAGCTGGAAGTCTGCTCTTGGTTACCTTCCAGACTTTGCAGCAGTATATTGGAAGAAAACACACACCTAAAATCTGAGAGTTCCTTTTTGTTGGGATTAATTCTGGCCCGATCATGACAAATTCTTAACCCTTTTTGTGAGTTTGATGTTGTTGAACTGGCACAATGGATCTTTCATGGCCGACTATTTACTTTTTCAACTACAATCTTGTAAGGCACCGGGTTCCTTGCTCCTGGGTGAGCCTCTGCAGAATGAAATGCCTCAGCCAGCCTTGGTTCCTGTCCTCCTCTCTTGTTGGTTTCTCCACTCCTACCCTGCTTTGCTGTGGCAGGTCTGGGAGGTGCCATTGGAGACACAGGAAAGAATCCTGACATCACTGCTGGTGAAATGTATGCTAGCTACAGTGTCACCTGTAGTAAATGAACTTCTAGGGTAGGCTGGTCTACAGACAGAGTGAGAGCACGTGAGAATTAAGAAGGGCTTTGTGGATGTGCCACTTTCTGCCTGGCCATGTCCCTTACAGAGCAGTTGCCACCCTGGCTGATCTGCAGTGCTTGGGAGAGCATTTTTTTTAACTGAATCTCTAAGAAGACCACACTGCTTCAGAGGTAGTTCAAAGTGGAGTGGAGAATCATCTGCGGGTAGGGGAGAAGGTAATACATTACTGATGAAATGAGAGATAAGGATGCCCTGGTGTAGAGGTGAGTATATGGAGACAGAATTGCTCAAAAGGAAGGAGCGACTTAAGAGATTTGATAAGCACCACTGTGAAGAATAAGTTCTAATTTTATTAAGTTTCCATTAGTTATAGACACATGTTGAAAGCAAAATTACAAAGTTATCATTTTGCATGTACTCTAATCCATAAAAATTGTATCAGATAAATTTAATGAACCTGCAGGCTATGGAAATTTTAATTTTCAATCAAATGTGGTTTTCAGCTACTGTTAGTAGAGGCTAAAAAGAAATGGGAGCAAAGTTAAGGGGAGCTTATGAGTCTTTTGTTTGTAACATAAATCAGATTACATGAAATCTATTAATTAGAGAACTAATAATAGATATCCAAATTAGTTGAAGTGCAAGCTGCAACCCAGACATTGTACACCTCGTGAATCTGAGACATGAGACATTTTGGTGTGTATACAGACCTTTGAAAAGCCTTTACAGAAGGAGGAAAAAGTATCTGTCTAAAGGCAGAATGATATTCAACCTTGTTTTTAAAATCTCTGTAGTATAACTTGTAGTATAAAATTGTATATAAAATCTCTGTAGGATAACATTAACTCCCCAGTCCTATTATTTATGCAGAAAGCTGCAACTAATGGCTGCTTATATCTTTAAGGGCCGTATTCGCAGCTCATTTTCGTCTTTTGACTGCCAATGTCACGCAAATTGTAAACACAGTTATAAATAGAAAAAAGGAAAGTTCAAACTCATCTTACAAAAATCTATAAAATACGAACTTACCCTTTAGTTATTTTATTTTATATGTATATATATGTAAAATCCTGTTCAGTTTGCTGAAGGGAATTGTAAATCAAAGTGACTACTTATTGCAATGGGAATAAGGGATGGGTTGAATAAAAAATAAAAAAAAAAACAGAAAAGAAACTAAGATATGAAACATCAAAGACAGCGTCAGATAAGCATCACCAAAATTCATTTGCGGTACTGAATTGCAAAATTAGAAACAAGGAAAAGTTTTTGAACAGTTACTCTGAAAACATTTTCATCATAATACGTGTAAAATGCAAATTCTGATGATTATGTAAATTGTTTTCTAGTGTGATTTATGTAGTTCTATAATACTGTTTTTGTGAGGTGACTCTGAATACCAATGTAGATCTTTTTTTTTTTTTTTTTTCCAACTTAAAGTTTTCAAAGTATCTCAGTTTCTCTACTGGTTATTTTTAAAAGTCCATTATTTTAAATATTAGGAAAGGTGAATTTGTCTATTTTAGAGCGAGGACAGTAAGCCTGTGCAATTTTTTTTTCTTTCCTTATGATAGATTCTTTCAGAGTCTTGGCATCGTGCAGTAATACAGGCTGTGATACAGAACCAGGGATGATATCTCCATTTGCTTTCTTCTCTGTTTTGGCATATTCAGCCATATACCTTTTCTTTTGACTTCTGTGGTCATGCTGGATGTTGCCCTCATGCTGATGAGATGGAAATTGCCGTGAAACCTTCTTTATACCTCCTCTATTCCTTCAGTCACCTCCTTGCAAGTATGCAGCACTAGTGAGAAAGTACTTGTATTTTTCTTCATTCTTTATTTTCAGGTTTGCTTCTTTGCTACATAGGCGAATATTTTTTTCAAGCAATCAGAATTGTTCATTAAACTCACAGTCCCAAAGATGTAAGGCTAGAAAATTTTGACCCATGTATCACAAGAATATATTTTTATTTTCAAATAAGGCTTATGGGCTCTTTCAGCTATTTCAGATCTATTCTAGTCTCACACCGGGACTTGTAAATGCTTAATTTGAACCACCGTATCCCAAGGGAAGTTGTTCTAATAAGCTCAGTGGCTTTCAGTACTTTTAAAAATGTACTTTATTTGTTGTATGGTTGGTTTGTTTTAGGCTCTGGTTAGCAGAGCTTCTTCTGCTGGTTTTCTTTCCTGTGAAAGAAATCAGAAATTTTATCCCTGTTTAGATTTTCATTAGACCAAGTAAACTGAAGCTCTTTGGTCTCTTGCTATAAGGCATGCTTCCCAGACCCAGTAACTTCTGTAGACCTGTTCTGGATTTTTTACTCTCTGTTTTGAAGAACGGATGCTGGATCTGCATAGCAGAGTTAAACAGCGGCTTTTCTAATGCAGTGGCTGAAGCAACACCATCTCTCTGGTCCTGCTTGACGTGTCCTGCCAGCCCTTTTCTAAAGGACTTAGCTCCTCAGTAGTGTGAGAGTCTCGTTTCTATAAGAATTAGTATAAAAAAATAATTTTGCCAAACTAGTAATCACTGAAATCCTTTTCACTTGGAAGTTTTCAACCATGATTCAGAAATAATTACTGATTTTACATTATTTTTAAAAATGATAGTTTACTGGAAACATCCTTCATAGCGGTCTTTTTTTTACTCAGCTTTTCTTTTGGAAGGCTGAGAAAATGGGATATCAGAGCATAAGAAAGCAGCGGCACTCCCAGGGGATGATGAGAGTTGCAGTTGTTTTAGGTCAGTGTCCCTCTTTTTGAGACTGAATACCCTGATTCACAGATACAGCACTTGATAGGTCTTAGAAGCTTGAAGACAACTTCAGTTGGCAGATGTAGGAAGATTTGCTATTATGAAGACTTCTATCAAATTTTCTGCAAATAGAAACCAGATTAAGCCTTGTGAGATGTCTTCTAATATACCTCTAGGTATTCTAATTGTTGGCATCAGTTTTATCCTCCTGCAATTTTGCTAAGTCCATTTGCTTATTATTTATCTATCTATTCATTTATTTATTTTAAATAAAGCTTCCCTTAGGTAGTGTGTTTCCAAATGCATTTCCTGGAAGGGATGGGAGCAGGGCGAGTGGGGGGAATTATCCCTTTGTATCCTGGGGATGGGCACAGTGGGAAGGGGACCTCTGGCCTTGTGTGGAATGGGGGAGAGAAGGTAGAGGAAGAGGAGGTGCTGGCATCCATGCAGGAACAACCGGAGACAGCAGCACAGGGGTAAAATTTTCTGAAGGTGGAATTTAACAGCTTTTATGAACGAGATCATGCATGTTGATGGATGTTTGTCCTGTATAAACACATGTTGTCTGAAATTTTGCACAGTGAATCTTGCAGTTGATTTCTGAATAAGAATTTAAAGCAGTAAGTATCTTTGTTTGCCTCTGAGAGAAGGAATCCAGCTGTTTGAAGAGAACTGACGTTGTAGAGAAGTTATCTCACTTAGATAATAGCTACTACATTTTTGCTTTTATTTTTATTTTTTTGCCTTTGCTACTGGGGAAGGATCGTTTCCACTTTTCTGGAATCTAAGCCTGGAAAAGTTGCTGTGATGCTTTTGGTGCTTATTTGTATTATTCTCAGTCTTTTTTCTCTTTCTTTTTCCCAGAACGAGGTCAAAAATGTAAATGAAGCAACAGGCTTGGCAACGTGCTTGTTTGTGTTATTTTCTTCCTTTCTGTTCTCTAGCTGATAGAAGAATTTGCCTCTCTATTCCCATGGCATTCTTCATTGTCCAGTTGTTTCATTTTCACAGTCAGCCTTACCATCTCTATTCACATCTCTTTAGCCCATGGGACTGTGCACTTCACTAAATCCACTGCAAATTTCAGATGATTCATTCTCTTCTCTTTTAAGTAGGTTTTTTACTCACTGTCTCTTCAGATTGTCATCAGCCAGCTGCAAAGTATATGTGGTTGTCTTTTAGTCCTGATACGTTTATCCTTAATTAACTAGTTGATATTCATTCTGATATTCCTCCATTGGCTTCCATGCTCAAATTGTACCCTATTTGCTCAGGGGAAGTATTCTTATTGCTTGTTGTTTATTGATTGAGTAGTGAAGTCCTATTTACTTTTCCTGCCTCTTTTACTACAGTGACCTAAGCAGCTATTCATGATTTCAGAAGCTCTTTTTCCAGAACGGCCTAGAAAAGAGTACTTATTTATACATAGGTAATCCTCTCTGAGTGTAAACACACCGCCGTAAGTCCTTCCTGTAAATCGAAGAATGACTCACTCTGCACTGAACTGTTCAGTCATTCTGTGGTTGCCCCTTGAATCAGCAGCCAGCACAGGAGATAAGAGGTGGGAGTTACTGTGTTGGATGTGAGTACACAAATTGAAGATACGTGAGCAGAAACAACAGGAAAAATTATTTATTTATTCTTGAACTTGAAAGTCTTCGTAAGAGTGGGTGAAAGGAAATGTATATCTGGATCCTATCATACTATACTTAGCATCTGAGCTTCTTTGTGTTAGACACTTTACATAAGAAATAGATCTCTCTGTATGAAGAATTTAATCAGTGACCTAGTCAATCTCAAGAGCCTAACTTCCAGCCCCTTTCTTTCTGGTGTTAAAGCACATTTTGCTGCTTGCTCATTCCACTCCTTTGAGCAAAAGAGCTGTGTTCGTACAGACAGTGAGTACTTGTTTTCAGGGGAAAAAATGATTCTTTCTCATGCAAACAGTAGATAGTGTACTAGAGCCTCGGAGGTGGCTGGGATGTGAAGTTTCGAATACTGTCACTAGATACGCACAGCAGTGGTTCTGGGGACATGTCAAAAGAAATGAAGTGTGAAACTGTATCTGCAACTGCTTGCCAGGAGGTTTTGAAGTAAGGGTGTTTCCAGCAGCTTACATGGTTGTCTCATTCCTTGAACTTTATGACTATATTGTCTGTGCTGCTGTATAAGTCACTGTAGTTTTATATCAGGAGAAGAATCTAAATAAATGCTAAGGATGGGAAGAAGGAAGGCACAGACTGTTAATGTACTCAGTGACCAGGAGCAAGATCGTGATAGTATGAGGAATGATTGTATGAATGGATGTTTGTATGTATGTATGAATGAAGGGATTTGGAAGAAATACCTGAACTGAAATTAACCTAAGACACTAAAATAACGAAGATGTCTAAAAGACAATTACTCAGCCTTCTAAAGATTTCCGACTGGCTTTTAGAGGAAGCGGTGTTTCAGTGATCTACGCCACATTCTGCTAAGAAGTCTCTTGCCTCACACCTCCCAGAAATTCATTAATTGTAACAATCAGATATACTTTTAGGACATGGAAATGCTAGAGTGTATTGAGTAGCATCAAAGCACTGTGATTATCATGATGTTTATGCTCAAGCAATAAGAAAACTAAAATAGGCATTATCTGCACATGGAGCATGAATGGGCTAGGAGAATGTGAGGTAGAGCCCTTATCTCATCATTGTATTTCTGATTATTTACACTACATGGAAGTTACCTTACAGCTATAAAGAGGCAGAGCTCGATGTGTGATGTCTCAGGAAAAAAAGCTGGGATTGATTCTACCTGAAGTGAAGAGCAAAATAAAAGATAAAGATAAAAACTTGTGTATTAATCTGAAAACCTGTAGCTAGTTCATCTAGAGTTCAGACAGACTTTCCATGCTTTTGTAGTAAAGCATTACATGCTGAGTAGTTCTCATGAGCTGAGCAGATTTAGTGTGTTTTTTTTCCTCTTGGGCATTAAATTATGTAAAATTAATGTGACATTTTTAGTTGTATTTTTAATCTTTTCCATTTTCTTTTCGTTGCATTATTTCTTATGGAGATAGCTCTGTTTCCTCCTCTCCAGCTATTTCTGAAGGATAAGAAAATGAGAAATCAGTAATTATGTTAAAGTCTTGTCCTTACCTGATTGATCGGACTTTTGGATGCCTGGGAGTAACATACTATCTTACCCTTTCTGGCATAACTTCTCCTCTTCTTCCAAGCCATTGCTCTATTTGAAGTAACTGCAGTTAGCACAGTGTCTGCTTTGGTGAGCCACATTAAGATGTGCAGGTCTGCCATCCCACATGGATGCTATTGGCACCTGCACAGTGCTGCTCAGCCAGCGGTGTTCCTCACATCCTTTTCTAATGATAAATCTTTTCCCAATGGCATTCAGAATTGCCTAATGCCTTTCCAGTAAATTACAAGACATTAGCTGAAGAATTAGGTTAATTAGGGGAGAAAAAGTAGACCTCTTCATGTTAACCTTAGGGTATGTTGGGCTTCCTAACTGGCCTTCATATTAGTAGTTATATTCAGGAGAGATAAGGTTGTCAGATTTTGGGGGAGTTGCACTTAAACTTTGTCTTGATGAATCTCACAGTTGAATCTCAATTTAAACTTACTGAGGCATATAGCTCTCATTTCATTTTCTCATATATGTATATGTATGGGATATGCTTATATATATATGTATTTATGGGATATGCTATAGTCTATAAGTATGCAAATAAAAAACCTAGTGTCACTGAAGTAAATTGAGAGAGAACCCTCAATGAGGAGACAGTATTTTTCCAGGCTTGTAAATATTTCTCTTTACTACTGCTCTATACGGATGTATTTAAGAGAAGAAGAAAAGCTATGTTTTCAAGATGGCTTTTACTTTTGTAATGGAGTGCCTTGGTGAAACGTGGGAAATTACTCTTGTCTGGGCACATATGAAACCAATGGAAAGCATGCTTTTCAAGAGCAAGTTTGCTGTGCTTTCAGAATAGCTGCGCACTGCAATACAGCCACAAGCTGATAAATACCCTCCTGAAGTTTGGAGAGGAGGGCTGGTTAAAAAGGTGTGAGGATTTTGCTTGTTTCTTTTTTTATTACTACTTAAAGAAAAAAGGGCTTCACATCCTGAAAGGTAGGAGTGCACTCTACACAGCTGAAGTGTTTATCTTGATCATAACCACAGGAATAAATCACAGCGTGCAGTATCTATGTGAACACTTATTCATATGTTGAGAGATTTCATATGTGGGAGGGGACTTGGCGCTGAGATTCCTCACACAAAACTGAATAATTGCTTGAATGTTTGTAGGACTAAGACCTAAAACATCTAGTTTTTCGTTCTGTTAAAATGTGTTACTTTTGTTTACAGTATGAGGAGTGGAGAATCTTTTGGCACTAATCTTGGTACAGTGTGCTCGGTGTTACCAGTTGTCTTTTCAGTAATCATTACCCATTATTTTCCAAAAGTGTGGAGCTAACAGAGGGAAGCCTGGGGATATTTTAGCTGATGACAAATATAAGCAAATTCATGTTTTTATTCTCCAGAATGTTTGTTGTTTTTTTTTTCCCCTCTGGGATCAGTTATGTTGCTGGAGAATAGAATATTGTGTTTGCCATCCTACTAAAAGTGGCTGTCATAATGCAAATGAATAATTAGCAGTTGACTTTTTGTTAATTTCTTACTATGAGGCAGACTAATTGATGGTCATTATATGTGACATGAACTTAGTTTTTGTTTTCAGCTCCCTCACGCCACCACAAGAGATTCGTTATCTCAGTAGAGATCCATCTTATCTCACTTTTAACAGACTACACTGGAAAACAGAGGAGTCTGTAATTGATTTTACATAGTTAGATGGAGGCAGTACTGCAGAAATGAGGTTCACAATGTAAAGGAAAGAACAATGCATAATTTTTCTGATCTTCTGCATTCAGTGTCTGTAGAAAAATACACTTTGTGAGGCAAATGGCTCACAAGGAAAAGAAGAGCCAAGGAAAAGAAACTTCCAGATTTCAGCTGCCACTCTCCTAATTACAGCCTGATCAATATTTGAATGACACAGAGTGGCCACAGGGTTCTTCTTCCTGAGTTCTGACCTAAAAATGTGCTTACCATTGTCCTTGACTTGTCAGCCAGTCACCAAATACTGGCCCCGTAGTTTGGGATTGGCTCAGGATGGAATTCTGTGCCATCACACTGAAACTGTGTTGAACGCTCTGAAAAGGAAAGGAGTGGAGTGGAACTTTTTCAACAACCAATGCATCATTTAGACTTCTTAGCATAAAGGTATGGAGATATTATGAAACACACATCAGTAAGGATGTGGTTGTCCAAATCTGAGACTGGTTGAGAAGCAGTAACCTTAGAGAGAAGTCACAGTTTTTCAGTGAGAACTCAACCCCCAGATGATCTCACTAACACGAGAGCTTGCAGCTCTGAAAGCCTCTTTGCCACTTGTGTGTCCGGGGCTCCTGACTTTTGCTTGAACCTAAAGAAACACTGCAGAGGGAGAATGTTTCCTCAGCAAAGTTGAATTATGATTTGCTGACATGTAGTTAAGTAGGTATAACAGCAACTAGCTTCTGTAATGTGTATTTATAGTGTATACTTTATTACACAGTGCAGGTGTTTATAAAGTACATTGAGCACCTTAGCTGAAAGGTGGTATATAAAAGCAAGCAATAATTACAGTTGCACATATAAAAGAATAAGGTCTTCCTGCCAGTAGCCTTTCCTCAAGGGGGAATTTAATTTCTTTATCTGCAGGAATTTTATTGCAATCTCTCTTGAGATTGGAATGTGTAGTTTTTAAAGTTGATTTAAACAAGAGGGACAGTTACTCTGTATTCCATTAATATCAAAGGTAGTGATTCTTCTCTCTGCTGGACATTTGGCTATGCACACTTGTCTTTGCATAGCTACAAGGAATGAATCTCCTTCAAATTCTCAGGCAACTTTCAAGGTGAAGAGATGCCTTTTGCCTCTCTATTTAAGACATTTCCTCTATCCATTCAAATTATTTCAGGATTCAATTGTTTGCAATTGTTTATATAATTTAGGGTGACCGGACTTATTTTTGAAGGATGTACATCATGTGTCAAAGTACAATAACCAAGCTTAAAATACAATAACAACAGTAAAAGTGCATTAAAACAAGCAGGCTTGCAATCCCAAAATCCCAGCCTTAGATTTTCATTCAGATTTTTATGTAAAATCATATGGCTTTAAGAAGATTCATCTCAACTCTCCAAAAGAAGAAAAATACAAGTACATTTTCCTAAAGTCTTGGTAGATGGAGGCTTAGAATTACTTACACTCAGCCAGAGCAAATATTACGCTCAGTAATTTATCTTCATTACTTTAAGATAATTTAAATGATATAAAACAGTCATTTGTTTAAACTTAGGATGTATGTCTGCAAAATCGTGTCTGTCAATACCTCTATTTTTATCTCTTAAAAGAAGATGCAGCACTAACACTACATATTGTCCTCAGAAGTGTTTTTATGTATTAGGAACAGTAATGAGATGAGGAGCTATTACAGCTCATTTAAGTGGTTCACCATTGGACAAACAGTTGGCAATTATTGCACTTGGAAGAACTAGATGAGTGATTTGAATAGAAATGCTAGTTCTCCAGCGAATTTCCTTTTTACAACAATTGTAGCATATGTCCATTTTTTTCCAATAGTAATGAATTTCCTGAGGTGGCTTCCCTTGTGCTTTTGAATGCTAAGCATTAAAATCCAGCATGAGAGACCCGTAGTTGAGCTTGCATGCTAAATGTGAAAGGATTGTTGTAGCCTTTAAAAAGCTCTTCTGCTCTTGGGCCTCCTGAGAAACTTCAGTTACCTTCAGACTGGACCAGCTGCTTCAGGTATGAAGCATCAGTTGTGTAGAGTAACCTTTACTATTATTAATAGTCACATCTGTCTCCTGTTGCAAATCAAATCTGAAAATATTTGCTTGTACATGCGACAGATCTGACTTTCCGATTTCTTCTGTCCCTTCCTCATCCATTCAGGAGTGAAAAATCACCGATATCTGTTTAGTCTCTATTTGTAGGCCTTTTTGTTATTTAAAAATGTAATAAAGGGATCTATGCATGTAGTGTAACTGCTTAATAAAAATAATTCCTTTGCCATACAAACTCAGCCTTTGATATCGCAAGGGGTTCTGGTTAGACCTTTGCATTCATATCAAAACACACAGTAAGATTTTCAGTTTCTTCTGAGAAGTGGTCAAATGTCAGGCTGTGATCTAGATTTAAATGGCAAATCAATGCTCCCTGTATTTTTCAAAGCTTACACTTCTGCTCGGTCTGCTTTATTCTTTCCAGAAATCTCAGAATTTTATTTTTTTTTCCCCTGTAGCTTTTTTGAGAAGAGGCGATGCAGCTTCTAGGTCTGAAGGGCACTGCACAGTGCCTGGTTGGTCTAGCAGAGCCAGCACTGGCACATTGTTTTGTATTTGATCTATACTAGTAGAACTACCTAGGAAAGTTGTTGTCATTAATGATCTGTTCAGGCTGTATAAACCCTTTGCGAGACTGATCAATTATCTGATCAGGGCCAAGAACTGCATAAGACACCAATATGATGTGCAGGAAAATGGCAAAATGGCGTTTAATCACACGTGGCATCCGTTTAAGTACATTCTTGTTCTACTTCGTCTACACCCCTAAAGGTGTATTGTCCAATTACTGAGCTCGGGGGGGGGCACTATCCCGTGACATCCAGTAGCCTCGCTGTCGCCTAATACAACATTTCCCTCTCCCCCAAGCTCAATAAAGCATTGTCCCGTTACAACGCGAACGCAATCTTACACACACCTAAATCTATCTATCTAAACCCTATACTAGTTACAATATTTCGTGAATTCTGTGATACCCTAAATGTCTATCAAAAGCAGTGTATATCGTGCATTGCAAACAATTCTNCATGAGGCTGGGTTTTGATGTTCTAACTCTGGCTATTAATGGAAGCTTAGGAAGTTCTTGGAATTTTCTTCTTAATGTTTGAAACTCTTAACGCTCAGTGCAATTTTGGGTACTTTTCCACTGCAATTTTTTGAGTTGTTAGATGTGATTCAGTTTCTAAAAATGTTTCTGCTGTCCGCAAGTAAGGTTGTCAGGTCAAAAGAAACTGTGCCAAATATCTGGATAACAAAATGGTCCAAACTTTTGAGATTAACTTTTAATTGACTTGTAAGCTTGATTAATTTATTTATTTTTAATATTTTTTTCATTCTCTTTTTTTATTTTCTTATCCATTATATATTTATCTTTCCTGAATGTCACTCTTAAATATAGGAGCTGAACAGTGTGGTGCAAAGTAGCATGTTTGTATTGGAGGGCCCTGGAGAAGCTGCTATGTCAGTGTAGTGGGAGAGAGTGCAGAGGCTGACGCTGGTGTCAGTGTAGTGCTGAGTCTGGGTTAATGGGTTCCTCCTTCTTGTGTTAACATGGTTGGTTCCAGAAGTAGCTCTCTGCACAGATTTATCCTAATAATTGTGGCTGTTGGGTAGAGCTGTGTTCATGTTTTTGTTTTTAAAGAAGAAAAGCTATTAATGTCTTGGAAACACAGAAATGTCCTGTTGGGCAACGTACGATTCACTTTCGTCTTGTCTTGTATTGTCTTGAATGGCATCCAGGATTAGCCTTTCTATAAGCTGAGAGAGACCAAGTCTCTAGTGAGTGCTAAAAAACCAAAGCTACCAGAAAACATCCCCTCTCCTCACTCCTTTGTATTCAAAGGCCATTTTTATCAGATTATTTTACTTCAGATTGCTCAGCTGACTCCTGGAATGCTGTGTAATTTAAAGTAAAAGATTATATGTATACATATTTAATGTAGTGGAAGGTTAAATACAATATTCTGACATATCTGTGGTCATTACAATACATTAATATCTGTGAAACATTTTTCTAAAATACTGTAAATCTGCAGATGGCTTTATTGGTCATAGCAAGGATAATTTTCTGCAATTTATCTGTCATTTACCAGAAAGCAGAGATTACTAATTAATTAAGGCTGATTAATTTTAAAATATGTTCTTGCATTTGCATTTTGTCACTGTACCAGTGTTTGCCTATTATAAGACTTTAGCAGAAGCAGTAGAGCTTCATGAAAAAAAATATACTTTTCTTATAAAAATCAGAAAAATGTAATGCTCACACAAAGGCTATTTACCATTTTCCAGTTCTAACTTTCCACAAATCTTCAGTGAATCGTTCAGCTTACTGTGTTACGGTAGCTTGACTTTGAGGATTATGAAACACATATTGCAATTATAATGCATTCAATTTTTGAACTTTCAACACCAGTGCATACACAGTGTGGTTACAGGTTGATGTTTCCCATGGACAACATAGGGTAGGACTAGTATAGGACAAGCCAAGGAATGGTTCTGGGAGGAATCAGGTGATGGCTTTAAGGAGGAAAGAACTGAAAATTGAGATGATCGTGTTCTTTCTAACCCACTTACATGTGTCTACCTGGAGTGTCTACCNTAGAAAAAAAAAAAAATAGGTGGGGAGAAGGTCCATTGAGTTCCTGGAAATTCCCAGGTTAAAACTGCTAAAAATGCACTAATCTGGCTGCTCATAGTTTACATGGGCTACAGGAAAAACTACTAGTCTATAAAGGGCATAGCCACTGAGGCACTGAGGGTTATGATGCAGAAATACAGCTGTGGAGTGCATAGAAATACACAAGAACTACATCTGCCTGATGTATTCCCTGCGCTGCCAACTGTGAATTGTTGGGAGAGTGTTAGAGGGAAGTATTGCTGTGAGTGCTCTTGTTTTACACTATTTATCCAAAACAGGTTATGGAGCAAGACAGAACTTCTCATTTGGTCTCATCTGTTATAGCTGTAAGCTGAATAGTAAAAATAATAATAAGAAGAATAAAATAGTAAAATTGTATTTCGTTGAAGTAGAGCTATGGCTTCATGGATTTACTGCACTTGTATGACT
Source organism: Pavo muticus (assembly GCA_016647715.1). Taxonomy (NCBI): domain Eukaryota; kingdom Metazoa; phylum Chordata; class Aves; order Galliformes; family Phasianidae; genus Pavo; species Pavo muticus. Next base: position 1,316,754 of record JACDJE010000050.1, on the reverse strand, counting down.
GTTAGTTACTGAGTGAAATTATAAAACTGTTATTTTGATTTCTGGCATTTCTAAAAGCATGTAATGAGCAAAAAGGGTCTTTTTAGCAGAAAGCTTTTCAGGTGAAACTTAAGAATGAGATAACTAAATCACAGACAGTGTAGGAATGGTGCATTCCATCATTTGTATAAGAATGATCTGGCTGTCAGCAATTACCTTAGCAGTGACTGTTGAAATATACATGCGGTAGGTGGAGAGAGATGTTACATGCACAGTAAGAACAGAGGGGAAAAACAGGTTTTTTAGAAATAGAAAATCAGCGTTACCAATGTCATTTCACATTTCCAATGGGTTCTAATGAGAATGTACATTCAAATATTAATTTAGTCGTATCTTGTATTGTAGTCATAACATATTGTAATGGACTTTGCTGTTGTTTTTTTCTGGTCTAAACACACAGAATTGCATTGTGAGTCTCTTAGGTTGAAAATCTCAGTGCTTGCTAGAAGTTGAATTGGTCTAGATGGTATGTATAAAATAATTCCCATCTGGAAGCATAAGCGGTATTCTATTCCCTATTGTTTGAAGGAAGAGAACTTTGTTACTTATTAACATAAGAAGAGGAGCCACTTCTGATATATGTCTACTTTCAGTTTTCTAAAATACTAGTGTATATTCAAATCCTTCAGGCAGGTTATTATCTCTAGCAAGAACCCAAAGATGATATTCAAAATCATTCACTCAGAAAGCGTACAATGTGGCAGAGGTCTGATCTCCAGGATGTGCATCTGTTTCTTTTGTCAGTCTTATTATTCCTTATTTCTTATGTAAACAGTTCGCAGTTGTAAGAGGTAAAAATTAAAGGAAACCCATGAAAATGAAGTGGTTTAGGAGAGCTATTTCAGAGCTTGTGGATTATCTTCCAAATCAGTGAATCCTACATGTGTATTTTATTCTGCCTTAAGAAACTAAATTACAAGTGGGAAATGTTATGCACAATTTGTAGTCAAAAGAGACAAACCTACAGTAAAGCAGAATATCCTTTTATTAAAAGTAAGAAATATCTGTTAAGAAAAGGAAAATTTTTTCTTGTTTTCTCTTGAAGCTTAAGCACAAGGAAAAAATGCCTTGATATTGTTTCTAAAATGCTGGGAAAATTGAATATATTTTTAGAAGTGTATAAGTGCTAAAATAATGAAACCATCCAACTCTCTTTGACACGCTTGTTACTGCTTAAAAATATCACCAAAATTATGCTCAAATAAATAGAATGCTGAAGAAAAAGTGTGAAGTATAGAGCCTACATTCAAGCAAATGAGAACTCAAAAGCTCAGCCTTTCCTGCCTGATCTCATTGTTTTTCACACTTATTTACTTTTCTCTTTTACAAATGTACAAGTGAAAAGATTGGTGTGGGCTATTCGAAAATAGAGCTTGGTGATGATACTTCAGTGCTCCTAAAATTTACGTGCTGATGGATAAGAGTGAAAGAGTGTGAAATTATTTCTTGGAGCTTCTCCAGCCTAGCCTTCAGCTCCAGTTTGTTTCCTTCCAGCTTTTTTCTGTCCAAGGTGGCACTTTTCCTGATCATGTGCTGCTTCTGTTTATGTCAGCTGGGGTTAGGAACTGATGTTGAAAGGACAATATACTGCTCTCTACCTCCTGGAAATTCCTTTCTGCAATGAGCCATCCTTAGAGGCCAGTTGTGCCCAATTTTACAGCTGTTTCATGCAAAAATGTTAGCTTTAAGCTGTTTGTGTCAAGGCCAAGAATCAGATACTACAATTTCATGACAGCAAATGTTATCATAGACTCTACAAACTTTTTTTCTGTAATCAAGATTACAGGTAATATAATAAAAATGGATTGCTTTGTAAATGACAAGAAGCTTTACCTAGTGGAAGCTAATGCCACATATGGTACTACGCTTCTAGAGGTGTCTTCCAATAAACAGTGCAGTGATCAACATAATCTCAAGCAGTAAATTATTTTATCTTATAGTGCAATAAATCCCCCTTTTTTATAGCTTGCCTTTGTTTTGCAGTCACAATAATAATAAAAAAATCTTCTCAATCTTCTGTTGTCAAATCCGAATACATAGCATATCTGTCAGAATTAAGAAAAGGGCTCTCAGCTACAGCAGTTCTCTCCCAAGCCAGATGTAACTGGAAGGACATAGTTCTGAGTTAGTTCCAGTTACAACCTCCTAATTTCATGTGACTGTATTTGAGACTAGAGTATTTCATACATATTCGATTATTATAGAGATTTACAGATAAATTTTATGAGGGAGGTTCATCTTTTTGTGCGTAGTGTCATTTTCCTTTTTGAGCGGAGGTGTTGCATCACTGCCAAGAAGTTGATGTTTGCTGAAGAAAGGATTTCAGATGTTGTCTCTGAAATTCTGCTTGCCATGTTAAACGTGCATGAACTGGGTATACATGGGCAGTTAGATGATTAAAATCACACAGTGTGACTTTTGTGGCTGAGTATAGGCTACACCCTGAACTAAAGTAACTGCTAAAGGCAGAGATGGGTGTAGGTTGTGTAGGTACAGCAAACTGCTGTTTTCTTTATCAGACAGTCTAGGTACAAGTGTTTAACAGTTATTGAGTTTAGATTGCTGTGCTTTTCCTATGAAGTATGAAATGATTGGGCATGAGGAATTATTAGTAGTAGTTCAGGATAATTTTCATGTTAGAATCTGAACATTAATAAAACATAAAGAGTCAGTGTTAAGACTACAGGAGACAAAGCACATGCATTTAACAAATGCATTTATAGAAATAAATTCATAATTGAATTTCTGTTAGTATTTGTTTGAACTACCATGGAACAAAGATCTGGTTTTGTTTTACACTGCATGGATTTGTGATCTACTATATGTAGTAAAAAATGAGAAGATCAAATTATTTTCTTATGTGATATGTCAGACAAAATAAAGCTGAGCTTAATTCATTATGATTTATAAGCAGATGCTCCTGCATATGTGCATGTGTTTGTGTGTTTCTGTACTCATACGTTTTAAGAATTGATTGTCCTCTTGGTAACAATAGCAAATAATTACTTGAGAATAAGGGTCCCATTAGTCAGGCAGCTAAATTGGTTACTCACCCCTGCAAATTGCTCTTCAATTCCCACTTCCACTTCTAAGCTCCCACCAAGCCTTCTCCTCCTCCCCAGTGTCGTGTAGAAACAGGCATGTCAGCGTTGAGGAAGATACAGTCATGCAATTTTTTCTAATTGCCAACACTGAATAAATTCACGTTCATTTATATCTGTGAAAAACTGACAGATTGTGTTTGTACACTTGAGCTTGGACAGTTTCTTCCATCTCAGAGTTTGCTTTGTTGTCAAGCTGGAAAAAATATGAGTCCTTTCCCTTTTTTTTAAATTGGGAATTAGGCTGTTTTCCTTTGGAAAAAAAAATTGTGAGGGAATACAAAATGCTGTGAGAGAATACAAAATGCTCTTCCAAGTCAAGTATTTTATGCTGGTCTACAGCAATTTTTCTAACCAGTGATTTGGAGGGTCAGCTGAAAACATACGGCAAAAAAAAGATACAGCAATATCAGCACAGTCAGTTTTTGGTAAGCAACCTTCCTTTGTGCAACGATGACTTCAGATGCTTACACAGACATCAGGTTGTTAGTAAGCTCTGTATTTTGTAAACATATTTTCTTACTGTTTGTCAAGCTCTACAGTCATTCTTTAAGGACTAAATGACATTAAAAAAATATTTTTCTAGTATCACAGACCCATTAAGTGAGCATATGTGTAGCAATGAATGCAAGTTTATTGAATTTAAATTAGTAAAATCCAAACTTGGCTTGACGACTTTAATAAAATACTTTAACCTATAGACAGCAGTTGTTTGTCACTGTCATTATTTCAGCAACCTGCAATATTTAGCAGTTATACGAGTTCTGAATTCCTCTGGCATACTCCAACCCATCCTCTCTTCAGTGACTCAGGATTTTGGAGACTAAGCATGCCTAGCAGATAATCTGTGTATGACAGAGCTGCTTTGGGCTTGCCTGTGTCACCTGCAGAACCCCACGAGGGCACCTGTCCTGAGCATGGGCTTGGCTAGAGGCATCATCTTAGCAACTCTGTCCAAGTTAAGTCTACTGTGGTTGTCACATCACTAGCTTCATTTCTGTCCTTTTCTGAAGTTTCTCCATAATTGTGGCTCTTTCCTGAAGCTGAGTGAATCACATTAACAACCATTTCCATGTTTAGATAGAAGCGTGAATGTACTCGAGGTAACTTTCAGTGTTTTACTTTTGGATCTAGTATTTACTACTTACCTTAATTGATGTTGCACTTAAGACCTTCAGCTGGTGCAACCTGGCAAGGTGTTACTTTTGTTATGTCTCTTACAACAATTCCCTTGTGGGGAAAGAAAAAAGAAGTTCATATATGTATTTCATGGTCATGTCATGCCAAGATCAATAGTGATAGATCAGTAGTGATCTAAGAGCCTATTCAAATGAGGCAACAAGGAATTCTGCTTTCTTGAATAAGGCTGGATTTTGATCCCTTCAGTGGTGCCTGTGGTATTGATAATTAAAATTTTATCAGATGGAACTTTCTTACTTTCAGAATTTAACAAACAAAAACAGGTTTTACAATCTAGTTTATGGATATAGAGATCATTAGTGCTGTAGTGAAGTTTTCTGAAGAGAGAACAGTAAATATCTCTCTGATATGCTGAGGATGGTGGGGTAGTGAGTTAATGAAACTCTGCTTGAAGGGAAGGGTAAAACCTGGCTCTCTCCCATTTCTGCCCCAGCACCCGGCCTGCTCAGGAGAGCTGTGTCTGGGTGCAAAGAAAAAAGATGATGCCCACTCTTCTTTGCCAGCTGCCTGGTTCTGTGTCCAGAGGTGGTCTAGGGGATGGAGATGTTCGCTGTGAATGAAGGCTCGGGGTGAGTGAAGCTGCCCTGATGGAGGCATCTTCCCTGGGCCTGTCCATTGGCTACAGCAGCTATGGCTGCTGTGTTTCCAAGGTTCTGTGGGTCTCATCAGTCAGCATATTTCCAGTTTCCTCATGTATTTGAGATAAAATTGTTAGAGTTACGGTGGGCAACCCCTGCAATTTAACAAAGCAGCAATGCTGCTTTCCATGAAACTGTCCCAAATGTTTTGTTCTTCTTGCTTTAAAAAGGCTACATATTTGGATGGTTACTCTAACTTACACTGTTCAGTCTCACCCAGGAATTTTCATAATGAAAGTGTGAGAAGTGAATATGAGGAGAGTTAAAAATACCTTATCAAGACAAGTTATACATATTTGAAATAAAATTAAGGGCTCCTTATGACATGATACAGCTGCTGTCAGGTCACTATTAATATTGAGAGCAACCTGGTTCAATATAAGCTTTGACCTTTTCCTTGCTTAAAATTTCACTACAAAATAAAAACTCAGACACTTATTGAAAAATGCTGATAGTCATGAAGACAGAATACAGTTTGAACCAGCAGTTTTCAGCATGAAAGTATAATGAAATGTGTGTTCTTCCATGTTAATGTCCTAACAAATTGGTTTAGCAAAACTTATTTTGTTTAGTCAGCTTGAGGTTGAGGGACAGAGCTCAAATGAACAGATTTTAAATGGTTTGTTTGCATAATTTCCCCTATTGAAATGCTATATTTTTTACAATTTAATATATCCTAACAGTTTGGAGCTTTGTGTTCTGTTTCATAGATTTGTAGAAAGGGAAATAAACAGAAGGGCTGTATATACACTGAATATCTTAATTTTTTTTACAAGAAAAGCATGCATGATCTTATATGAGACAGTTCGTAGTAGAAGGAGGGAGGCTTAGGGGTGAGATCTTTATCCCCCTGCTTCTCCATCTCCTCTTGGCTTTCTGCATTTGAGTTGTGATTTGCTTGGGGTGGGACTGTCTCTGTGAAGCGCTCAGCCCTGTGGCCTCGAGCTGCTGAAGAAGGTATCCACAGCCATGCAGCCACGTGTTCTGCTCTTTCAAAGAGTGCTTCAGAGACCTGCAGGGAAGGGAATTGTTGTGTTTTCCCTGCTGCCATTGTCTATGAAAGGGAGCTGTGGGCAACTGCTGCCCTAGACCTGTGAGGCTGTGTGGGATGCTCTTCTGACAGCCCTACAGGAAAAAAGGAGTATGTTTCCACCTAATTAGTGATGCTTGCCTAATTGGCAGAGGTTGATGCAGAGATCTTTTTCTTTCTTTTTTTTTTTTTTTTGCTCCTATGTTACAGATATACGCGGACTGCAGGGATTTCTCGATCAGGCCTCCAGGCTGGGACTTGATGTGTCATTACAAAAAGTGGACAGGAACATCAGCAGAGTCTTTGCCAACCTTTTCACTACAATGAAAACAGAAGAGCTGAACCGCTATCGGGACACATTACGAAGGGCTATCTTACTTCTAAGCCCACGGGGAGCTCAGACTTTTATTAATGAGGTCAGTGAACAGTTATTTCTATCAACATTTCAAGAATGTATATGATGACTTATGTGATACCTGGCCAGGTTTTTGGAAGTGGTAGATTTTGACAGTGGTGGTTGGTAAGCATCAAACGTTCTTTGTCAGACCAGTCTCAGAGTGTAAAAATGTAATGGACTTTATTTAATGCAAACTTTGCAGTAAATGCAAATTGGTGGTGGTGGCAGATGGGCACTTTCAGTATAAAACACAGTTCAGTGGGGAAATTATTCTTTTTTTTTTGGTTGCCTTTCATGCCAATACTCTTGACTTGGATTTCAACCACTGTCTACAAGTGACAGGAAAATCTACCATGGTATATTAGAAATGAAACATAACATGTTTGGGAATATTATCTTTGGAAATCTCCAGACTTGTTGCAAAAGTGTCCGTTACTGATGTTTGGCAGCTGAATCACAGTGTTTTATCAAGTACAAAGTAGGAATTGTATGTTTGCGTTGTTCTTGATGATTTCTTGGAGTCATTAATGCTCATTAGGACAGGGATGTGGCTGTTGGGCTAACTCATAATTAATGTTGTGTTAAGGGCTAATTTTTGGCACTAATTAGTTTTATCCAGCCTTTAAAATATTAAATAATGGGTTACTTTGCAGAGCTTTTTACATGTCAGAGTTGAGAATATGAGTTGGATCCTCAGTCTAACTTTCACGTATGTTCATTAGTGAAGAATTGGGCTTTTTTTCTTAACCAACTACGGATAAGGCTGAACCAAGAGATTAAAATATGGATGTGACCTGTTTCTAATTATCAGTTTTGCCATGTTTAGCCTGCTGAACTTAGAAAAAAAAAAAAAGAAAGAAAGAAATTTAAAAAAAAATCAAGTTGAATTAGCTCATTAGGGCTTTTTTTTTTTTTAAGATAGCAACATAAGTAAATCCTCCATATTTATGTTCAGTGGTAATTTTTAAAACTAATAGAGTTAATTTTATCATCTTTAAACATAGCAAAGGAGTAGCTTGAGCAGGACTAAGCACAGGGACAGACTTCAGTTGTGTTTGTGCATGCAGAAGGATTTTCAGTCCGAGGAGCAAGGGAGTTCATGCCTTAGAAATAGAGTTAGCTTATACAGCTCAGTCAGTAGCATTATTTGCTTCATAGTAGACCTCCAGCAAAGATAGGTGAGATTGGTTTTCCAGGGGTGCCTCACAAAGTTTCCAAGCCAGGTATCGAACAGAAATTGTCACGTGCATTTTATTATGATGTGCACCGGCTAGAAGGTCTGTTGCCTTTCAGTGTCCCAGACTCCTGCAACTGTTATCAGGAGTTACCTGCAAGCCTGGCCAGGACCCTGCAGGTCTCCAGAGTGTAGGGGCTAATGTATTAAATTGTTTTACTACTCACTTCACCTTAAAGCAGTGTCTATTATAGGCATTAAGGCTAATGATCTTGATATATTTCCAGGTCCCTGCAGGAATTTAACTATAGGGAGAAATGAAAAGTAATTTATTTGGCAATCTTCCTGTATTGAATCTTGATTGATTCAGAAGAGCTTTATAAAAGAAAATTTAAATCTTTGAAAGGAGCTCTCAAAAGACTCAAGATGCAAGGTGTGTGAGGTAGGGAAGAATCCCTCACTACTGGAGGCTGGACATAGGCAGTAAGCGCAGCTGATTGTATGTCCCTGCTGGAGCAGGGGTTGGGCCCAATGGACCCAGATGGCCCCGCCAGCCTCAGCCACTCTGTGATCCCATGTACAATTTCTGGCAATGTAAATTCTGCATGTAGCAGAGATTCGTTATTAAGATTAGTTGCTTAGTTGATATTTTGTAGTTGAGGAAAAGTCTCTTGGAAAAACTTCAGCCAGTTTTGATTAAAATCTGTTGGCTAAATGACAAATCTTGATTTTTATTTTCTTTTTGAAGTGTTTCATACAGACCCTCCTGTGGAATGTATAGTAAAAATAAGAGACATTCTAAGACTGACTGGATTATGGACCCTGACATGAATGATTGTAACAATTTTTTCTAAGCAAAAGTCATCCCTATCAGTCATTTGAAGCAGGCACAAGATTTATTTTGCTTGTTTGATATTGAAAGTGATACATTTTTCCCTCTAAAAATATGGATCCATGTTTCAGTCCTGCTCATCATCTCTTGGGTGGGCAAGAGAGATCCCATCTAACTTCAGATGAGATCTAGAGTTAGAGGACTCTGAAATCTCATATATGAAAACCTTTCCAAAGCACAGAAGAACTCAATTTTAGGATTTTTTTCTCTCTTGGTTTTTGTTTAGGCATTGTTTTTACTTTACCGGCTTTGTATTCTCAGTGCCAGATTCTGTGATGTGTCAGCCTTACTGCAGTAGAGATCACTGACGTTTTCACAGGTTTTAAAGGTTGGTTATTATGCTACCGAATTGCTGAGACTCTGAGAGAAGGGAGGAAGAGGCGGGAAAAAAATCTTTTTTATGGTGCAGGTATAAGCATGTAATTGGTTTATTCAGAAAACAGAATATAAATACATTTATAAAATATTAGCCATCCCTGGTTTTTATGTTTAAAGGTCATGCTTTGGGATTAAAACAAACCTCATCTATGGAGTGTGTGTCTTTCCTTAATCATTGTGAGAAAAATGCTTCCTTCTACACATGCAGAAGTACTTCGTGTGTGTGCTTGGCCTGGTGCCATTGTTCAGTTTGCATGCAAAACCATTCTCACCTACAAGTAAGCATGTAAGAGCAGAAGTGAATTATTATTTTTTTCAAGACCATGTGATTTCCCCACAAGGAAATATATAGAAAGAAAAGAGGAAAATTCAGTAAGTGAGAGATGGAGGGGGGGACACATGGTTGTTACTGTCTTTGGCCCCTATGCCAGGATGTGAGGTTCAGAAGACTCCCCTCTGTAAGACCAGCCTATAGAGGCAGCCGGGTTCTGCCTGACTCTTCTTCCACTTGCCAATGGATATGTTTTTTTGATTGCAAGTAGAAGTACATTTGTAGGGATTGCTTTTATCATTAAGAGCTCTGCACTATATAGAGACATGAAAACAGTTCAAAGATTGGTGTCAAGAATGATAAAAGGATAGGAGAGCATGACCTGTGAAGACAGGTCTCAGGAGCGCAGTATATACAGCCTGCCTACGGGAGTATAACTGACATATTTGAGAAGAAACATGAGAGGAGGAGGAGGAGGAATTATTTGAGGTGATGATGGGTGGTCTAACAGAAAGTTATGACCTGAAGCTAAACAAGGCAAGTTTTCTCCCAGGGAGGTCAATTAGACATAGTGAGCGGTTGGCAAGAGGTCAGCAAGGTATTGTCCTTCAGGGCATTCAAGAGCATGCTAAATAAAATGCTTGGGTAGCTTAGTGCAGCCATCTTTCTTGAACTAGATTGAAGGAATGTGCTAGATGACCCAGGGGTCCTGCTGAAGACCTATCAGGAAACATTTGTTGTGTGAATAAATTTAGACTTTGTACATTTTTTACACAGCGTATTCGAAGAGGAGAAAGAGATCTTCTGGTTAGGGTTTCTTAAGTTTCCTATTGCAGATTTGCAGTAACAATTGCTGAGGATCTCTTTTTTCTTCTTCACAGAACTCATATGGTTTGTTTGGGATGTATATTTTGATGAGATTTTTCTTTAAAACCATAGGTGACATCAGTTGCTTTATAGACTTCACTCATCCTACTTTCCAGTGTTATCACTTGTACTTTCGTAAACCAGTAAAGCGGAAACTGTAACAGTTGCATGTGGTTATTGGTTTGAAAAGAGAAGGAATTCTTGGCTTTACAAAACCTTTAACTCAGCATGACTTGTTTTTTTTGGCAGCTTCAGTGAAGTGCAGAATATTTCTGTTTAGATAGGTATTTGAGAATGATGTTATTACTTGCAAGTCTGTCCTGCCTGTAAGCTAGTGAGCTTACTGCAATAAGGTGCCCAGTATGTATGCATATCATTGCAGCATGCCAGCTGGAAGCAGAGCACTTTGCTTGTCATATGCCTAGTACTGCAAACAAGTAAAAAGCAAAAATAAAAAATGTATAATAGAGAACAGATTAATTGCATTAAAAATTAATGCTAAAACCCTGAATTGATGAGGCAGGATAATCTGAATCACTACAATTCCAGCAGCATCTGAAGATATCCACTTCCAGAATGTTACGAATTTTGTTAAAGAGTTGTCATTTATCTCTGCCCTGTTTATGTAGTCACCTCTGTGTACTCATTGGAAAGTAGTGATTACTCTTTTTCTCTGGCTCATATCCCGTGTCTGACTGGTTCTTTACAGGTAAAAGGAAAAAAAATAAGAAAATGAAAAAAAAAGAGATTCTGCTTTTTGCCTATGCACTATTTCACAGTGATTTGTGGCCTTCTTTCACTTCTGGTCAGCGAAGTTGCTGAGTACCTTGTTTCTGGAGTACTCAGTTGGCACTTGTTTGTGACCAGTGCTTCAGACTTCTCTCTTTCCCTTCTGCAGTCAGTGACATGCAATTACTTGATTGGAGCTGCAGGAATTATTTATGGCGTCTTGAACACTGCACCAACAAGTAAATGTGTGAAATCTTTTTTCATAAGAAACAAAGACTTATTTCTCAGAATTAAACAGGAAAAAAATAGTTTAATACTGATTTTCTGGCACTTGGTATTTCATATTGGCATATATCTCTTTTTTATTTACATTGCAGATGTATAGCATATTAGTCTGTATTTCTGTTTTATATACAGTATATAAACATCTTGAAATATGGGTGAATAACTTCAGGGAAAAATATTATGCCTCTTCTGTTTTTAGAAGGTAATTCCTTTGTTTAAAGAGCTGGTAATGATTTGTGAGTGCTGGTAACAGAAGTCAGAAATAATAGCTATACAATAGTAGAATACTTCAAGGTAAATTACACCTGCCTGATTTTTAGCAAATCCCCATCTGATTTTCTGTTTCTTCCTCAGAGCTATAATCGTGCAACTGTTGACAGTTGCAATACAGTAAGACTCTTTTTGGTTAAGGAGAGTATTAGCTATAATTAAAACCCAAACAAACCTCATTAAACTGCCACAACCTGACTGAAAACAAAGCCTCCCATTTTGGGATAATTTGACTTAGAAGCAAACTTATTTCCTTCAAGATTAACAACAACAAGCAAGCAAGCAAACAAACAAACAAACAAAAAACCTAAACAAACAAGAAAAAAAAACAATAAACCAAAAATATCACTGTGAGTGATCCAAGATACGGGATCACTGCAAGAACATGTTTGGAGCAATCATTTACTTCTGTTATAGATTTATGGGTGCAGTGAAGAGAGGAAAATAAAGTCATAATTTGGTGAATAAATAACTTCTTTAAATGCTTACACAGCTTTGTGTGAATACTACTGCAGGTATGTTTAAAGGGATTATACTTTTAAAAATCCTTTTTGTTTGACTCAGCTAGTAATGTTGCATCAAATTTTGAACCCAAGTGTTGCAATTGTGAGAAACATGGGGCTTGCATCCCAATTTGTACTTCTCTAACAATAAAACACAACAGTTTTCTGAGGCCTGGGGAACATTAGAGAAAAAAAAATATGGAGATAGATTGAGTCCATTGGCAAGAGTTGCAATAAGTCCTTATGAGCCTAAAAACTGCTTTACTAGCAGTCTTACTAAATCCCTCAATATGACAGATAAAATGTCCGGTCTGAAGGAACTGGATTTTATCTCCTGTTTTGATTCTGTTGACTGGGCTCATGAATAGAGCATCACTTCTTTTTTTTTTTAAATGTCATTAAATCAGTATGTGCAGGAACTGGCTGTTCTTCTTGCTCTTTGGGCAGGGTCAGCATCAGTATACTGCAGTGTGCTCCAAGAAGGGGTTTGGGACCCGAGCAGCAGAAATTCATGAAGGCCTGAGCCTTCCTTTTCACTAATATTAATGTTGAGTTGTCTCTGATATCTTTTATAGGCTATTATTTTGCCTGAAACCATATTCCAGAAAGATAGGCAGGGAAAACACGATTAACTACATAAGGAAATTATAAATAAATAAATATACATACACACACACACACACATATATATATATATGGATATATATAGAAAAATATACATGGATATATATGGATATATATATATAAATGGATATTTATATATTTTTATAAATATATATTTTTAATTTATAAATATTTTTATATATTTATTATAAATAAATATATATTTATTAAATATACATATATTTATATATATATATAAGGATAAGCAAATTTATCTTAAATTTCCTTTGGGAGAAATAATTAAAGGAAGTCCAGCTGAAATAGTCTTGTTACAAAGCAGAACAAGGTAGAGACATGAGGTAACAGTGTACACTGTATTCTTGTGTTGGAAAGGAGATGTTGAACATAGGGTCAAAGGCAGAAGGGCTAATGAAAGAGAACGCAACTGAATAGAAAGTGGAGGAACAGAACAATAAACTCAAGAATTTGGAAAGGAACAGGTATATAATTAGAGGAGAGAACAGGCATCCTAAAAATATATGTTTTGCTTTTGTTGTTTTTTAACAATAAGCAATTGTTAAAGTTAACAATTAATGTGGATTAAGTGTGTGAAAAAAACAAGCATCTGACAGAAGTGTAGTTGAGGCTTACCAAAACTGATAGTTTTAGATCAGTTTGTTGAAAGAATAACAAGGCAAGACATACAGCTTCTATTCCAGACAGAGAAGGTGGAAATGAGAAAAATAATGTGGGAAAAGAGCCACCTAAAGAGAAGATCATGGTAATATTGACAAGGAAATTTCCACCTCTACTATGAATTGGTGGAAATTCCTTCTGAAGTCTCACAGAGATGAGTGTTGTGAGCAATCCCTTCAGTGCTCCTTGGATAAAAGTTTTAAGTGAAGTGCTGCTGAAATTGCTCTTAAGTGTAATGGACAAAGCTTCTTAGTGAATTATGCTACAAAGAAGTGTCATCCTCTCTCTCTATGGTGGAGGACTTAGCTATGACTCAGAACTGCATGCTATGGTTTGAGGCACTGGTTGGAGCAATCTAGTGATAAGAAGTGGCTGCTTAGAATTGATGATCAGAAATGCTTGAGGCTGGAAAAGCCTCTTTGCTGTAGGACTACTATAGGACAAGCCAAGGAATGGTGCTGGGAAGAATCAGGTGATGGCTTTAAGGAGGAAAGAACTGAAAATTGAGATGATCGTGTTCTTTCTAACCCACTTACATGTGTCTACCTGGAGTGTCTACCTGTCTGTGGAGTATGCTGAGGGAGCACCACAGCCTATGAAAGAGTTGTCTGGCCAACATGAGGCTGGGTTTTGATGTTCTAACTCTGGCTATTAATGGAAGCTTAGGAAGTTCTTGGAATTTTCTTCTTAATGTTTGAAACTCTTAACGCTCAGTGCAATTTTGGGTACTTTTCCACTGCAATTTTTTGAGTTGTTAGATGTGATTCAGTTTCTAAAAATGTTTCTGCTGTCCGCAAGTAAGGTTGTCAGGTCAAAAGAAACTGTGCCAAATATCTGGATAACAAAATGGTCCAAACTTTTGAGATTAACTTTTAATTGACTTGTAAGCTTGATTAATTTATTTATTTTTAATATTTTTTTCATTCTCTTTTTTTATTTTCTTATCCATTATATATTTATCTTTCCTGAATGTCACTCTTAAATATAGGAGCTGAACAGTGTGGTGCAAAGTAGCATGTTTGTATGGGAGGGCCCTGGAGAAGCTGCTATGTCAGTGTAGTGGGAGAGAGTGCAGAGGCTGACGCTGGTGTCAGTGTAGTGCTGAGTCTGGGTTAATGGGTTCCTCCTTCTTGTGTTAACATGGTTGGTTCCAGAAGTAGCTCTCTGCACAGATTTATCCTAATAATTGTGGCTGTTGGGTAGAGCTGTGTTCATGTTTTTGTTTTTAAAGAAGAAAAGCTATTAATGTCTTGGAAACACAGAAATGTCCTGTTGGGCAACGTACGATTCACTTTCGTCTTGTCTTGTATTGTCTTGAATGGCATCCAGGATTAGCCTTTCTATAAGCTGAGAGAGACCAAGTCTCTAGTGAGTGCTAAAAAACCAAAGCTACCAGAAAACATCCCCTCTCCTCACTCCTTTGTATTCAAAGGCCATTTTTATCAGATTATTTTACTTCAGATTGCTCAGCTGACTCCTGGAATGCTGTGTAATTTAAAGTAAAAGATTATATGTATACATATTTAATGTAGTGGAAGGTTAAATACAATATTCTGACATATCTGTGGTCATTACAATACATTAATATCTGTGAAACATTTTTCTAAAATACTGTAAATCTGCAGATGGCTTTATTGGTCATAGCAAGGATAATTTTCTGCAATTTATCTGTCATTTACCAGAAAGCAGAGATTACTAATTAATTAAGGCTGATTAATTTTAAAATATGTTCTTGCATTTGCATTTTGTCACTGTACCAGTGTTTGCCTATTATAAGACTTTAGCAGAAGCAGTAGAGCTTCATGAAAAAAAATATACTTTTCTTATAAAAATCAGAAAAATGTAATGCTCACACAAAGGCTATTTACCATTTTCCAGTTCTAACTTTCCACAAATCTTCAGTGAATCGTTCAGCTTACTGTGTTACGGTAGCTTGACTTTGAGGATTATGAAACACATATTGCAATTATAATGCATTCAATTTTTGAACTTTCAACACCAGTGCATACACAGTGTGGTTACAGGTTGATGTTTCCCATGGACAACATAGGGTAGGACTAGTATAGGACAAGCCAAGGAATGGTTCTGGGAGGAATCAGGTGATGGCTTTAAGGAGGAAAGAACTGAAAATTGAGATGATCGTGTTCTTTCTAACCCACTTACATGTGTCTACCTGGAGTGTCTACCTGTCTGTGGAGTATGCTGAGGGAGCACCACAGCCTATGAAAGAGTTGTCTGGCCAACACAAGCAAGTGCTTTTGAGCACCAGGACTGATTTGGAGCTGTGCTGGTGATTTTGAGCTGCCCAGTCTGTCAGTCATCTCTCCCCTAAAAGGCTCTTGTAGGCCTGATATACTGGATTAAGGAAATCACTGGCTCAATTCATTACTCTTTTCAGGGGTTATAGAAGAAGGCCATTTATCCTGAGAAGAAGGGATGAGTAATAATTGCTAATAATGATTTGCACCTGCTTTGCATCTTTTTCAGAGGAGGTTTATAATCACTTTCAGTAGGTGAAATGAAATGATATTTACCTAAGACTTACTTTTAGTTTCAAACTAATTTGGAAAATGATTTAAGCCTTCACTAATTGCTTGCAGTATGCAGTATAGCAGTATCTGTGTGCAAGATAAAAGCTTGGCCTAGATTTATTTTGGTTTGAGAAGGTTAATCCTGAACGAGGACTGGTGCTCTGTTCCTCTTAAAGTTCTTTCTATGCATGTGGTGTAGGTGCAAGGGTCAGCCTTCGCTGCTGTAGCATTGCCAGCATGTAGGAGACAGCACTGATGGTTATTTCCTCGCAGTTCAAAATGTCAGAGCTCCCAAAGAATCCAAAATAAATACTCATGTTAGCTCTCTGGAAATGTAAGGGAAGAAATAATCAGGAACCTTGTGCATTATGGGCAAGCAGTTAGATCCAATTAAAATAAGCTTATAACTTGAGACAGTGTGATTACCATGCAATGAGATTGTCTTTTCCTCAGGCCAAGAGTGTTCTGTTTCAAACAAATAGAACAGTGTATCATCAGCATAAAGCATGATGTGCCAGCTCCTTCATTTACCTTTGTACATTGTACAACGAAAGGATGTAAGTTGTTGGTTTTCTTTGGTTTTTAATTTGTTTGTTTTAAATAGTATAATACCGTGAATAATTATTTTCCTACTGCTGCTGTTAGTACCAGGGGTGCTATCATAAATACTGTGCTTGTATTACTTGAGTGCCTAATTATGAATTGGCATGTTGTTTTACTGGATGCTGTATGAACATGTGTCCCAAAAGAATTTACAGTGTACGAAAGGTGACAGACAGTGTCTGGATGAGAAGGTTGTTCAATGACAGAAATAGTCTTTGTATGAGAACCCTAGCAATTAGCATTTTGAAAAGACATAGAGGGTCTTAAGATTTGTGGACACATTTTTTTTTCATTTTAAATAGGAGTAGAGGAAGTTGACACCAAGACCAAAATCTCAGTGATGAAATATAGGTAACCTGGAATATTGGGATAAAAAGTATATGGTGTTGGAAATGAAAATTGTTGTCGTGTCTTTGATGTTACAGATAACCAGGGTGCTCTTGAAGCAATGTGAAGGAATAGGTGAAATTATCAAAGTGAGAGGTTAGAGATCCTCTTTGCAGCAGAAGTTTCTGTAAGATATGAGAGGAACTTGCAGTTTTTAAGGACAGAAGGATGAACTTCGCAGTAATCAATATGTAATGTCATCAGAACAGGGAAAGGAGTTTTAGCATTATAGATGGGTATAAAGAATTGTTTATTAGAAAGGTTATGTCTAAAGAATCTGGGAGATTTTGGGCTTATCCTGGATGAGAGGCTTTGAAAGAAGTAAGAGGCAAAGATGACACTTGGATTGTAGTCTAAATCGGCAGGTCTGATGTTCTGGCTGTCTATTTTGACTGAGAAAAAGGATTTCCTTTTCCCTGAAGGGAGAGGATTGAGAAATCTCATTATCACCATAAAGCTTATGAGAGTATCCAGAAACCAGGTTAACAGTTTAGACTAAGCAGAATATGAAAAATGTATCACAGTGTGGTAGATGAAGACTGAACAACATGAGGACGGCAGTGGATTGTTTGCTTTTTTGCTTGCTGGATAGGGTTAGTGCAAAGAGAGGAGATCACAGAAAGAATTGAGGAGGGACCTTCCTCAGGAGCTTGAAGAATATTCAAAAGTCCCCCAGCAAGGCTATACTGAAGGAGTGGTGTAGGAGGAAACCCAGGAGAGAAGTGCTGGGACAGTAAGATTTATCCAGAAGGAAGGAGTTCAGCTGAGTTAAAAACAGCTGGCAAGTCAAAGAGCAACAATTTTGGAGTTTGGCTAGGAAAAGTTCATGAGTTATGTCAATAGAAATGGTTTTACTGAAGCGCAGAAGACAGAAACCAGAATGAAGAGGATTTAGCCTGAGATCAGTAGTGAGGGAGTCAAGGCAACAGATGCGTATTTAAGGGGCTGCAGCTGAAAGGGAGAGGGCAAACAGGGTGTAGAATTATGAAGAGTGTGAAAAAGGAAGAAGTCTTAAATGCTTTTTGGCTTCATGAAAGAGAAATAAAGTAAGAAGAATTTACTGTCAAGGTATATATAAGGGTATCTTCTGATTCTTATAATACGAGTTGTGTGGAAGATATCTTCAAGGGTTCCAGGGACTGGAAGGCATTGCATGTGTGGCGTGAAGGGAGAGGATGGCAGTGGCAGCAGGTTGCTGTAGGCTGGGGATTGCATGTTTTTTGATAGACAGCAAGTGCTCTCCGGAGTGACAAATTAGGAGTTGGCCCTGTTTGTCTGTACAGTTCTCATTGGGAACGAAGTTTCCTTTGTGTTCTGTCCTCCAGTGATTGGAAAGCTAAAGATCAGTCGGTAGTAGAGATGCTTCTCCATACACCCCCCCCCCCACCTCCCACCCCCCCAGTGAAGAGAACAGCACTGTGCAGAATTCTTTCATTTTAGTTTTATTGAGAAAGGAGACAATGTTCCAGATATACGGATCATTTCCTTTGCAATGTGACTAAGGAAATAAAAGAACAGTGGCTCTGACTGTGTCTTGTGTGGGGCAGAACATAACCTGTGTTTTGTAGAGGGCAATTTCTAATAGAATTTTAGTTTTTAGTGCTGTCTTTTTACTGGAAAAAATCTTTGTGCTGAAATTTTCACAGAAGGAAATAAATCACACTTCTGTACATTGATTTGCTGTTTTTCAAACTAATGGCATATGGCTTTTGTTTTTTGCCACTAGTTTTGTTTGCTGTATATCAGAGTTATATTAAAATATATTTTCATGATTTTTTTCAAAGATCATTTTTCAAGGTTGATCTCTTTCTGTTGAGGAAGTTGCCTAATGATTATCCCTAAAGCACATCAAATGTGGAGGACAGTGGATTATTAGTCTCTTCCCCTTCTGGGGCATGGGGCTGCATAGAAAGAGGGCAGTTTACTGAATTCACTTGAAATGGGGTCTGAACTTCTAAATGTCACACCAAGAACTTTTCCAAAAGGTCATCCTTTCATTTGATACTGCCAGGTATGTCTTTGCTACTATTGACCTCTAGTTGTTTCATTTGATGGAGCTGATATTCCTGTCACTCCAGTGTTTCTTGTATCAGACATGCAGCCTATAACCCATACACACTGTGTCAAATATTATAGCACTTTTCAAATAGTAGGTTGGTTTTATTTTCAGATAAATAATGCAGCTTGCACATAAAGTCCTACAGAGCATTTTAAGAGCTGCTCAGGTAACTTTTAAAATTTGTATTTTATTTATTGAATTGAGTCCTCTCCATGTAATGGGGTTATAGTTTGCTTAGACTGTGCTCTGTGAATGAGATCAATTTGTTTGGCACCGAGCCTTCCGTTCAACTTGAAGCAATCAGATTTAAAAGCTTTGCACTTTTATTAATGTATGTGCAAATAGTGATTGGATTCCAAGGACACTCTTTAGGAAAGCACCTTGAGTGATTGGTCTTGATATGTAATTAATATTTCCTTCCAACTTAAAAAAAAATCTAGTTAAAATTATTTTGAGATCAAACTGAAAAGGAAAAAAAAAACAAAATAAAAAAGCACACACACAGACACAATCCCCCTCAAAAAAAAAAAAAAAAGCCCACACCAAAACCATAGCAATGACTGTGTGAGCTTAATGAAAGTATCGGATTGAAAATATAACATGTTCCCCAAAATGTTTTCCTTTAAAATTATTAGAGAATATTCTGAGATGTACATCATTGCATAAAATAAATGAAAAACAAAAATGAAACAAAATAACTACCTTAGCGCCCAACTTCTAAAATGTATTGGCATTCAAGGATATTCTGAAAATGAATGTCAGTTCTGAATGTGCCCTGATTTAAAGTCAGAACAATCTAGCACTTCTGCCAAGGATACAGGAATGAATACTTAATACATCTTTGCAGTTGGTCTTACCTGATAGTTTGCATAACCAAGAGGCACCCTAGCACTGTAGGTGCCCTAAGTGTCACTGTGTACATAAGGTGGTTACCTCATCCAGGCCAAGTATGCAGTGAAAGTGTCCAAACTGGAAAATGTGTGGCTTGCATGGGTGCTGAAATAAACACCCATATAATAAATAAACATGTATGGATGGGATTCTCCCTGCCTGCTCCCTCTATTAAGACCCCAAAGAGTGCAGCACTGCTGTGAACATCAGTGAGCCTTAGGTGGCTGACATGTAAAGGCACGTAGGAGCCTGTGCATCAGGACATCTCCCCTGGCAGTGCTCAGAACATCCTCTATTTTCCTTAGGATTCTTTTTTCTGTAGTGTAGTAGTTTGTATAGAATAAAACTTAACTTTAAAAAAAATATATTTTTATTTTTCTGAAGAATTTTCTGAAGAATAATTTGCATGAAATTCTTCAGAAGGGTTCGTACAGCCCAAATCATCAGACAACGGAGTAACTCGTGTTCAGGTTCCCGGTTTGGATACTCTCACATTTAGTTTATATTTGCATCTTCAACTTCTTCAGTCTTTCTCATTCTGTTTGAGTATGTTTTATACCTGTTTTTCAAATGCCTGACTGGATTTTAATAGGGATATCATTCCCGGAATAGTAGGGAAATTAACCCTGGAAGGTGCAAGCTCAGAGTTGTTCTATTTGAGCTCATTGAGAACACTTGCATTTCTAATATGCTCTACTGTTATTTCCAAACAATGTCAAAATCTCTCGTAAACTAGGTGGGGAATGGTATCTTAAAAACCCTGTTGGAACTGGTTATTGTTTCAGGCAGGGGACTTGCAATGCTGATCAGATGGAACAGAGGCAGTACTGAAAGCCTGCTTTGCTCAGGATCTTTGCCACAAAATTTTTTGTGAATGGCAAAGACACAAAGAGTAAAATGAGGAAAAGTCAAAGCCTGAATGTGAGAGTGAGGAGGGAAAAGTCACCCTGGTGCTGGCTGGCTCTTCAAGTGCAGAAACCTCTTATGGAGTGTGCACGGAGCACTTGAGCTACAGAGCCTGACCAGGAGCCGGTCGTCATGCCTTCCACACTTCAATGGTAACTGATGTAGAAGCTGTTGTTTGTGATTTCTGAATAACATTTATGAAGTGCTGCAGGCTCTGCTGAAAAGGAAAACAAACTTGAATGAAATATCTGAGAGGAAGTGTCAAAACATCACACATTTCTGAATATCATGAGGCAAATTGTCTGTTTCACCATTTTGGGGCTACTGAATAGAGACACCTAAACAGATCCATGCTTCTGGAGAATGGAAGAGCCTACATGATGTTTTGAATAATCATTTGGGGAGCATAACTTGAATAGAAAAAGCAGCGAGGTCAACTCCTGCCTGTCAAAGCTGCTTGGGAAAAAGAAGAAACATTTTACTTTTTTACACAGAAAAGTTCAAAATAACTAGGTATGTTATCTATGAAAATAAACAACTTTTTCCCCAGCACTACTTAGGAAGGAGTAGTTGAAGAGGAAAAAAAGAAAATTCTGTATTTTTTATTCTCAGCACAGTATTCTTGCATGTACCTTCATAAAAGTGGTGTTTGTGTATGCTCTCGGGCAGCATGCTCCTGCAGATGGCCTTTGGGGGGATGTGTTTGGCCTAGATCCCATGCACCATTTGAAGGCATGAAATGCCTGCAGAGGGCATGCTAGCCAGTGCTGAGCGGTGACATGTGGGAGTGGGAAGGCAGGCTGCTGCTATGCCTGGGCTGCCAGGGATGCTCAAGACAACATGCCAGCAGAGTCTGCTCCATCACACTCTCCTCTATGTGCAGGATGGAGAGACTATACATGTGGTACTTTTTCCCATCACTTCTTTGATAA
This sequence comes from Pavo muticus, assembly GCA_016647715.1. NCBI lineage: Eukaryota > Metazoa > Chordata > Aves > Galliformes > Phasianidae > Pavo > Pavo muticus. Next base: position 1,295,372 of record JACDJE010000050.1, on the reverse strand, counting down.
GCAGATCTTATTACACTCCATCTGATATTCAAACACAATTTCTGATGTATCTGAGAGTACTAGCTTGTCAGGAGGATTCCTCCATCCATTACCATTTTCAAGATCAAATCTATGCAAGTGATCAACTTTGTGAAAACATCCTTAAATAGAAGAACTCCACAGAGAGAAAGCCAGCAGTTTCCTGCTCATGACCGGCAGATCTGGTGACAAGAGGACTGCAGGTCAGCTGTATGATTCATAATTTCCATCTGCTTGTAAACTTCTGACAGAAGTTTTCAAGAATAGAAGCTGAAAGCCACCTGGCAGAAGTACATTATCAAGCAATTGTAAGCCACTATAAAAATCAAATGCTATAATCATTTGAATCTCATTAGAGTATCTTCAGTTGTTAAAAGCAGTGTCCAACTGCATATAACACGGGGTTTTCTTTCATTCCTTAAACTCTATTTTTAATATTGTACCGTGAGACTGTCATTAGTTGATCATGTTGTTCGCCCTCCTGCTGTTGGCAAAGAAAGACCCCGCTGGCTGCCTGCATATAGTAGTTAAATAGAATGTGAAAATGAGTCACAAGATCTATGTTCTTTAAAGGAGAAAAGCCATGAGCATGTTGATATCAGCCTGGTTGTAATGGACAGCCTGCATTGCTGATCATGCCTGCCTTGGATCACACTGGTCACACTGATGTTCCCACAAGTTGTACATAACCTTTGTCTCTTTGTTTTCACTGCTTTGAAAAATGAAATGCAGCCTTTCTAGCCAGAGGATTTGTGTTTTTCTCGTTTTCTTTTTTTTTCCAATTTCCTTTCAAACATTTTTGTGATAAATCCGTATTAACTCACTTCTAACTTCACTCAGTAAATAGATGGAGTTAAAGAGATCCTATCATTAGCGGTGATAATGTTAAAATGAGTGACGTGGACACTTAATGAGATGTGTTACAATTGCTACCCTAAAATTAGAATTAAAAGTACATATAAGTCTTCATGAGGAGGTAATGACCCAGTTAAAGAATTGGCATACAAAGGTGCTTTGCATGTTTACAAAGCTAAAGTAAATTCTTTTCATTTCAACCAAAATTTGACCCCAAAAATGTCTCTCCAAACTACTGAAGCTCCCATGTTGGCTGCTGTAATTAAAAGTGAACATTTATGTCCCATCTGTTTTGCCAAATCACTGGAGTTATGAACACTGTCAGCAGCCTTGGGCGAACAGATAAATCAAGAGGCTAGTGGGCTGCTCTAGAGCATAATTTCCTGCTCAGTTCATTGATATTGATTTGCAAATGAATCTGCCTGTTTGTTTATTGGAATCGCGTCATTACTTCAGCAAAGTGTTCTAGCCAAGATGCAGCAGCTTTCCAAGGGCTCTGGTTTTCATTGTTTATCACTGTCACTTGCTTGTGGAAAGATCAGGAAAACTAGCAGTGGAGACTTAAAATAAATAAATAAATACAAAAGAACTTGGATAAAGAAGTTATTCAAGCAACTAAATGAAGCTTAAAGAACAAGAATGCAGCAGTGCTCCAGCTGGGCTTAAATAAACATAAAGACAATTTAGTATGGTAAACCATAGCTTGTATGCTGCTGCTGTCACTTGTTACATACTTGTTGACATGAACATTCCTAAGATGAGTGGTTATAGTTTAGATCAAGACTGAGGAGAGGCTTTATTTTTCTTAGATACCGTTATACAGATACTGAGGGATAACTTTGCTGTAAGAGGTGTGTTTGGGGGATAAAATCCAGTAGCTTTCATAAGACATTAGATGGCAAACTAATAGGAAGAGCATAATCTAAGCAGATGGATAGTTTAGACAATAGGCCAAATCAGATGTTTGTTGGAAGAGAGTCTTGTGAGTGTCTTGGATTTGAACTATCCATAGAATGCATATTTCAGAATGCTTTGAAATTCTGTTTTGTTATTCAACAAACTTTTCAGTTATCAAGAATGAACAATTTCCATGCATCATATTCACTTTAGGACAATTAATGATTCCAAAGCAGTGTCATTCTCCTGAAGCTACCTGCTTGTGTCTCTTTTTCCTGAATCTTCACCTGCCCTCCTTTAGTTCTGCACAAGAATGAGTAAAAGAGAGTAGGGCTTGTCTTTTATAAAGCTGGACAAAATAGTGTCATCTGTACATGAGACAAGAAAGACAGGATGGAATAATGGAGTGCAGCATTTGTTTTGCCCACATTCAAGTACTGACATTTCCGCTCATCAGCTGAATCTTCTGCAGAATGTCAAAATGTTATTGAAGAAAACCCCACGCAAACTCCTTCCAGCTTTGTTGCTTTTGACAAGTGTACATGAAGTCCTCTTGTGTGCAAGATTGCTATATCAAAATGGTTGGATTTGTGTGTTTCCTGCCACTATTTATTGGCAGGATGACTTCTGGAAAGGTTAAAGTAGCCTATTCATCCAGAATTCTGGCAGCAAAGGTAGCCAGAGATTGGGTGCCAGTCCCCTTGTTTGAGCTTGACCTTACTTTCCTCTCCCTGCATATAGTGCCTCTCTAATACTCTGCTGTTTCAACGCTAGAAATATTTTTTTGTGAGAAACCTGGGTTCAGCTGAATTTTTGTGAGAGCTTGGCTGCCTCTGTAATTCTGAGCTTATATAATGGTAGAGGAGAAATTCACGATTAATTTTCCTCCCTGCTGGAGGAACAGTTTTTAGAATGGGTGGTGCTTCAGGCCGGAATTACGTTTTTATTTCCATATGTATTGAGTTTGTAGAGTATTTAAAGATTAATCTCTTTCACTTTCTTGACTGTAAGCAATGGATGGCTCCTGAAAAAAATTGAATGATTCCATTTGTTTTCACTAATCAGTTGCAAAAACTATTTATTGTGAATATGCAACAGAGTAATACAAGACTATTACTATTTCACAGTAATTGTCAATCAGGCAAAACCAGTTGCAGATTTTCTGTGAAAATTTGGAAAAGCTTCGGTTGCTCTTTGTCTGATTTCTGAGTCATGTCATAATGATGAGTCCAGATAAACACATCTGTTATGGTTAAAAAATTTAAATAACAATATTTTATACTGTCAACGTTGCATAACTCTATCCATTGATTTTAGACAATGAGAAATACTAAGGTTTTTTTTTCCCCCTCATATTTTAATTGTGCAGTAAACAATGAAATCCTGTCACATATTGATATATGGACAACCCTTTTGATTGTTTTATATTGAGTGATCGTGGCCTTCAGATCCATTTTGCATAGAAAAGCACAGAATATATCAGTATGATAGAGAGAAAAAGAAGAGAAAAAATGCCTGGCATCCCTCTTTTAAATATGCAGAATGAGAGGTTTCCTAACTATAGCTTGTCTTCAGGCTCATAGTATTAAGTGCTATGGGTTAGCTAAGCGAAGTTTAATATAGCAGTGAATTTCTCAGAGTATCAGTGGAAATTGCTGCTTTTCCACTTGGTTGGTACTAGGCTTTTGGAGTGCTCTCTGCCACTCTGTTTTCCAAGTGCATCCTTGTTATTCAGTGGCATAAGGTCTCCATGGACTTGGACGTGAGTGGGGGCTTTCTTCAGCTTTTCCTTCTTAAATTAGAAGAAATTCAAGGCACATGTAAAGAGACATTTCTTGTGAATGTATTGTTTTCTCTTCAAAACAAAAGAGCAGCTTTTTTTTTTTTTTTTTTTTCCTGAAAGCAAGAAAGGAGCTGTAGACCTCTTGAGAGGGTAGCAAAAGAGAAAGTATAGAATGAGGATTAGAATACAAACTGTGCTGCTAAGGATGTTTCATGGTTCTTGATGTCAAAAGAAATCTGAGAAGCACCAAGAAAGGCTGCAGGATCACAGAGTTTTATTGGAATTAGGAGGAATTCCTTTTGGTATCAAGAAACAAAGGGCTATTTCATATTTATATATATACATAAAACTCATTTTGGCTCAGTTGAGGAGACCAGTAGGATAAAATGAGAGGTTAACTGCTCAAACAAGTATGAATTTTAGCCTTGAGACTTTAACACTCAATAGAAGTCCTACAATGTTCAGACTGACTGAGGGATACCTTTCACATGTAGGCAACAGTAGCACTAGTACAAATAGAGGAATGTTTGGTATCATACATTTCAATATGCACTGAATTTTTCTGGCCTCTGCTTGGCCGATATCTATTTGAATGCTGCTTGCACTATTGTTCTACTACTTATTTATTTTTAACTTGAATTATTAGGAAAAAATATTTATGATGAGCAGGAAATGCTGAGTTTAGAGAGAGCATAGAGGGACCTGTATTTGTTTTGGAAGTTTTTTGCCTTGCCTTGCAAGAATCCCATTTGTATTTAATTTAAAAATGTATGAACAAATAATGAATTTTAAATAGAATTTAGTGAGAAGGCTTTGAGTTAGCTGCTAGTTCTACCAGTAAATAGTAAATTGCATTTAAGATTACCAACTCAAGTATGATATAAGCTATTAAAAATAGTACCAATAGAAATTTAGTTCGTTAACTGCATTGCTAAGGCTGTAAATGTGTTTCTTCAAATTCAAAGGGAAGTTCTATTTACATGTATATATAGAACTGCTATCTATTTTTGTACATTTCAGAAACTTGATATACTGAATATAATGTATATTGACTTCATTGTAGTTAAATAGTATGAGTTTAGGTATATATACCTATATGCATAGACAGCAACTGACTATAATATTTAAATATTTTGAACATATAAGTATGACTGGACTCTTAAATTAGGTGTTGCACATGTAACTACTCTCTTTATATCCAAACACTTTACTGTGCAGTTAGGCAACTAATTAGCATTTCTAGAAAGTTATACAAACACCCATGCATGCCATTTTTAATACAGTCTACAAGAAAGCTTCCATGTTTTTGTTTTGATTAAAATAAATTTGGTTAAAGCACATTTGGTCAGCAAATGAGTTACGTTTCCAGACAGATTAAATGCATGGCGTCTTAATGTAAAGTTGAAAAGGCACACACTGCCTTATTTTTTGCCAAAATCTGGGACTGCAAGGGGTGAGGAGAAAAGATAGCAGGAGATAATGCAATCACATTTCTAGGTCCAGTGGCTTAGAAAGATAGTATCTGTTATCAAACAACCTCCGTGGCTCCAGATTCCTTTAGTCTGTGTCTAGGGACATTGTTATGTGCTGTCTTGATTCTATTTTCTGTGCAGTATCAATGTGGGGACTTCCCAGCCCATTTTTTTCTGCTTTCATTTTCTTGGTATATTTTATATGCAATCATAGGATTTTACAAAAATCTTTTCTTTTAAAATTTTAATAGAGAATTCAATAAATGCACCCAGTGAAGTTCTATCCTATTAATAATTATGCTATTTTGTTTTTCCGTGCTGAAAAAGCTGATGACTAAATTATACTAAATGAATTTTTTATTTAACCTTGTGTCTCATTATTTCAGCTTCCTCCATGACTCATTAGTTGTCCTGCCTGTTCTCAGTAGCTTGTTGGGGTATCAAGAGAAGCAGACCAATAGAAAATTATTTACAGATTCAGCTATCTCACATACATGCAATTTTGAACCTTAGGGAACTTGAGGCCTTTTCTATCAATTGCTTGGTTTGTAGCAGTGCTATCATTATTTCATATTCTTTCAACAATGAAGTACAATTCAGATACTGTATCTGTTTGGCTGTCACTGTGAGAAATCACAGAGCTGCACTGCTGACTTAAAGTCAAGGGGACTGACTGGTTTCCAACCAGCGTCCCTATTGGAAGTAGCAGCTAGAAACCAGCTTGCTTTGTAACCCAACGCCATGTGACTGTCTTGGTAAAACAGGTAAAACAGGCCTGCTGTTATCAAAGCAGAAGACTGTTATTGAGTTTTACTAACTTCTTGTGTTAAACTACACATTTATTTATTTAGCTAGTTAGTTTTAGTTTTTCTAACAGATGCCGAAGTCATATATCAATTGGCAGATTGGTTAGAGAGCTGATCACATAGAACTTAAAATCAATTCAGCTGTCAGAGTAACTAGTGATAAATGTAATTAGAATCAAATTCAAGGACATTATATGAGAAAGGTAGAGTTCAGAAACAGGATGGCACCTGGGCCCTTGTGTAGGAGTGTAACATCACAACAACCTTCTTTCTGTCATGTGTAGAAGAGAGAGAATGATTGTGAGGATGTATATGGTTGGACTCTTAGCACTTACTCTGGAGTGGCATATGTACTAGGCCTCCAGACCTTGGATATCTCAAAATTTAGGCATTTCTGCCTCTATCAGGACATAGGTAATTCTGGTCTTCCAAATTTAGGTCCGTGTCTTGACATCTGCATCAGCTCAAATCTAAGACAATCTTCATACCTTTGCTGGATCTGACTTCATTCGTTTCCCAGGGCTCCTAAAAAAAGAGGTCAAATTAGAGGCAATGGAAGTTCTGTCAATCTTTCCGTCTGACTACCCCCACGTTTTCTTCATGGCAGCCTTGGTGCCCTCAGAAAGCAAATTCCCAGCAGCAGTGTGGCAGGGCAGTGTCCTGTCCCTAGCAATGAGCAAACAAGGTAATTACTTTTTAGCAGTGAACTGTTTTTAGGCCAAACTGATACAAATAAGTTGGTGTTGAACAAAAATAAGTACTTCAGTGTGTCCAACTGCTCATATATCTGAAATTACTGTTGTGTTCCTTTGGAGATTGTACAACAATTGCCAAGACCCAAGAAGTGAATCATTATGATCTCAGCGATGCCTTCGTGATGGCCTCAGATGTCCTGGAGTGGGCAGACTGACACTTTTGGCCCTGAAGTCATCAGTGTAGCAGTGGCCTGGCCAGACCAGATCTTGGAGCATTTTAATATAAAACTGAGTTGTGCTAATCCCCAGCACTACGTGAGCTGAAGGAAAACAGTGACCTCTGGATCACCTGCACAATGGGGAGGCAGATACTCTTTGACAGAGAGAGGTCCAGTTAGATAAGACTTGCAATGAGTTTCAAAATATTTGTTATCATTAATCATCTCAGTTCTTCATGTATTTTATGTCCATTTTAGTGTCAATCATTTTTAAATCTTGCTGAATTCTTGATCTCAGTGATTTCTGTAATAAAAATTCAGTTCACTTCATGTGAGAAAGATGTCCTTTGTTTTACTGTGCTACAAAGCAAGAGAAATATCAGCTCAAAGGTTGCTCTCTCCAGAACATTTGTTACTCAGTGTATTTTATCACATACCCTATTATTCATCTCCTTGCTAAAAATAATCTACTCATTTAAATTCTTACGACTAATTTTCCCTGACTTCTGAGCATCTTTATCCTTTTGAGTTCAAATGCTTCCCCTAATATTGAAGTACCATTGGTTTCTGTGTTCACTGTCTTTCAAACAGACACCATTGATGAACTGTAGAAAAGCTATTTTTTTTTAATATTCCAGATAATTGAATGAAGGATGTAATTATATGTGTGCAATTTTTCTAATTCTTATATGATAAAACAAAATGAGAAACAATGCAAAAGAATATCAGTGGACGCAAACACTTGGTTGGAAGGTGATGATACCAGATTTGAACTAGGAGCAGACTTCATAAAGGCAAATTCACACTTTAATAAATACTGTTGCTTTGTTTTAAATAACTGTATAAGACCAATGGATTCATTCAGTTGTACTATTTGTCTTTGGGACATCTATCAATGAATCAATGTCTTTTATTTGACTGGCTGACACTTATTTAATTTGGTGCAATATATGATACATGGAAAATGCCTTTCAGTTTGAAACATTAATGAGGAATTGTTACCATCATTCAAATTCTGCCTATTACAATTCATGTTGTTTTTTTCTCTACTCATCAAGTTTACTAATAATGATTAAAGATATTCTTAGTTACATTGTCTTTGACAGCACTGATGATTAAAGATATGGGCAGCTCGTGGTATGGAACAGTTCACTTCTGTCTGTCATTGATCTTCTCTTTCATATTCTCTGCCAGTTAGACCTAAGCAGAAGTACAGAAGACCAAGGTTACTCAGCACATCTGAATGAGTTATTGATGAGTAGACAGCAGTTAACATAATAAAATACGTTTTTTAAAACTGATAATCAAGGAAATGATATTTCATGCTTAGGAAAAGATTGATAGTACATTTGGAATTAGATACTTGCAATTAAGAAAAATGTGTTACATTGTAATATACAGTGGTAGTACATGGGTTTCATGTAATTAGAGCTTGCACTTCATCTGCAGTTTAATACTTTGTTACAAATTCTCTACCTTGTCACATGAAAATCCCATCTTCTTGGTTCTGGGGGGAGAAATACTACTGTTCTGTAGATAAGACCTGAAAAATAAAATCAGTACTTACTTAAGAATAAGAAAAAAACATTGAAGATGGTGCACATGACTGATCCAGAGTTGTGTTAAAGTACTGCATGCCCTTGGTAGGTGTTTACTGGCTTAGATGATAAGCACATGACCAGGCTGATCGTACTTAGTTTCAGCCTCCAGCTCTGTCACGCACTTGCCGGCTGACCTTGGACCTTAGCAGGCTGTTGCTGTGCCACATGCTATAGTTTCCACAGCATAAGAATGAGCTTTATGATGCTGACCTCCTCATTAGAAATACAGAAGATCAAAACCAGTGCAGTGTAATGAATGAGCATAAGTCTGTTACATCTATTTAAACAGAGAATAGACTTATTCATCCTCATATGAGAAGAGTTTTCCAGTTGGTCACTGATACAAAAATCAGTGCCTTCTTTTCCAGGCTGTGACAGAAGGTGTAACTTCAGGAAATAACTTTGGCTTGCTTCTGTTTCTTCTATTCCCATCTGTCACATAGGAGTCATCATCTTTTTATAGCGGTTCTGAATCTATGGGAAGATATGCTATACAAGAGATGCAGTTTACTCATGCTGTGTTTTAACCTTCATGGCCAGAATTGCTGTAGTATGAAAGTTCTGGGAAAATTTCATTCAGGATTTCATTTGTAAATAAGTAACTGGAAATAAATATTATTTTTTAATGAGTAAAGAAATGTCTCTTACACCATTTCCCTCTCTTTTTTTCCAGTTTATAACTGTAAGTTTCAAAATGCTCTCTCAGTAACCCTTCACTCCAGCATTAAAACTTCCTGTTTGATAGCTTCAGAGTGAGAAGTATGGATTCTATGATTCTGTGATTTCCAGTTAATGATTTCTGTCTAGTGTTGTGTCTTAAACCTATCTTACTTTTATAAATATGCTTTTTGGCAAAATGGAATAATAATTCAGAATAATTGCAGAATGATTTATGTAAAAATGTGCTCAATACATATGGTATTGTCTTAGATATTTTCTTATGGGTATCTGAACACAACATTTTTACGCATTAAGGCAGATATATGTATGTGAAAAATGTTTTTTAATGGATAATACACTTAAATATATTTTCATATTAAATTCACACATTGCCCATTACACAGAATGTACTGCATTTAACTAATGCGTATTTCTTTATATATATATGTTTATATATATATATATATTGAATTATGTGTAAAATGAATTTAAAGAGGCTCTCTATCCATGTAGGCTTTAAATTCTTGCAATAGAATTAGTAAAGATTAGGAAATACATGTATTTCCTAATCTTTGTATGTATTACTTCTTTAGGCATATATGTATTGTAATTATTCTGAGATCTTTCTTCCTTATGTTTAAGTGGACTGCAATTTAACCAAGTGAGAGATCTGAAGACATAGTACTAAATAATCTAGCTGTAGATTTCACTGCTCATTGCAGAGAATTTGGACTAGATGACCTTTAAAGATCCCTTCCAACTCAAATGATTATGTGATTATGTGAATACAAAGAAAAGGATGCATCCCTAAAATCCCTCTATTTATCAGGCAACAGTACCTTTTGACTAAAGATGAAGAAATATGGTCTTTTAGATCTTTGTGCTTGAATTCAGAAATTTACTCTGGCCTCTTCCTAGTAATTCACCAGACCTTACTAAATTGTAAAGTAGAACATATGATGATGTCTTCATTTTCTGTCGTTGTTATCTGGTTCATTGGTCTTGTGTGTGTGTGTGTGTGTATATGCCTTGGTCTGTTGTGAGGTTGAATAGAAATCAGTCTGTTTTGAGAGTATTCATTTATTGCATAGGTTTGTGCTAGTCTACTCTGCATTAACTGTTGACTTGCATGTTTCAGCTACAGTTCTGACCTTGACTTAAGTAGTGCTGCATATGGTATGTAGATAATTCAGCTGTTTTTTAAACCCGTGGAATCATGCCTGGCTTAATACTTACTCATTGCAATGTGACTGCTACAGTGTGTTCGGAAACATGTTAATCACTGATGTTCTATAACACATAAAATGTGTAGGTAAAAATGATTAAATAGATAATGTAGATCTATTTTTTCCAGATTTTGCCTAGGAATAGAAATTGTTTGAGGAGCAATGATAAATATTTACTTTACATGCATTGAAGTAGTGCCATTCCTAAATGTTTCGTACTTTAGTTTCCTTTTATCTGTGTTCCTGCACAATTTGTCCCAGTGCTCTAAGCACTGTAAGAAGAGTGCTGCTTTATTATGACTCTGAATGTGACCTTTAGATGGAAGAGGCAAAGAGGCTCATTGAGATACGATAGAACAGAAAAATGAATTTGAAGTATTTGTAATTAAGCAAAAGTATTTTATAGAAAGTTTCATTACTAATGAGAAGAAAAGCTGCAGATAGTGATAAAATCAGGGTTAAATAAAAACTGAGTACAGAAACAGGTTTTCAGAAAAATAACAATGACTTAAACTCTGCTGGGTCAAGACCACGTTTCCAGCATTCTACCTCTGAAGGTGGCAGCAGGAGATATTAGGTATGGAGAGCAAGTGAACCTGGCCACCCTCTGTTGCCCTTTCTCTCCACAACAACCACATCTATTTGATTAGAAATATTAGAAAGAATGAGCAGAGCTGTATCCTTTAGTATCTGATTTTGACTTGTCTATTATTTTGTACTTATTGAGAATGCTTGCCTCTACAGCTCCTGTGGCAACAAATTCTAGTCTGTAACCCAAGATGACAAATTCTTATGGCCAAGAAAGTATATGTTAAAAATATATGAACATGTGATGTTAGCTGTCTGGCCTGGTGGCATAACACCTAGCAGAATAACCTGTCAAGGTTTTTTTTGTTTGTTTGTTTGTTTGTTTTTTACATAAATGAAATGTAAATATTAAAGGGGTTGTTGTCTTGCATGGACAGAGTTGTTTGGTTTGACGGAGTAAGGGGATTCAGAAAGCAAAGAGTCCTAGCATAAGATAGTGGTACAGAGATTGAATGGATTTTAGAAAGCTTACTGCTGAACAATGAATAATGGCATGTTCAGCTGTGAAGATTAAATGAGTTTGGCTGTATTTTGGAATAAATGTCAGTACATTCTTTGTGAAGATGAAGTTACATGCTCCTGTCTGTGCACAGCTATGGCTTTTAGAAGACTGTGGCTTGCTCAAGATGATGAAACATGCAGAAACTCATAGGTGTGTGAACAGATAGGCTATTGAGATTCTGCTTTCTGTAAGAAGGTTTTGAATTGCCATTTTTGTTGAAAGGAGATGCAAATTATCATCCCCATCTAGAATAATTAACAAAATATCTCTGTGAGAAAACAGTGGCCCAAAATCATAGATTACATGATCGATCTCCAAACAATTTTTTTTATTGATTTATAGGAAGAAAGCAGATTGCCCAGAATCAATCTGAGAATTTCGTCAGCTTTCTGTTGGTTTAAAAGTCTGCAGGGAGGAGACATTCACAGCATACACAACTTTCGTCATGTAATACAAGTAAATAATCCTCTTTTTTTTACTGCTTAGCTTTGTGCCATAAGTAAACTGTAGGTTATTCCTGCTTTGATCTTTGATTTGCGATTACTAGCCTTTTCAGGGTGATCCTCTTCCAGCTGAATTCTTTGTTGTTACTGCTTTCTTAATTGTTAACACTTTTGAGGCACACAATTTCTGTCTAATAGGATAATGCATGCCAGATAATTAGGCTAGTAATACCCTAATGAAGAAAAAGGAAAACAAGGGGAGTAGAGCTGGAGACTGGTTCCTTTGCTATTAAAAAGCTTTGAGAAAAACATCTGGAGATGAGAATGTTAGAGGAAAAAATACAATTTTTTTTTTTTAATTCAGCTTTGAAGTGGGAATAATATTTGGTTAAATTAATATGAACTGATAAAGAACTAGTTTATCTCCTGAAATAAAAACAATAATTTCATTACATTCACACATTATATTCAATTGCATCTCCCTACAAACTATTTTTTTTTAATATATTCACATTCCCTCCAGCACACTTTTAAAATAAGAAGTGCCAACAGTGGCTGATAACCTTCATACATTTTACAGATAAGAAATTTCAGGATTGGGACCTTACTGCTTCCAGCTGTTTCAGCTGTAACTGCTTGTCTGCCAAAATTTAACTGATTGTTCTGTAAAGTGCTTTTAGACGCCTTTAGTAGGACTGGCTGTATGGAAAAGAAAAACTTCCATCTTCCTCTGTCTAAATAATGGACAGGGATTTACTCTATTGAGATATTTCAAGTACTGTGCTGCAGTAAAAATGAGGTACAGAGGAAAGATTATACACGGTATTAATTAAATGGAGTTAAGTGCCCGTTTCTATTCCATCTGTGTTATTTCTGTGTAAAATTCTTCTGAAAATATATCAAGTTGATGGTATCCAGTGCAGGGCTTGTCTAGTGCACTTCCACTTTTCAAATTAGCAAGCTGATTAATCATTTTACCTTTTATAGGATAAATGCAATTGTAAAGGGACTGGGATGGCTTACTTTTATTATAAAGACACAGAGATGGGGCTGTCCATCAATAAGGTGCATTGTTCAGAAGTTTAGCTACGGCAGCCTTTTGAGGCCCAGGTCTCTCAGCCTTTCCTCATACAGCATCATAACATCTTGAATCTCATGGAAAGCTAGAAACCTCTTTGCTCAGATACTGGGGAGAAGTAGTACTCAAAATGCAGTTGTCACGTAGTGTAACCTTGTCATGACATTTCAAACATGAGTTGCCAGAGCATGATGCAACTTTGCTGTGTGTATATATAAAATATAATCACCTAAAGCATCACCTTGCAAATATGATCAATGTTTCATCCTCAATTTGTTCTTCTTTTGGAAGAACCATTTGAAATCAGCAGCCTCAGGTTGAGCACATTTCTGTTTCAGAATGGAAATTTTAGTCTATCCAAAAGGACAGGACATCAACGGAGCTGTTTCTCAAACTGTTACCAGCTTCATTCCATCTATCCAGGTAAACTGGGGGGATGCAGTGAGTGGCCCAAGGCTATTCACTTGATCAGTGGCAGAGTAAAAGATTCAGCTCTCAGCTGCTTCGTTTCAGCCCAGTGCAGTAACTGCTAGATTGCCTTATCTTGTAAAAAAAAAAAACAAACCTTGCTAATTATATTAGAGCTCTTGGCAGACTTCAGGAGTGTGACAACAAGGATTTGTTGACTCTGTCCTCAAAGTGGTTACCATGGCTTTCAGTGGGTTTGTTGCTTTTCCTGCCAGGTCATGAAAGCCACTAGTAAGACACTATTCTTCATGCACCAGTGTGTGTTTTTTCAAGTCCTGTTGTCGATGTTGATAACTGAATATTCATCTCTGTTACAACTATCCTCTGCAATATCATCCTGTCCCCAGGAGACTCTCGACAATAGAATGCCATATTTTTTTTTTTTCTGGAAAGTAAAAAAAAAAAATAAGCAGGAGTGAAAGAGGTGGAAACCTAGACAACATTAAATACTTCAGTTATTTTGGTTCATGTAAGATTGAGGTTTATGCCCTGGGGAAAAATCCAGTAGTTAAATACTGTGCTTTCCTGCAGGTATGAGAACTTCTATGGTATTTCACTGTGACAGGGCACTGTCTTGTAATGCAACATATGGGAAGTGTTTTTCATTTCAGAAACTCAGTTGTTAATATTAGGTTCTGGCTTTAATGAAAGGCTTGAAGTTTCATGGAGATGGATCAAAGTCTGTAATGAATAAACAGATAAAATAATAAATATCATTCAGGTTTCTTTCAATGTAAAATTGCCATGGAGACTCAGCTGAACACCCTTTACTCCTGTGAAATACAATGTGTAGATCTTTGCTTTTAACATCAATTATTTAATGCTCACTGAGCTTTCGAGAGACTGCCTTTGATGTTTAGTGGTAGCTGTGTCTAGTGTGACCCTTGATAACTTCCTCATGGCCAGAGACCACATCAGTTGTGTAAACGTAGACAAAATCCCATTTAGGTTCATTATGTTTGTATTGAATTTTGTTATCCCTCTGCATATGGTCATTTGTCTCGTAAGTACACCACAAGAAAGTCGAACACATTTGCATTTCTTTCTTCCTTCTGTGATCTGTTGACTCTTTCAACTTGCTTTAGTCTCTTCTTTCCATTTGGCTACCCAGCAACAGATTTATGAGGCTTCATCAATTGATATTAATAACTGCCTTGAAAGGTTTAGAGACATCACAGATTTTAAGAATTGATTTTGCATCATTGAGTTAAATTTGCATTTTGCATTGACCTCAACAGATGAGTATTTGTAACTGATGACAGTAACATTTGGGACATGACATGAAGAAAACGAAAACTAGTTTCCATTCATCTGCCTTGCTATTAGATTAATAATTTTATATGAAGCTGTAAATTAAGCATTTATCAGTCTTAAAGTTTCCTGGGTAATAAATCTGTGTTGAAGCATGTTTGAAGAACGCCGACATTGGTGCCATATGTTGTACAAAAACAGCCTTGCAAATAGGTGCAATTTCAGCCTTGAGATGAGGTACTGTAGGGAGCAAAAGCTGCACCCCCCCTCCCCCAAACTCATTTCATATCAATACATCACTGTAAAAAAAATAATTCTCATTATAAATTAGAGCAAAATGTGAACTTACACAACTCAATGTGGAACAAAACGTGAATGGTTACCCTTTAATTCCACAGCATACGTAGGTTTAGTAAATTTACATATAATTGCTTCCCATCCTTTCAGGCAGTAGTAAGGGAAACAAAATTAGCTGCAATATAGCACATCCAGAGGAACTGAATGGGGGGGAATAGTTAATAAGCAGTTTCATGGCATTTAATTTGTCTTAGATTTGTGGTGGAAAAACACAAACTAGTGAGTGGACAATGAGGTATTAATTCCCTTTGATATTTAAAGGTTGACAGTTCTCTCACAAAATTCACATTGCATTTTGTAATGTTGAAAACAAGAAATAGACTTCATAACTTCAGATCTGCCCATCTTTAGGAGCTCAGACAGGGCCTGATTGAGTCTGTCAGGAGCAAGATGTTGGAAGAACAGCTGTCTTGTTCACTTAAGAACTCTGTTCAGCCTTCCATCTGGTTCAGTTGAGTTTGTTATTTGCAAGCTTTTATGTGCAATGCCCATTGCTGCAAAAGTTGGGTTAATGGAGAGTTTAGCTAAAAATATTTTTAATGCTGATTTATTAGCCTTAGGCTTGAAACTGCGTATCTTCTTTGAAATACATGTTCCATCTTTACAGATTCTTTTCTTCCTCCAAGGTTGAGCTGAGGTTGTGGTGACAGTAAAATTGTTTTGATGCCGCAGCTGCATCAGTCACAAGCAGTGATGTGGAATTTGACTGACTCCATTGCTTAGGGTGTACTTTAATAAGAGATTTGTCTGCAGCCCCAGAGACTGCACATTTTGATTTTTGTTCGGGCAGAGCTTCACCAGAGAGAGCTATGGTTCTGTCAGGTAACTGTATTCACTGGATGTCAGTAAGACAGAAAGGAGATGTCTTCTGCATTCCACATTTGATGTTTTAAATGAGATTTTCCATATGGCACTTCCTACAGACGTTAGGACTTCAGACACAGATATGTTGGCTAAGTTCCAGGAAGGTAAGCCTTCAGCCCTAGCACTACTCCTTCTAGCAATAACTGAAGCTTGTTTTTGTTAGGCTTCTCTCTTCAGCCTCTGCTCAGTTCTCTGAATCTCCTGGGAGGCCCATGTGCTCACAAAGACTGAAGAACAGAGCGGACATGGTAGAGCAAGGAAGGCACTCTCAATATTGCGTGACATGGCATGGTAGCGACACCCAAAAAGGCAATACGGTCTCACTGTTCTCATAAGGAGGGTTCCACATCCTATGCAAAGCTCTCTGCTACTGTATTCTGAATCTTTGAAGGTTTTATTCTGATCCTGGAAAAATACCAGCTCAGGAGTATCTGCAGGCCCGGAAGTGAGTGATCAGGATATAGGGATGGATGTTCTGCCATTAGAAGATGGTTGCAAAGCAAACAGAACACAAATTAGGGACTAGTTAAGTCCCCCAAGGAAATGTTGTTTCCTCAGATTGTCTGGAATTGTTTTTGATTTCTTCTACCTGGGGAAGTAGTAGTAGAAATATGTGAGTAGTGGCATGAAGCAATTTTAGGTATAATCTGACTGATGAACTGAGACAACTCCCCAAAACAAAGAGCAAATGAAAGGGAGATGCATTGTAAGCTCTCATTTTTTAATTGAAGAAAGTGAGGCCATCAGTAAAATGCTGTGCCAGGAGAAAAGGAAGAAGAGACTCATTGCTATTGGGACCTGCCTAGAGAAATGTGTCCGATCTCCTTGATTAATTGATCCAATCTGAGCCTGGTGTAGGGTGCAAATGGTAGGTGAATGTGAGATATTAATTTTCACAAAGGATTTGAAAATGGCAAGGATATGAAGTCATCTCTGCATGCGCTAGGGTTCCTGCATTGAGAGAGTAATAGATATTTCCAAAGCCATCATAGCATCTTATGGTTTAGGGATGTCCTCAGGTAGAAAGAAGTTCAGAACTTAGCAACTCTTGGCCTTAACTGAAATTGAGTCTCTTTGATAGATGTTGTCCTATTGCTCTTTCTGAATAGATCATACCTTGCTCACTATAATAATAACAGTAGAGCAAAAAAATTATATTTATTGTGCTATGCAACTGATATTTTTGTGCACTGAATTGTAGTTGAGTGTGCAATAGTGTGTGTGCATGTTTACATATGTATTTGAAGTTTATCTAGAGCACAGCCTTTTTGCAAAACAAAGCATTCTTAAAATAACATTTGTTTCCTTATATTAATTGGAAAGAAACTTGTGTATAACATGATGCCAGATGTTTGCTACCATCACAAATCACACCAGAAGAAAAAAAAAAAAAAAAGCAGGCATAATTATTTAAGGAAACGATGAAGCTAGAAGTTTGGGGGAGTAATTTGTCAGGAAAATGAATCTCAGCATGAACTGTATGAGCATGGAATGAAACCTTATTTGTCAGAAAGCTGTTAGCTACTGGGGAGGACAACTGCTTCGTTGCTCAATTTTTCTTCTTTTCTTTCCCTTGTGCTGCTCTCAAAGTAGATGGTAAAACATGGAGCTTCCAAAGTGATGTGTATGCAAAACTCTCACTGTAGGAAACTCAGACCCTTATAGCATTACAAAGACTCTGCTTACAACTGTTGAAGAGGGCAATATGACCAAAGTTTATTGTTTCTCTTTCTTTACTTTTCTCTGAAAATTATAAACCAGTATATTTTTAAACATGCCGAACATCACCTAAAATCATTTTTTTCCAGCTTTATTTCAATTTATGTGTGACCGTTGGTATACCAAAGCTAAATTTCATTTTGAGGAGAAACGGTAGGGGGGACGCATACCATTATATCCTTGATAACAAAGCACCTTTCCAAGCTGAGGAGATGTATCTTGCTTTCCAGATTCCTCTAAGGTGATGTGTACTGGGCCTCACTGCTCAGCCAGTTGTAGCCCTGAGTACCCTTTCAGATCTATGGACTCTCAAACAATTAAATAGGAAGAACACTTTCAATCTGGAACTGGAACAGACAGATACAGAATCAACTCAGATAAAACCAAAATATTTTTTTCTTTTTTTCTTCTAAATTGCTCTAAATAATTGTGTTTTGCCCAGGATGAAATGTTTTCATCTGAGATAATTATACCTTTGTATTTAACATTTAAAGGAAAAAGAAATCTATGCTTTTTTAAATACTAAGCAGTGTCAAAAAGAAGTGAGACTATGTGACGATAATGTGTGTGACTCGCCGGCCTAGAAATCTGCACTTACTGACCTATTTTGGTGACATTCGTTGTGGAAGTAGAAATCTTAGAGTTGCTACTTTCCAGTGTATTTTCTGGGGAAAAAAGGCAGTGAGAGAAGAGAAACCCTATTTGTCCTGTGGCTGGAGGAAAGGCTGTTCCAGCTCTGACTGGAGATGCCACACTGAAATGGCAGCTTGGAGTAACATGGAGTTAAATCCAGCTGGCAACCAGTCTTCAGTGGTGTTTCCCAGGGATCCCTGGGGCCGGCTCTGTTTGATATCTTTATTGAAGACCTGGATGAAGGGATTGAGTGCACCCTCGGTAAGTTTGCAGATGACATCAAGTTGGGAAGAAGTCTCCATCTGCCTGAGAGCAGAAAGACCCTACAGAAGGATCTGGACAGGCTGGATCAATGGACTGAGGCCACTTGTATGAGCTCTAACAAGACCAAGTGCTGGGTCCTGCACTTTGGTCATAACAACCCTATGCATCGCTACAGGTTTGGGGCAGAGTGGCTGGCAAGCTGCGCAGAGGTCAAGGATCTGGGAGTGTTAGCTGACAACAGCTGAACATGAGCCAGCAGTGTGCCCAGGTGGCAAAGAAGGCTGACGGCATCCTGGCTTGTATCAGAAATAGTGCAGCCACCAGGAGCAGGGAAGTGATTGGCCTTCTGTACTTGACACTGGTGAGACTGCATCTCGAGTACTGTGATAGTTTTGAGCCCCTCACTACAAGAATGACATCGCGGCCCTGGCGTGTGTCCAAAGTAAGGCAACAAAACTGGTGAGGGGTCTGGAGCCCAATTCTTATGGGGAGTGGCTGAGGGAGCTGGGATTGTTCAGTCTGGAGAAGAGGAGGCTCAGGGGACACCTTATTGCTCTCTACAACTACCTGAAATAAGTTTATAGTGAGGTGGAGGTTGACTTCTTCTCCCAGATAACTAGCCATTGAACAAGAGTTTAAGTTGCACCAGGTGAAGTTCAGGTTGGATATTTAAGAAAAATTTCTTCTCAGAAAGAGTGGTGAGGTATCGGAACTGGCTGTCCAGGGAAGTGTTCAGGAAATGTGTAGATGTGGCACAGAGGGACATGCTCTGGGCTGATAGTTGAGCTAGATGATTGAGCTAGGTGACCTTAGAGGTCTTTTCCAACCTTAATGATTCTATGACAGCCTGGAGAAGCCTGGCTGGGCTGGGCAGGAGCTGCTTGTGCAGGGAGCGGGCAGCTGTGATAAGGGTCTTCATTGGTGGAGCTAAGGGCTCAAGGGAGAGGAGCAAAGACAAAGCAGTTTTGCTAGACCCGGCTCTTAACTTCCAATGCTAAAGCCAAAACAGATGTGTAGCATAAAAAGTATTTGCCTTTTTGAATAAGTGAACACAAATTAACACAGTGATGAGGCTATAGAGACATAGTGCACTTCCTCTAAATAGGACTCTGAATAAAATTAATCAAAATCTTCATCTAGGATGAATCAAATTATGTTGCCTTAAAAATGTAAATTGTTCACTTGTGACAAGCTCCTGGTTTCTAGGAATTTAGGATGGGAATAACGTCAATATATCAGTTAAGCTGCTCAAAAACAGACTTATTTGTGTTTTAAGTAAGTGATTTCCTGTTAATGTTTTCCCCTTATATAAGTTGCTCAGTAAATAGGATATTATTTTGATATGCCCACGAAGCATGTTGTTGATGTCTACGCATGCATGCACACGTGCAACTCATGTTCTTTGTTACAGCTTTCTTGTGTTCAGGTTTGGGCAATTGCTGTGGAAGAGTTGCTGCCTGTAGGATCTTGCTAGTTTTTTTTTTCACGTTGTGCTGTGGCTTCTTAGTGTGTAATTTCATGCTTTGCGTCTCAAAATCAATTCTTAATTCTGAGTTCTTAATTGCGGACATGGTTCTTGCTCTGCTTGTAAACAACCATCATGTTTTGCTTGTTTCCCTAATAATAGAACAAATGTGTGCATATGTATATGTTTTGTTTGTTTGTTTGTTTGTTTTAATGTGGATTTGAAATATGAGAGGCTGGGGTGAGTATTTTGTTTGGGGTGAAGTCACTGAAGAGCACTGAAGGAAACCTTACGAAAGAGCTGCTGTTTCACTACAGCACTGCTCCTTTAGAGGACTGCCAAGAATAAAAGAGTTTTGAAAAACATAATTGTGGGAGATTACTATAATGGCAGCTATTTTGTGTATGGTAGCATTAATAAAACAGTGCTTCCAATTTATTTTTTTTTAATTTCAGTGAATATACGTGGTAAGATCAGATGGTTGTGTTATACAAATAGCAACAAGAGCAAAATGATGTACACTGTTGCATTTATAGATTATTTATTACTTGTTAAATAAGTGTGATATTGATTGTAAGCTATTCTAATTTACTAACCTCTCCAAGGCTAATTTGTTTTGATGGCCTGTAAACAGTCCTGACAGAGGAGGAAAGGCAGTAATGACCAAAACTCCCAAGATATTCATAGGAAGAACAAACTATTTGGATGTGATGGTTCCTTGAAGAAATACGATTCAAACAGAAGAGAACAGACGTTGTCAGAATGATGCTGCTAACCTGATAGGACTTGAGGATGGGAAGGAGAATAGAATCCACCTCTGGGCAGCTTGGTCTGGTGGTTGGTGACCCTGGACATAGCAGGGGGACTGAAACCAGATGATCATTGTGGTCCTTTTCAACCCAGGCCATTCTATGATTCTGTGATTTTTAAAGAAAAAAAAAAAATCCTTTACTTTTATATTAAAAAAAAATAGAAAAATGGTTTCAAAAGAAAAAAAAGTTGGGATGAACACACCTAGGGATCCCAATATTTTGAAACTTAGAAGAATTTCTTTTCTTCTGATATTCACTCAAAACAGTTTCCAGTGTATTATAAAATTGCATTGCTATTTGTTTCTACCACAAGACGTGACAATCAAACAGGCTTTTACATACTTTTCCCCATTACTGCCACAAAACCCTCTTTTTATAGCATTAATGCAGTGAAGCAGGTTTTACTGCTGTTTGCTGTGGTGTAGCAAAGAATATATATTCCATTTTCTGCTCTGTTTTACCATTGAGAGACCCTGGGTCATTTACTGAAGTAATGTTTCACATAGGCTGAGAACCTGCCTTCAGCAGGTGACATGGAGGCAGCTAGCAGTGCAGCCATGTCCTGCATCACCCAGGGATACAGGGAAAGGACCCAGACATATTGACACATTCCTGCTCTTCTCTTGTGCAAGCATGAAGATTTCAGGCACTGTATAATTCTGACCATAAGCTACTGCAACTTAGGAAGCTAATGGAAACTCGTTTGTATATTCTCAGGATAGCGTGAAGCTACTGCTCGACAGTGAAGTCTACTCATTGCCTAGTTCCAAAATAAAGAAATCCAGGGCTTTTTCCATCCTTTGCTGACTTCAGGACAGCCCAGGAATTTGTGTTCGTGGAGGATGTTGATTAGATTTTGATTTATTTTCTGTTTGTCTCCTTGTTGGTTAGGGAGGGCAAGAGCAGGTTGGACTTCCAGTCTGATTTTGTCATCAGCTTATTGCAAAGGCATCTGGCACTTAGTACTGGGTATTCTTTTACAGTTTTTATTGAACTCTGCAAGAAATGATTCAAATACAAGATTAAGTGAGCTAGCCTTTAGAGTGGGAGCTCTGGGTGTTGGAGAGGCTACTGAGTTGGTGTATGAGGGCAGCTGCAGCCTGCTGCGCTTTCCTATGCTCTGGCTGAGACCACAAATGAGCATAGGCAGTGTGAAGTGCCCAGGGTGAGGCAAGATGCTCAGAGTAGTTCTAAAAGCATCTGAAACCGGTTCCGTGTACATATGGACCTTCCTCCTCTATATTAGATTAGCAAGCACTAATTTTGCTACAATCCAATGGAATAATGTGCACAATGTCATGCAAGGCCTATCTGTTGTCGCAGAGTACATACCAACATCTGTTTATCCCATGTGGAAAGCTTTTGAGTAGTCTATATAGAAACAATTCCGCTAACTGAACATATTTTGTTTTTCCTGACTCATTATTTATTTTAAGAACTTTTGTTTGGTAAAGCAGATCCTTCCTTCTCAAGAGCTTTTTCTCTTAATATAGTTTTTATTTATTTGTCAATATTTTACTTTCATTCTTGAGGTATTCTCATTCCTATAAAAGTTCAGCTCTGATGTGCTGGAGAATGGTGGCCTCAGATGAGAAGCAAACAGTGGAAAGAGTTGAGCTTACTATAATGCATGTCTAATGGCAAGAATAATGCATGTCTAATGGCAGGAGGTCTGCCTGGAGGTGGTTTGGAGGCGGCTGTGATGTGAATGTAAGAGCTGTGTGGAAAACAGGATTTGTTGACTCTGTATCACAGATTTCAGCATCCTGCTTACCATCATCTGATGGCAATGAGCACACCACAGAATTTGGTCAGGGCTTCTAGGCCTTGCTCACCTCCTGCCAAAAGGCCTTTCATTTGAAGCAGTGCAGTAATAGAAGGATAATAACTTGAGGAGGATTTCATTCCAAAACTGACCATGCTTTGTCTTTAAACATTTGTCTACCATTTACTCATGCTTTTCCAAACTCTTCTGTGCACATTCTTTGCATGCAGGAGCAAACTCTGTGACAAAAAAAAAAAAAAAAAAAAAAAAAAAAAAAAAAAAAGTTATATAACACTTGAATGTTGAGTTCTTTCACTAAAAATAATGATAAAATACATATTGGTCTGGAAAGTCAAATTTTGTCAGCCACTGCGCCACAGTTACACTATATAGCTTCTGCTTAGAAATAGATGATCCCCTCATAATCTGATCGTTTTGCATAAGCATTAGAAAATGATGACCTCGAAGTGGTGAGTGCTGTATTTATAAATAGAAAAAAGATCAATTTAATGAAAGGTTTTAAAAGGTTTCTTTGTAGATTGTTAGTCCCAACTCCCCTCTCCTCTCAAAAAAGCCCACAAACAAACAACTCCATAAAAATGCAAATACTGTTCTTTCAAGCCTTGTTAATGAATAAATTAGCTTGCATGATTAAAAAACACTTGAAACAAAAAATAAAAAGTAGAAAAAATTCCAGGTGAAAGTTAGGTGTTCCATAATTAAGAAGCAAATGAAACTCTTTTACTAGTTTATTTTACTGTTTATATTTTAATTAAGCCACTCCTTAACAAAATATCCTTTTTGTAAGAACAATTTGAGATGTAAATAATTGTGTCTCAAACCTTTAGCCAGGCAATTATGCACATTTTAATTTCAGCTCTAGGGAAGGCTTAGGCAAGTACTTTATTTGCTAATTGGCTGCTCAGAAATATTACATGTCAACCAGAAAATAAAGACAGACAGAGATGTCAGCCCTCCTTAAAAATGTATATGCTTTTCACTGATATCAGTACAGATGGGATTTACCTTTGCGTGAGTTATAGGTGGGAGGGTGTTGCAGAGAATGAGAGCTGCCCTTTTGTGTGACCTGAGCAGGGAAATGACCTTGAGCAGGGCATTTGTAAGCAAGGGTGCACACTAGAGGGTGCTAGCATGTAGTATCACGGCTAACGCTTGTGTTCTGCTCATAGGAAATAATCGGGGGTCAAAAAGGGGTTTCTGTGCAGTGCGAGACCAAACTATGAAGGTTTTGTCATATCTTTGCCATGTTATTCTCACAATTTATTTGTGTGTTTTGAAGTAGTATTAAATGTTTGTGGCATGCTTTGTTCAAGGCCCTTCCCATTACTGGAGATACAGACTTTGCATCGAGTTCAGTAAAATTTGAATCATCCTTCAAGACCTGTAATACATTACTTGCATCTTTCTAGTTTTTGTCTTGCCAACCTCTCTGTTTAACTTAGATTTTAGGTAAGGTATATGCCTTCTAGCTTTTACTGTTCACTCAATGAAAAGCATCACTTAGAAAAGATGAGGGTTAAGGGCATCAAAGTTTAAGGGTATGGAGCTATAGCACAGGATTTCCTCATTGCTCACTGCCCTTCTCTGCATCTGCTCTTTCTTCTCCAGTTCTTTTCTCTCAAAATTTCATACGTGAGCTTAGTCACCTAGTCTGACACCTTAGCTCAAGAACTAATTTATCTGTCTTTAACTCCTACCTTTGAAAGCTGCACCAATCAATTCTAAAATAGCAGTGTTCTTGGCATCTCTGGCTAGAAGTGGTTTGCTTTGGGAAAATATCAGAGTATCAGCATGGGGAAGAATTGAGCCCTGGCTTACAGCAGGGTGCATTTGCATTTGTCTGCAGATCAAAGATGGGTTTTGAGGCAACAGGTAGTCATAAGAATAGCTCTGCTTTAGCTTTGCCCATTTTTCCAGAGTAAAAGACAGATAGTTGGGAAGTGGTGGAGGGAGAATGGAGATAAATGGAGAAAGACAGTGAGTCCTTGCTGCAAGGAACCAAGCCTAGGGGCTGTGTATGCAGAGCAGCAGTAGGGCAGGCAAAAACCTTTTTGTGGCCAAAGAAGGGACTGGGAGTTTGAAGAGAGAGAGGCAGACACATGCGGGTGGTGTGGATGGAAGAAACAAGCAGGTGTTCATGTGCAGACCTGCCCTGGGGGATTTGACTGGTGCTATTCTGGCCTGGGGAGTGGAGCCTGATGGGCATGGAAAAAGACGAAATGAAGGTTTCTTCCAACCCAGCTTACTCTATGCTTCAATGGGCAGCAGAGCAAACGGGACAGATCATGCCTGGTGTGTAGTATGAGCAAGTAGGTGACTGAAGCATGAGAGGGGGCACACAGAACCTTTTTAGAAGAGGTGATTCTCATAGAAAAGACTTGGGAAGGACAGGCACAAGTAAGATGGGTACCCTTAGGTAAACCTTTGAGGGATAGCTTAGACAAAAGTTAAATGATAACAGAGGGATAGAGGGAGAACCGTAAGGATACTGTAGAATTGGAGGGATATAAGTCCTGCTAGAGGTCAAGTAAAAAAACCTTTTTTGAAGGAAGACTGGCTGATAGCAATGGGAAGCATTGCGTATGCACAGAAAGGAAGAACAAACCTGTTTAATAGTCCTGACTACAGGCAGAGCTGAAATTTAAAATGTGCTATGTAGGTGATGATATAAAAAAAGTATTACATAGGATATAGTGCCCAACAGTATTTAGCTCACAGGAATACTTGTCATCTTAGTGTTACAGTGTGAGGTCCGTAAGCACAGTAGCATAGGTGCTCAACCCAGAAGCCCAGATCAAATGATTTCAGAACAGCACTATTTTTAGAGAGGATGTTGCCTAAACATGTGAAATCTCATCTCTGTGGGTGTTACATATAAAATTTCCTTTTCTTAAATATATGCTTGGGATTGTTCTCACAAGTCCCCTCTTCTGTCTCAGTTTCTGGTGCTGATGAACCTTATAGGCAAGTGAAAAGCTCTATCTATTTGCAAGTGTTTTTCCATCTAATTACAAGGACAAATAATAAAGTTCTTAAAAATTCATCTATTTTACTCAACCTTGGAGTCAAAAAGTTAGAACTTGTCTCAGTGAAGAACATTTGGATTGTATGTGAAACTACTCTTGGCTGTTCTGGGTCATCCAATTGCTACCAACCTTCAGCTTCTAATGGGAGCAGACTCTTTTAGGGCATTGTCAATTCTTCTGCATCAACTTGCTCTCCTGCATGGCTGTCATTATAAAAATACTTTTTATCTGCTCCTTTTGATTTGTTTGCCCTGTTGAAAGATCAAGTACAATTTTGACAAGAGGAATATGTATTATGGACTTATTCAGTATTATCAGTCCTTCGCTAAAAGCGTAGGTTTTTGGCTACACAGAAGAAAGACATTAAAATAAAGACTTGAGAGTTTTCTAGTAAATTGTGGAACATCACATAGATATTTCTGTGCTTTAGAAGGTCTCACAAAATAGGCATCCATGGTGACAGGGGCTAAGAAAGGAATTCTCTGAAACCAGATGGCTTCAATTGTATTAGCAGATATTTTGTAATTGGAAAACTGTATCCTTGGAAAAATGTTAATAAATGCATGCTAAATAACCAGGGGTCCAACCCTCCCTCCCTTGCATCATTAATGTATGCATACTGCTGTTCTTCTAGCAGTGGCTTTTCTCCATTATTTGTATTTCCTTCTTCAGTTCCATTGTTGGACTGTGATTAAATTGATTGTTTTCTTCTTTGTTGAGGTCTGACAAAGAAGAAAATCTTACAAAAATATCCAGCAATGCAAGCTTGGTCACTTCGTTATTTTATCTTCAGCGGTTGGTCACAGTGTTGTGTTTTTCTTGTACAAAATAGAAGAACTGCAAACATGTTAAAATGAATGTACTTGAAAATGAAATGTGTAGCATTATTGTACTAATGGCATCTGCTGTGGGTTGGACTCTGCATGGAGAAAAATGAGAGGAAGTTGCTTGCAGTTCCCTTTTAGATGTTGCTCATTGCTTTTTTATTGCAGCACTGCTCCTTGCTCCCATAGGCTTCTCCACCTACCCAGCAGCATCTCTTTTGGAGGATGGGCACAGAAACCTGTTCTGGCCCAGAAGATGTGCTGCAGTGTGCTGCTAATTCTGGTGCCAGAATGTACTTGGAACTCCTATGCAGTGCCTTGGTCTCCCTTAGCTGCCTCAAACATCTAAACATAGAATCATAGAATGGCTTAGGTTGGAAGGGACCTTAAAGACCAACCAGTTCCAACTCCCTGTCATGGACAGGGTTGCCACCCACCAAATCAGGCTGCCCAGGTCCTCATCCAACCTAGCCTTGAACGGCTTCCAGGGATGGGGCATCCTGTGCCACTGCCTCACCACTCTCTGATTAAAGATTTGTTTCCTAATACCTGACCTAAGTTTCCCATCTTTTAGTCCTATCACTATCAGAGTGTGTAAAAAGTCAGTCTCCCTTCTGCCTATAAGCTCCCATCAAGTACTGGAAGGCCACATTGAGATCTCCCCTCAGCCTTCTCTTCTCCAAGCTAACCAAGCCCAACTCCCTCAATCTTCCTTCATGAGAGAGATGCTCCAACCCTCTGAGCATCCTTGTGGCCCTTCTCTGGACCCGCTCCAACAGCTCCTTGTCCTTCTTGTGCCTCCTGTCCCTGGCAGCAAATGGAGAACATAATTTAAGGGCAAATGACATGCCAGTCCTTGAGCACACAAACCCGAGTCTTGGTTAGTCTGAAGTAAGCTGGGAGACTCTGTAATGGTCGCACATGATTATTTCACAGGTTCCCTCCCTGGGCCTGATACAGTGTAGCTAAAGAAATGAGGGTGCTTTAGCATCATACTTTAAAATCTAGGGGATACTTGATATATAGCCTGCTGTCCCTCTAGTTATTTTGCAGAAATACATATTAAAACCCGTTTCTTTATAAAACATTCTGTAAAATATAATGCACATAGAATACTTTGAAGGCATATTTTCTTATTTGAGGTTTATACTATGAACCATTCCCTTGATTTATATCCTAATGATCTGATTTATTGCCATTCATTATTTACATTTTATTTATATGTAATCTGATGCCTGAGCCTGGTTATCTTCTTTTAGAGCTGAGAGAGGATAATAAAACTGATGCAAAACAACACAAATACTTAATTCTTCAAAGTCACCATTTTTCATGCTCTGCAACAAATAGAGCAGATGAAACAGTGTAATAACTTCTTTGAGCCCAAATGGTTGTAATTCCTGGGTTGTCAATTAGTCATAATGACTGTAATATTATTAGCTTATTTAATATTTTTGAGTGAAGTAGAGATATTTGTCTATACAAGCCTCTGCAGAAAGGAGCCATTCCTAAAGTGATCAATTAATAATGTTCACATTCTAAGCATTTTTAAAATCATTTATTCCTCACATCACTTTGGGGAGATAACTGAGATGATGTCTCAGCATTGACCTGAAAAGATTTTTTGTCTTGCTTTTATGAATTTGATTTTGAAATGGTATTTTCCTATGTAACAAGTTTTATAATAGCCTGGGGTGCATCAGGCCCAGCACTGCCACCAGGTGAGGGGAGGAATTGTACTCTGTGCTACATGGCCTCACCTTGAACACTGTGTGCAGCTTTGGGCGCCACACTGTAAAAGGAGCATGAAGCTATGGGAGAGCATCCAAGGAAGGGCTACGAAGATTAGGAGTCTGGAGGGCATGGTATATGAGGTATGGCTAAGGTTGCTGGGTTTGCTCAGCCCAGAGCAGAGGAGCTGAGGGGAGCCCTCGTGGTGGCTGCAGCTCCTCACAAGGAGTGGAGGGGCAGCGCTGAGCTCTGCTCTCTGGGGACAGTGATGGGAACCTGAGGGAGTGGCATGGAGCTGCATCAGGGGAGGGTTGACGGGGGGATTAGGAAGAGGTTCTTCACCAGAGAGTGCTTGGGCCCTGGAACCGCTCCCTAGGGCAGTGGTAATGGCCCCAAGCTACTGGTGTTCAAGGAGTGTTTGGGCAGTGCTCTCAGATGTAGGATTTGAATTTTAGGTGGTCCTGTGTGGAGCCAGGGGGTTGGACTCAAGGTCCTTTCCAACTTGGGATATTCTGTGATTCCAAATTCTTGTAACAAACAGTCTGTTTTGTCTGATGCAGACCTGATGCAAGGTGCTGGGTGCCATTTGCTTGGAAAATTCACAATGACCTTACTTAGTCTTCTGAAAGATTAAGCTGAAACAAATTGATACCTAATGTTTACAATCCAAGCATACTTTCTCAGGAGTATTTTCACCATTTAGTTGGAAACACTTGATCCTTGGAAATATGTACCCAGCTGTGCACATACTGAATGTTTTCTCTGCTATCTTTCTATCTTTAGATTTCCTCTTTTTCTTTAAATGGGACAATCTGGCTAACCAAATTCTTGGCAGAACGTTCAAAGAAGATTATAATTGCCTATGCGTAATTCATAGCACAAGGAATTTCTGATTTCTTATACTGTTTACTCTCAAGTTAGTGTGTTTTTGTTGGTGTTGTGGGATTTTAGTTTTGTTTGGTTGTGGTTTTATTTTTGATTGGTGATTTGTTTTTCTTGAGGATTTTGTTTGTTTGTTTGTTTGTTTTAAGGATTTGACAGCCTGTAGAGTAGATTATCAGCAATCTGTAAGAATGGTAAGTAAGGTGGTGAGATGTAAGAGGAACCTATGGGCTTGTTCAGAGTCCTTGGTATGTCCTAGCATAACCCTTTTTCTTTACGCTAACTTTGGGTCTGAGGTCTGCAGAATCAGAGCTATGGGAACAAACACTTGTATTTCTTCCCTAATCACTGGTTGCAAAAGTATCTCCTTAAAAGAAAGTTTAAAACTCAGTCATGGGTGGAATCTTTTTCAAGATAAGACAGCTGTGTGTGTGAGAGGGGGCACACAGTGGGTGCCATTGTTCTCCATGGTGTTGAGATAGCTGTCATTCATTTCTGGCTAAGTTGTTTATTCTCTTTGCCACTTCCAAAGTATCGAGCTCTCTCTTATCATTAAGTAGCGGAAGGAAATTTGAAGTTGTAAAAAAAAAAATAAATTGGTTTGATAAGAGATTTTTGGAATTGATTTTTAATAAAATTGAGCAGAGGAAAGCCTAGGAGAAGAATATTCCATGTTACCCTTCCCATGGTTTGAATGACTGACCCCAAGAGTCATGCACGGCTGGTGCCAAATCAACCAGCACCCTTTTTGCTGTTTGAGGCTGAGTCCCTTTAGGATGGGATAGCTTCCTTCCTCATTGCTATGTTCAGCAGACGATGAATTATCTTCCATCGCCAGGAAGAGGCTGTGCATTGTCATTGTGGAGTGATACTGATAGTGAAGTAAAAGGGGAACAAAGGAGGAAAAAGCAAGAGAGGGCATTCTGTATTAGTGTTAGCTGTACTATAAAACTACTGGTGGCATTGCGGGTTCTCTCTTGTATGCTGCTTTTTACAAACACTGAATTCACCGAAAGTGGCATGTGTTTCCTTGCTGGGCCCTTATGTGCTGAGTGTTTGGCCAGGGCACATTTTTATGATGGCTAAAAGTCCTTAATAAAAAGTTTCTCCTAGAAATGCTGTCACAGATTTAACTAGAATATCAAGAATGAAGTTGCTATGGAAAGTGTGTTGAATACAAAGTTAATACTATGAAACTTGTGTCGTGTGGAGCAATTCCCCCAATATTTCTACAGTAGTAATAAAAAAAAATCAGTACCTCATAAAAGAAAGAGATGTGTGATCTGCTGGACAGCTGGAAGACAAGAGTATACTGGTACTAATTGTATTCCTCTCAGAGTCCAAAATCCATATCATTCATCAGCTTTAGTAACAGCCACATCCTGCTTAGGATTCAGTTCACATTCCTCTGCCACATTCTGCAGCCATCACGTTATCTGCAGAGGCAGGAGCGACTGCAAACAGTACCAGAATGGAGCAGCCCCATGACTGACTTGGGAGACAAGAGATATTTGCCAAAACAATTTTTAGAAAGTCCTTACAACCCCCGAATGTCTCCTCCACCAATAAACATACTTGGCAGATTTCCATCCCCTTGTGTAGGAAATCGTCATCATAAATCAAGAAGAAAAGGAACTGGGGGGCTGTGGGCTGTGACAATGTTCACATTTCTGGTTTGTACCCTTTGGAATGAAGGATAAGTGACTGTGCTCCGTATGTTCCAAAAGTGCAACAGGTAATAATTTGCTATATAGGTCTGGCATAAAAGGGCTTTATCCAGATTTATTCACATAAAAGCAGGTAACAATTGTTAACTGTTTTTCATGATTAAGACAGGATCACTAGTGATGCAATTGTTGTGTCTGATTTGCTGAGTTCCACTTTATTGATTTTATTTTGATTCGAGTAAGACTGATTGCCACCTTGGAAAATAAAGTTGTCCTTGAATGACACTAAGTATTATATTCCCCTGAACGTTCATTAAGCCTCATGCTTTAATTAAACTTAAGTATTACAGATAAGTGTCAGAGATGCTAGAACAGAAGAGGCAGAGACCTGATATGCCCAAGGGCTTTTTCCCTCTCGCTGGAAAATGTCTAGATCGTTGTGGAAGAAACCAGTGGGGTTTTGAGATTTTTGAGAGAAAAACTACATTAAAATGTGAGACTTCTTTCTCTTTTTTTTCCCCTTCTACATTTGTTCTGATCATGTTAGTTCATAAAACACTTATTTCTTAAAGGGAAAAAATGTTTTATGTATACATATGTCCATTGCTTTTGTATTTATTTTTTTTACGATTGCCGTTGAAGCAAAGAACTTTTGGGGAAAGAAGGAGGCTAGTCTGACAGAGTTCTCTTCTGGATCCATATGGTCTGTTTCTGTTACTTCTTGCCTGATGTTGCACAAATAATCTTATCTTTCCTCACGATTTCATTTCCAACCCATTTTTGCTGGCTGCTTAGATTCTGCTCCAAAGATCTACTCCTGCCTTTACTTTGTCAATATGCACATCGCAGAGCTGCTCAGTATTAAGACCTCTAGTTATGTTTTAAGTAATAATACTTTATTTTTAATGAGAACCTTGCTGACTTTCAATAAGTTCATATATCATAGTTTTCTCCTGGCTGTTGTTACAGCCTGCGGTATTTGTTTTGCATGGTATCTTATGTTAACCTCTGTGCTAGCTTTCACATGTCCAAACACCTCTGTCAGTTACCAGGTTGCCACTTCTCATTCATCAATGGAGAACCAGTTGCCTTGGCTCCACCACACTACTGCCACCCAACATTCAACTCCTGAGCAGAAAGAGCTAAAAATAAATACTTTTTATTTGTATATCTAGAGTTGCTTAACACATCTCCATTTCACAGTATCATTGACGACGTGCAGAGAATACAGACTGACTTCCTAGGGTCCTATAGCCATGTTATAGGCTGAATAAATGTTACAGGAATGCTAGAAGCATTCCTTAAATGTGAGAAAGTCTGTGTATAAGCACGTATCTTGATGTTTGACATAACTCAAGCTTGCTAGGATGAGCAAGAATAGTTAATAAGAAGCCATTTACTTATGTCTTTGCACGTTCATCATTGAAAATATTTCTCTAATGTTTTCTGCCTGTCACATCTCTGCCTGTTTAGGAATTTATCCCTTCTACAGCAAATAGCTGTTGTTGAGTCAGCAATTTCCTAATAAGATGTGATCATAAAGGGATGCAAGAGATTTTGGCAAAAAAAAAATCACTTAGTGTATGCTGTTTTATGATTAGAGATGGCACCTGCACTTTCAGTAAAGTGCTTGAAGAATGTTGGTAATATAATACTGTTTAGTGCATCTTTGCCACCTAAAAAAGTGATATGTGCCCTTTAGAAACAGAGTAGAGACCGTAAACAGCTACAAATTTGCTTTGGCCCAGTGAACTCTGGAAAAAATAAGGAGATTTTGTTTGTTGCCCTTCGTTACTTATCACTGCTCACTCAGGTAAGCAGATTAATGCATTGTGGTTATGGAGTTTAATTTACCAATACTGCTATCTGTAGAGAATGCAACAATGTACATAATGAGACAGCCATAATCAGAATTTGCTAAGGTTTATTAACACCTTATCAGGACTTTGGAAGGATCAGCACATATGCACTCTTAATATGCATTATCTCACTTCAAAAAATTTGAAAACAGCCTAAGCAAAGGTGTTCTCCGTGGCTCATTAGATCCTCAGAGCTTTGACAGAGAGAGGGGTATTAGTTGGATAAATCAACCACATGTAATGCTTTAAAAAAAAAGTGCTTGATGAATGCTATTTACATTAGAGGTTTAGTTTTTAATTATAGAACTGTGTTCAGAGATGGAGCAAAAGCAGTGTTGTGGTGTCATGGCTGCAGAGGCAATCCATGACTACAGAATTATCCCTAGGTAATGACATGACTGTGCTGTTTTTTTCTGGTGAAGGGTGACTATGAAGAAACAAAATGTCATGTATTTTTTTGCAGAAATAATTGAGACTGAATGATCTATTAGCCGCTGTTTGAATTCTGGTTCTTGAAAGACTACAGCAGTTATAATCTGGTGTAGCTGAAAACAGTTATGGTGGAAAACAGGTAAAATGCTGTATGCTTTATGTCATGTACTTTATGTGGTGAATATTGAAAGAGGAAAGATCAAGTGAGTTAAGGTCATGAGGCAAGATTGTCTTACATTTACCTTCTTGGACTGTGTTAGATAGCATGAGTGTGTTTCAAATGGAAACATCAATATCTTAGAAAGTGAGCATGTCATTTGGGTGTCACAAGTTAAGAATTTTTACCTGCCTGATACTGGGGCAAATGGGAAAAGGGAATTTGGGTTTGAATCTCTTGGAAGATCTGTTGCATAATACTAACTTGACGTAATACAAGGGCTCCTTACTTTAATTGTTCCTTTTAATGCCTGCCCTACTGTAGCAGTCACTGGCTAGGGCTGTTTTAGTACTAGAGAGTAACTCCCGGTCATCTTCTGGCTGCTATGGACTGCTCCACAATCTGCTTCTAAACATAGCTTTCTCAGGAACATGGTTCAGTTGATATCACCTAGAAACTAGTATCAGTCCAAGTTTTATCAGGGCAGTAGGGTCTCATTCTGGGTACTATGGTTAGCCAGTTCCCAGTGCTGTCCCACCCTGCAGCTGCTCAAATCCAAATTAACCAACCTGCAACTTCTGCTTTATCTCTACAGATTTCTACCATGTCTCAATCTAAACCACCCATTTTTCAGGTGCTCCCTATTCGGTTCATTACTTTCTCCATGCTCTAGGCGCACACAGCAAAACAACACTTAAATTCCGCTGCTTTTAAACATTATCTTTAGATATTGCCCCATCAACACATCTGTCTTTACATATCCACATGTGTCTTCTTCAGAGCTTTGTTAGTCTTTGGCAGATTGCAGACATCCAACTTGTTATTTTGTCATCCAGATCTCATGTTTTACACTCTCAGACTGTCCCGTGTTTCTGTTGCAAACCTGTAGGAATTACATTAAATCTTTTCAGGCTTGCCTTAAGTTATAAACTGTGGTCTTCTCTGACAACTCAGAACTGTGTTGGCCTTCTTCAGGACTTGCAACACCCCTTTTCCCTTCTATAAAGTGTTTTCATTTCATTTATCATTCCTCAGGAGCCAGCTTTTCCTTCCCATCAGGGAAAACCTGAGGCTTTGGTTCAAGCCATAAGGTGTATAGTTTTCAGGTGATCCCACCTTCTGGTCTGTGTTCCTAGGTTACTTTATAGTCTTTACAGAGTGTTTTCCTCTGGAAGTCTGAATTTGATCAATAGGGAGTGTAGCCTCATCTTCACCCTCTGCCCTGACTTCTGAATGTGTGTCTAGAATGTGATTCTGCCTCATCACATCAAGGCAGATGCTGCACCTCTGTTTCTCTTAATACCTGGATTTCACCCTATGACATTACCTGTCCTGTAATATCTGCCATTAAGCCTGAAAACAGGAGCAGACATTTACCTGATTTGAATGCTGTGCTGACAGCTTAGCTCATATGCAGCCAGTCCTCAGAGAGGAATATCAGTACAAATGATTTTGTGTTATCAAACCAGCAGGCAGCAGGGATTAAGTCAGTAATACCAAAATATTGATACTAACCACAATTGTTGATAGTCAAATCATAATTACTCTCTGCCTCCCAGTCTTGAAGGTTTTAACTTCAAAGTAGCTTACCAAATCAATATTTCCATAGTGAAGTGAAACTTAGTATTAACTTTAACAAACTGCATTGACTTGAGCAGGAACAAATGCAGCCTGGTCTCCTGGGTGAGACAGCAGCATGGCTGCAGCTGAGCTGGGTGGCACAGGAGCACACTCTGCACGTCACAGAGCTCCTGGCAGAGAAAGAGGAATCAAAGCAGAAGCAGACACGTTTGTCCACTCCCTAAGGTGAAGTAGATTTCATCTTTTTACAGAAATGTTGCCTTGCATCTGAAATTGAATCCTTCCTAAGTAGGTAACTCAAATTCCACATGTGCCTTTTTATTGTGATACTGGCTCTTTACTACAGGATTAAGAGTCTCTCGGCCTTTTTTTTTTTTTTTTTTTTTTTTTGGCACATATGTAGTGATTGTATTGAGTTAAGTGTTCAGCATGTCACACACCGTAATGCCAAGGTCCTTTTCAAGAGAGCTCTCCTAAGTGCTGTTGTTTTGGCATCTGTTTAGTTTGAAAGAGGGATAAACCTCAACTTCTGAAAAGAATTTTCACTGCATCACAGAGCCATTACAGTGATGTTGTTTTCTCATGAAATTGAACTAGTATAATGAAGTACAAATGAAAGACATCTGTTCCTGATATCTTAGGTGAATAATATGAATGACATCGGGAAGTATGGGTGTTGTATTAGGCGACAGCGAGGCTATTCGGGATGTCACGGGATAGTGCCCCCCCGAGCTCAGTAATTGGACAATACACCTTTAGGGGGTGTAGACGAAGTACAGCAAGAAAAGTACTTAAACGAATGCCACGTGTGATTAAACGCCATTTTGCCATTTTGCCATTTTCCTGCACATCATATTGGTGTCTTATGCAGTTCNTTTTTTTTTTTTTTTTCCTTTCCTGAGCCTTTGATTTTGATTTAGTAGATAAAAGAGCTGGGGAAAGCTTTTAAAGAGTGACAGCTAGCAGATCCTGAAGTAAGCAGTGAGGAGTATTAGGCAGAAAAATAAATTATGGAGTTCATGCCAGGAAAACTGGACAAATCTATAGTCACTGGCAAAGGGAGAGTTAAGGGACCTACTTGGTCTTTTTATCTAATTTTTATCTAATAACTTCCTTAAGTTTTCATTGTTAGTAGATTGGGAGGGTTGGTTTGAGGTAAGTAGAACTTCTTCAGTGACAAATTTTAATTAGTGTGGGTTAGTCAATTTATTAATTGTCATTTCCTTTGTAACAGTAGGAATGTTGGAAAACTGATGAGTTTTCCAATCCATGAGAGTGGTACTTAGAAATGTAATGAAACTGTTTGCTAGGAGTCTTAATTAACCACCAAATTATATGCACTGCCCTTTAGTACTGAGTCTTTTTAACTTCATTCTTCAAAAGACGTAATTGCACTGTTTCTTGGGGCTGCTGCAATACTGTAGCAAAGGGCCACAATAATTAATCATCATAATGCAGCATAAGTGATTTCAAGCTTGTGTTTTTATGGTCTGAGCTCAACTCACTGAATGTGAACCTTCCACTTTGTTTACCTCTGTATGTTTGTTCATTGTTGTATCTGCATGCTGATGTAGATATGCTAATTTCAGTGCACCTAGGTACAGTGATGGCAATTGGCCATTTTCCAGAGCTTCTCACACCTTTCAGTGTGCTTATCTGCATCCAGGAAATTCCTTTATTAGACAAACAAATTTGATTTAATTTGGATCAGGGGTGGCTTTTTTATAATAAATTGTTGATGACTATTTGTATCTCAAACATTTTAAAGGAACTTTATTAAGCAGCCTGTTGCTTTTCTGTCCAAACATCTGAGCAAATGCAGTCTGAGAGTTGTACAGACTCCCTCCTCACAATGGGAATAACAGAGGCTGAGTGGTGGTTACAAGGAGTTTTTATGGCTTTCGCTAATGCCTTCTGCTCCTTCTTCCCATCTGCTGCTCAGTTTTCAATATTGATTAAATGGCAGCCCTCTCTTTCCTGTAATCAAGTTACTCAGCAAGGCCTGCTATAAGAACCAAGAGTAATTAAAGTAAAGTAAGAAGTTAAAACAGTCTTGTTACCAAAATGAATGAATAAACAAAGGCATCATTTTGTGTGAATACGTTTTGTCAGTGCACAAGTATGGAACAGGACATCACAAACTTGCAGAATCACAGACCAGGATTTTATGTATATTTCTGAATAAGTGTGAATAAGAATATTCTATATAACTCCTCAAATGCAGAGATTACATTATTTCTTTGTATAATTTTTATCCTCATGCATAGCTAGTGAACCTTAGAGATAGTAATCTCTGATTAAGGAAGCATTATCTCTTCTTCAAAGGGAACCAAATCAGAAATTAGATAATTTGCTCAGTGTTTTATATGGATTCTGTTGGGCATAAGCAAAGAGTCTTTAGTTGAAAAAAAAAAAAAAAAAGAAGAAAGAAAGAAAAAGAAAAAAAAAAGGATTTACTCTCCGTGACTAAATGTGGAGGTGTTTTTTTCCTTTATATTCTTGAACTTTGTACTTGTGGATTGATCTATAACAGTGCAATCCTTTTCTCCCCCCCAGCTAGTCTTGTTCCATTACCTCATTTTGTTGCATATACAAAGGCATTTTGAGCTGGGATTTTAATCTAGTGTTTAAATGTAAGCACATAGAAAGCTATGTTGAGGTCAGAGAACTACTCCCACTGGACGAAAATAAGCAGGGGAGAAATTAAACTGTATGGCAAGAAAACTTTATGGCAGAGATATATTAGATTGTAAAATAGTCGTTTTAAGGAAATATTAGAAACCCATTCACTTGAGATTTTTATAACTAGAATTGACAAAACACTAGAAAATGGTCTGTAGAGGAAAAGTTGTGTAATGCAGAAAGCTAGATGAAATAGGATAATTGAGCTTTTCAATCTTGAAATTCAATGATTTGGAGATACTGAACTAAATTATAGCTGTGATATATGCTTCACAGACTTCCATGTGTTATGAATGCAAATCTGAAAACTGGCTCATTCAGACACCACGTATATAACTGGCTTTTCTTGTTCTCCCTTATTAGATAGCTTAAAAGATACTGTTTGGATAATGGCAGCCTACACTGCTTACAACAAATGCAGTGCCCCATTCACAGAATCACAGAATCACAGAATCACTAAGGTTGGAAAGGACCTATAAGATCATCTAGTCCAACCATCCACTTATCACCAATGGTTCTCGCTAAACCATATCCCTCAAATTCACGTGATGGTACATTAAAGAAAGACTTGTGTATCCTTCTAGAAATAATCCTGGCATGGACACAGTTTGGGTTTTCATTGTCCTTTTTTGTTGATATTTTTTATTTTTTACAGCATTTAAATTGCTTGTTGCAGTTCTCTTTCTTGAAGCCTGGGTACGTGTCCAAATACAAAAATCTCTTCATTGCCATAGCTAGAGTGCCTCAATCTGAATGACCTAAGGAGATTTGGAGTTGTATTTCCTTTACAGCTTCGTGCTACAGCATTTGATTGTTGCCGCTTCTTAACAATCATTCATCAGCTGCATTTCGCAACTTCTTGTGCTTATCCAAAAACAGAACAGCATTGCCATAGGAAAAAGTGTAATGTTTACTCTTGCAGTGACTTTTAAAAATGATTCAGATGATTTCTACTATTTTTTTTTTCCAAAGAAGGTGGAATTGGGATTGTTCAGAAATTGTCACAATTTAGTCTCTCTTAAGAGCCATTACTGTGGTGACCACAGCACTATCTCGATGAATTTGACGGGTTTGCTATTTAATTTAGGAGAGTTTTAGGAGAGCTGTAAAAGCTGTGCAGTTTCCTTAAGGTAAGTTGTGAGATACAAATGCTCTTAAGACACTTAAAGTAATCTTGACATGCAACATGAATATCATTTGTCCTTAAAAACCAATACTAGCAAAAGAAACTGTATTTGTGATTCTGAATTATTCCAGAATTAGATACATTCTGGAATATTTGTATATTTTCCTGAGATGAGAGAGCTGTATTTAACTTGCATCCTTAATCCAGGTTTATTCAGATAGGCATCAGTTTTTACTAGAAAATCTATTTTCTTAACAACTTTCATTTGCTTTTTGAAGCAATATATATAAATATAGATGCATAGATGAAAGGAAAAAAATCAACATAGCACATTGGAAGTGCAGGTGTCAAAGTAAGCAAAAGTAAAAAAGAGGACACAAAAAAATGTTCTGTTAAATCAAGGTGATTTTTCTCCCTTTTATCCATGTTCTGGAGAGTTTTCCCTGTTCATCAGCTACCAATTTGATGAGGATGTGACGTTCACTGCAAATGATCAGTGATTGACATGAACCTGATGTGATAACTGCACCCAGCCTCCTATGACAGAGTTCCATCACACGTTTCCAAGGAATCTGAGTACTGGTAATTCTTCAACTTTTGGAAAGGAGAGGTGTTTACTGTTCCTTATTTTCTGTTACATCTTTGCTTCATCCTAATGGGCATGACCTGTATCTACCTCTACATCCACTTCCATGTGCTCAAATCTCTCCTTAATATCCAACAGCATTTTCATTTTCTGCCTGGTTCCAAAATTTTGTCCTATGTGATTCAGGATTAACAACAACAAAGCCCTGAATTGCATCNGGACAATACACCTTTAGGGGTGTAGACGAAGTACAGCAAGAAAAGTACTTAAACGAATGCCACGTGTGATTAAACGCCATTTTGCCATTTTGCCATTTTCCTGCACATCATATTGGTGTCTTATGCAGTTCTTGGCCCTGATCAGGTAATTGATCAGTCTCACAAAGGGTTAATACAGCCTGAACAGATCATTAATGACAACATATGGGGGAAGGGAACTAGCTAGTTTTTAACAGATCACTGAAGTGGAAATGTCTCCCTACAGCCACATCCTAGTATATCAAGGTAGTATAGTATATCAAGGTAGTATAGTATATCAAGGACTGACCAGTTAATATTAGTTCACGTGTATAATATATTAAAAGAACTAAGTGCATATATTTTCCTTTTAGAGTTAATACTTGTGGTCTTAAATTTTATTTTTATTCAGTTTTATCTCATGCTAGGAGTATGAATTCCACAGATTTTATTATTTTTATTTTATCTGTCTTTTTAAAATGTTCTTTCAATCAGAAAATGCTTGTCAGTTGACACGGTTACTCATTAAAAATCTATATTGCTTATCCAGTGCCAGAGGAATCTAAACTAAAGAGGAATCTGAACCAAAGGAATGAAATTAACTTGTATTGTTTGGATTGAATTTTACTAATCAGAACTCCAGTCTGAATAATACCTTCTATTTAGGTAACATTTCCAAGGGGTTCCAAGGATGTTTGACACTCTTAACTGAACAAGAGTAAATTAAAACAATAAATAAACTCAATTATAACGTATATGCCAGGGACAGAATGGCTTCCACTTGTGGAAGGGCGTGCGTATTTCTTCACAACAGCTGGAGGGGAGCAGCTTTTGTGAGTTGTTCTTGGTGGACTCAGCCAGATGGGATGTGCATCAGCATTGTGTTAGTGCAAAGACAACCTAAAGCATGTCAGCAGGCTCCCAAAGAGTTGTGTCCATTTCATTGTACTTGTGTAGTGTGATGGAAGTGATTCCAGATGGGCTGGGCAACCGAAGGGCACAATTTCTTGTGTTATGGATGGCTTGTTTTGTTCATTGTTGTTGAGAGTTCTTGGATTTGGGTATTTGGCGCAGTCTCTTTTTTTCATCTTTCTGTTACTGTTAAATTAATGTTAAATAATTCTGACAAGAAAAGAGTGGAAGAAAATGAATTTCTTTCCATTCTCTCCTTTCCTCTGAAGTGAAAACAAATTTTTTCCTTGCTTTTGATGATTGAAAGTGACTGAATGGATTTTCTGCAATTTTTTTTTAAACAAATTTTACCTGTAAGCATTCTAAGTAACCAAGCAAAAAGATAGGAAGCATAAATTGCTTCTGGAGACTACAATATTATAATATATTTCCAGACATGTGCTTCTCTGGTGAAAATTATTTTCCAAAAATTGTTATAATATAGTGATTAAATCTGAGGAGTTTGATAAGATTAGAAGTTGTTTTTTTTTTTCCTCATGGTTACCTAACATTTTGATCTTTAAAATAGCCTTTTGTTTTTTACTGCTTTAGGAATTTGTATACATTCTTTTATCTTACAAGAAATAAAGGAACATTTAGCTTGTTGTGAATACAAACTCAGGCCTTTATCTTGTACAGTGCACTCTATTCAGAAAGTGTAAAAGAACTGGCATCTTGGTGAAAATAGTGTACAAAAAAACAACAGTGGTGGGCAGATTTTCTGATAATCTCAGCTTTGAGTGCTTTCCTCTGTCTTCTCTCATAGTGAGCTGAAGTGCTTTTGAAGACACGCTTCTCTGTTGTACTGTCATCCATTTCCGCACATTGTTTAAAATGCTGAGCCAGTGGTTGACTACAGTGCTGCTGCCTTTCATTAGTGATGATCGATCCAACCTTCCTTTGTGTAACTCTAAATGGTGCCATTAAGTAATCTCCAACATATTGCTAAAATAAAATTATGGTGCTGAAAACTAAGTCAGCATATAACAAGTTGATGGTTAATGACTGTCTTCTATATAGGACATCAATGGTTATTTTAAGAAGTGAAAATTTAGTATGTCTGATAATTTTACTTTAGTATAAATCTCCCTTTTGCTTGTTACATTGGATGTTTCCATTGGATTTTCAGAATTATTTGTATTCACTTACAGATTCATTTGCATATTTGAATTTTAAATACAATTTAAAGGTTTGGGTTTTTTTTTCTTCTTCTTCTTTTTTTTTTTTTTTTTTTTCCTTTCCTGAGCCTTTGATTTTGATTTAGTAGATAAAAGAGCTGGGGAAAGCTTTTAAAGAGTGACAGCTAGCAGATCCTGAAGTAAGCAGTGAGGAGTATTAGGCAGAAAAATAAATTATGGAGTTCATGCCAGGAAAACTGGACAAATCTATAGTCACTGGCAAAGGGAGAGTTAAGGGACCTACTTGGTCTTTTTATCTAATTTTTATCTAATAACTTCCTTAAGTTTTCATTGTTAGTAGATTGGGAGGGTTGGTTTGAGGTAAGTAGAACTTCTTCAGTGACAAATTTTAATTAGTGTGGGTTAGTCAATTTATTAATTGTCATTTCCTTTGTAACAGTAGGAATGTTGGAAAACTGATGAGTTTTCCAATCCATGAGAGTGGTACTTAGAAATGTAATGAAACTGTTTGCTAGGAGTCTTAATTAACCACCAAATTATATGCACTGCCCTTTAGTACTGAGTCTTTTTAACTTCATTCTTCAAAAGACGTAATTGCACTGTTTCTTGGGGCTGCTGCAATACTGTAGCAAAGGGCCACAATAATTAATCATCATAATGCAGCATAAGTGATTTCAAGCTTGTGTTTTTATGGTCTGAGCTCAACTCACTGAATGTGAACCTTCCACTTTGTTTACCTCTGTATGTTTGTTCATTGTTGTATCTGCATGCTGATGTAGATATGCTAATTTCAGTGCACCTAGGTACAGTGATGGCAATTGGCCATTTTCCAGAGCTTCTCACACCTTTCAGTGTGCTTATCTGCATCCAGGAAATTCCTTTATTAGACAAACAAATTTGATTTAATTTGGATCAGGGGTGGCTTTTGTATAATAAATTGTTGATGACTATTTGTATCTCAAACATTTTAAAGGAACTTTATTAAGCAGCCTGTTGCTTTTCTGTCCAAACATCTGAGCAAATGCAGTCTGAGAGTTGTACAGACTCCCTCCTCACAATGGGAATAACAGAGGCAGAGTGGTGGTTACAAGGAGTTTTTATGGCTTTCGCTAATGCCTTCTGCTCCTTCTTCCCATCTGCTGCTCAGTTTTCAATATTGATTAAATGGCAGCCCTCTCTTTCCTGTAATCAAGTTACTCAGCAAGGCCTGCTATAAGAACCAAGAGTAATTAAAGTAAAGTAAGAAGTTAAAACAGTCTTGTTACCAAAATGAATGAATAAACAAAGGCATCATTTTGTGTGAATACGTTTTGTCAGTGCACAAGTATGGAACAGGACATCACAAACTTGCAGAATCACAGACCAGGATTTTATGTATATTTCTGAATAAGTGTGAATAAGAATATTCTATATAACTCCTCAAATGCAGAGATTACATTATTTCTTTGTATAATTTTTATCCTCATGCATAGCTAGTGAACCTTAGAGATAGTAATCTCTGATTAAGGAAGCATTATCTCTTCTTCAAAGGGAACCAAATCAGAAATTAGATAATTTGCTCAGTGTTTTATATGGATTCTGTTGGGCATAAGCAAAGAGTCTTTAGTTGAAAAAAAAAAAAAAAAGAAGAAAGAAAGAAAAAGAAAAAAAAAAGGATTTACTCTCCGTGACTAAATGTGGAGGTGTTTTTTTCCTTTATATTCTTGAACTTTGTACTTGTGGATTGATCTATAACAGTGCAATCCTTTTCTCCCCCCCAGCTAGTCTTGTTCCATTACCTCATTTTGTTGCATATACAAAGGCATTTTGAGCTGGGATTTTAATCTAGTGTTTAAATGTAAGCACATAGAAAGCTATGTTGAGGTCAGAGAACTACTCCCACTGGACGAAAATAAGCAGGGGAGAAATTAAACTGTATGGCAAGAAAACTTTATGGCAGAGATATATTAGATTGTAAAATAGTCGTTTTAAGGAAATATTAGAAACCCATTCACTTGAGATTTTTATAACTAGAATTGACAAAACACTAGAAAATGGTCTGTAGAGGAAAAGTTGTGTAATGCAGAAAGCTAGATGAAATAGGATAATTGAGCTTTTCAATCTTGAAATTCAATGATTTGGAGATACTGAACTAAATTATAGCTGTGATATATGCTTCACAGACTTCCATGTGTTATGAATGCAAATCTGAAAACTGGCTCATTCAGACACCACGTATATAACTGGCTTTTCTTGTTCTCCCTTATTAGATAGCTTAAAAGATACTGTTTGGATAATGGCAGCCTACACTGCTTACAACAAATGCAGTGCCCCATTCACAGAATCACAGAATCACAGAATCACTAAGGTTGGAAAGGACCTATAAGATCATCTAGTCCAACCATCCACTTATCACCAATGGTTCTCGCTAAACCATATCCCTCAAATTCACGTGATGGTACATTAAAGAAAGACTTGTGTATCCTTCTAGAAATAATCCTGGCATGGACACAGTTTGGGTTTTCATTGTCCTTTTTTGTTGATATTTTTTATTTTTTACAGCATTTAAATTGCTTGTTGCAGTTCTCTTTCTTGAAGCCTGGGTACGTGTCCAAATACAAAAATCTCTTCATTGCCATAGCTAGAGTGCCTCAATCTGAATGACCTAAGGAGATTTGGAGTTGTATTTCCTTTACAGCTTCGTGCTACAGCATTTGATTGTTGCCGCTTCTTAACAATCATTCATCAGCTGCATTTCGCAACTTCTTGTGCTTATCCAAAAACAGAACAGCATTGCCATAGGAAAAAGTGTAATGTTTACTCTTGCAGTGACTTTTAAAAATGATTCAGATGATTTCTACTATTTTTTTTTTCCAAAGAAGGTGGAATTGGGATTGTTCAGAAATTGTCACAATTTAGTCTCTCTTAAGTGCCATTACTGTGGTGACCACAGCACTATCTCGATGAATTTGACGGGTTTGCTATTTAATTTAGGAGAGTTTTAGGAGAGCTGTAAAAGCTGTGCAGTTTCCTTAAGGTAAGTTGTGAGATATAAATGCTCTTAAGACACTTAAAGTAATCTTGACATGCAACATGAATATCATTTGTCCTTAAAAACCAATACTAGCAAAAGAAACTGTATTTGTGATTCTGAATTATTCCAGAATTAGATACATTCTGGAATATTTGTATATTTTCCTGAGATGAGAGAGCTGTATTTAACTTGCATCCTTAATCCAGGTTTATTCAGATAGGCATCAGTTTTTACTAGAAAA
The DNA here is from genome assembly GCA_016647715.1 of Pavo muticus. Lineage (NCBI taxonomy): Eukaryota > Metazoa > Chordata > Aves > Galliformes > Phasianidae > Pavo > Pavo muticus. The sequence continues at coordinate 1,250,781 of JACDJE010000050.1, read as the reverse complement.
TCTATTTTCTTAACAACTTTCATTTGCTTTTTGAAGCAATATATATAAATATAGATGCATAGATGAAAGGAAAAAAATCAACATAGCACATTGGAAGTGCAGGTGTCAAAGTAAGCAAAAGTAAAAAAGAGGACACAAAAAAATGTTCTGTTAAATCAAGGTGATTTTTCTCCCTTTTATCCATGTTCTGGAGAGTTTTCCCTGTTCATCAGCTACCAATTTGATGAGGATGTGACGTTCACTGCAAATGATCAGTGATTGACATGAACCTGATGTGATAACTGCACCCAGCCTCCTATGACAGAGTTCCATCACACGTTTCCAAGGAATCTGAGTACTGGTAATTCTTCAACTTTTGGAAAGGAGAGGTGTTTACTGTTCCTTATTTTCTGTTACATCTTTGCTTCATCCTAATGGGCATGACCTGTATCTACCTCTACATCCACTTCCATGTGCTCAAATCTCTCCTTAATATCCAACAGCATTTTCATTTTCTGCCTGGTTCCAAAATTTTGTCCTATGTGATTCAGGATTAACAACAACAAAGCCCTGAATTGCATCACACTATTGTGGTGTACATGCTGTGGTGCTTACTGTAGGAGTGCTTGTCATAGGAAAAATACTTTTTCAAAGCAAAATATTGTAGGTCCTGTTTCTCAGAACATACTGCGAATCATTTCATTGCATAGTGACTAATTGCAAAATGTAGTATTACTTGAATTCAGGTATAAAATAACCTGAAATAACCTGTATAGAAATATTACTCTTCCTGCATTCTGTGCTGAACTAATCATTCCTCATGAGCAGCACAGTTAATGGGCGGTGATTCGTACAAGACCACTCTCCTGCTGTCAGAACAGAGGTTTGCATGTAGGAGTGCGTGTGTGTACATACAAGTAGTGACAATTTGTAATTTCATATCGATCTTTTCACCATCAGAGACTCTAAATCTTACAGTTGTAGCGCAGAATTGACAGCGTTGTAATGTAGACTGTCAGGTATAAATGGTTGAGACGTGGCCATTGTTTCAGTCATGTCCAGAATGTTTTTCCAGAAGATTGTGGAGGAGATCTTGAAAGTGCAAAATTATTCTCCTGTTAAAATGCTTGTGCTGCTCCACTGAAGTTAAGATAATTAATTGTCTTTATCGAATCAGTGAAACAAAGAGACGTCTTTGGGGTTCCTACAGTTTATTGTCTTCATTATTTGTCCTCAAGCACAATGATGAATTATGTAGATGATATTAAACTGGAGGAAGTTGAAAACTGAGATTTATTTAATTGCTTATGTAAATCTGGGGCAGGTATCAAGTGCCTTTTGAGAACAAGCACCCTGTTGATAAAAATTTGGATATTTTTAAGTTTGGATGAAGGAATTAATACTGCGCAAGCCAGATTTTGCATTCATTTACAGCTGTTTAAAGCAGCAGTTTAAACGTGCCATCTGTAATCACCAACTGCTTGACAGAGGGTTAATGAGTGTTTGCTATTTTCCATTAGCTCGGATCAGGACATTTTAAAGATCTTGTGAGCCACGTTTCTTCACATTACTTGTACTGGCTGGGAACAAGCTGCAGGTAGAGGCTGCCTGGCCAGCCCTGTGCCTCTGTTTGTTACTGTGAGCTCAGTGGAACATTGTGCTGCTCCTCCATCCCTCATGAGGCTCGACTCAAGTCTTCCCTCTGCTTCAGCATAAATACAGCATCATGTGATCCGTTCTCCGGTTTCAACCATCTGAGGCCCTGCTGGATTAATTAATGTTTAGTCTCCCATTTTTTGTCCCTGGCTCCAGCATTTCTTGCTGGGATGTAAGTATTCTCCCTTGGGGCATCACTCAAGGCCATTGGTGTGCTGGGCAGCAACTTTGTCTTCAAACTATTCTGCTTATGGTAGTGTTAAGCTGCACTGGTACCTGAATGGCTGGGAAGCAGGCCAAAATAATTTCCCCATAATGGCAAATAAGACCAATAAAGTAAACACTGTGTTCCTTAGCTGAAAGTTTCTCCAGAGGCTTACATTTCCAGCTTCTGTAATCAAGGAGATTCTCCTGAGCTCTCCGGTGGCAGAGATTTGGGAGCACCAGTATTACTGCATGTCAGAGCTTAGCAGCCCACGGTACATTTAGGTCTCCCAAGTCTTTTATTAGAATTTTAGCACTAGGTACTTAATTTTTGCAGAGTAAACAAATGTAAAAAAAAAATCGGCAACTTCCCACTGGGACATACAGTACATTTCTCCAATAAACTATTTTAACTGCCTGCATTTTAATGGAAGGACATTTGGAGATGAAGATTTTAAAAATTAACAAACTGTTAAACGATCAGCACGGTTACGGCAGCAGAGGGAAATGATGGCTTTGGCTTTGCAGAGGCACCTTTTAATTTCCAGCAACCACATGTAGGACTGTATCTTCAAAAATTTCATTTGGATGCAAATATTTTGGAATGTGATGCACACACAGCCTGCCTTTGGCTAAACATATGTGGGACTTGTGGAAAATATGGGTATCTTTTCATAACTTTGATTGCTAAAGGAACTCATAGTAGGTTGGGGCAAAAATAGACTGAAAGCTGAGGAAGGACATGGCAGGCTGTGTTAAAATAGAAGGGATTTATTAGGAATTTATTATAATGTCTTCCAGGAGATCAGTATTTACATAGTTTCTATTATAAATCCACAAAAAAAATCATTCACATGCAGGAAAATGTGACTTACAAGTTAAGGCTTATATCACAGACAAATACAAGGGTTTGAAACCAGGCATATGCATAAAGCTTATTATTATACGGCCGTGTTTATGGGCAATGCTTGATCGTATGGTGCAAATAAGGGAGGTGCCTTTTTCTCTAGATTGTCACCAATTCTATGAAATGCATCTGTGCAGATAGATAGACACCCCAATGGAATTGCTAGGTGCAGAACTACACCTGCAGCACAGCAGTCAGCAGCAGGAGCAGCGTGGCTATGTGCAGAGGGCTGGATTCACATACCAGCATACACTCAGAGGGAAAAAGTTACACCATGAAGAAATCAGGGAAATTTTGAAGGCAATTTGGAAAGGAACTGGAGGCTAATGATATGAGGCTTGAAAACCAGTAAATTACCTGGATTTTTCAGAGAGAGCCTGAGCAGTATAACGCAGTGCTGGGATCGCCTCTCTCTCGTTTCAACCATGCTTTGGTTTAGGATTTTTCTAGGGATGGGGAATATTAGTAACAGAAAAGTCCAGGAGAAAATGAACGCTTGTAAATAACCAGCGGTGGGTGGCTTGTGGTTACCGCTGAGGGAACATGCATCGGATGAGAAAGTATGTATTAAAAATCTGGCTTGCTCCACCTGGCTATTTTTAACACACTGCAGAAAATGTGACTGATTCCCCTATCTGCTCACACATTCCTCTTTGAGCACTGGCTGTCATATTTCTGTCGCATGCACCATATTTTTCAATAAGTTATCTTTCTTTTTTCACCCTCTTATTGCTCCATTATGAAGATAATAAATATGTGAAAATGTTCTCAAAATAGAAGTAGCCAGTCCTATTAACTTTGCTGATTAAGAGTGGCATGGAAGAATTTTTACTTGCACATAGTGATTTTGAATCTGATCTTTTATCTGTAGGTGTTTGGCGTGGTGGTGTTTGGGGTGCCTTTTTTGTTTTGATATGAGCCTCATTCCACCTGAAGGCACATTCTTGTGAAAGCTGTTGCCAAACACACAAAGTATGTCCCTGCCTTCTCTATATGGAGAGAGCACTTCCACTTTTCTATATTGACCCTCTAGCTGAAGGACAGTGCTTTGTTGGTTTTGTTTTCCTCTTTCTTTTTTTTTTGGCAAATCATTTGGGACATAGGCATTTGGACAAATAACAACCACTGTTACAAAGAAAAGTTTGTAGATTCTGTTTATGACTTGGCTCTTGGAAAACAGCGAATGTTTGCTTGTGCTACATGTAAATTCAAATGCTCATTGGAAAGCTTCTTGTATTTAGACAGAAACATCTTTAATAGCTTAATTCATCATCATGTGTGGAATGACAGTAATATCTATGCTTTTTCAACTCCATCTCAGTATTTTCAAACCTAGAAGCTGTTTTTTCCTGACATAAATGGTAGCAAGAGAAGAGCTCTTTCTCCTTAGTTAAACTTGCTTCTTTGCAGTACACTAATTAGCTGCTGTTCATTAGTGCAGCATACTGAAAATACATAGTGACCATATAAGACTTGCTCAGATATTGACAAGCACTTTCATTTCTTAAATTTTTGTCAAGATTCATTTTCACTGTAGAAACATTATTAACTGGCTTTCAAATAATCTATAGCTGCAGACTCATTGCTCTCAATGGAATGGACTTCTCTGCTAGCTTTAGCAAGATTTAGGTTAGGTTCAGAATATTCAATTAATTATGCCGAGATACTGAACTAGGTTGTGACCCTATTATGTTCTGAAAGTATAAAAAAAGAATAAGGGTGCTGTACCTGGGATAAAGCACCACTGCAGCAGGGCTGTTAATTCCATGTCAGTGACCATCGAGGAATGCAGTGCTGTTGTTAGAGATGGGGAATGTCTGCTGCAGCCTGCATCAGGCAGAGGGGCCCCTTTATGGCTATTAATACACAGGACACTTAGAGCTACGCTCCAAATTAGCATTTTTAAATTAGCTTTCATCTTTAAATGACTGATAATACAAGGAAAAAAAGCAGTAAATCTCTGCAATGTTTCACTGGTCCTACACTTTTTTTCGTTATTCACCAGAGGAGAGTTAAAATCTCTCTACGCTGAAAAGAGCACTTGGTAACTTCTTCACATGGGATGAATGTTTTCCAGTCAAAAAGAATTTATGGCAACGGTGTTCTGAGCTGATTATTGACCATTGCTTTGCACTGGGGAAAGCAGGTTCCATAGAAAATAATTTGGTTAATACTTGTTATAAAACACATTTTAAGTAAGTATAATATATAAAAGAATACAGACGACGAGAATTATTGCACATCTGCAATTCTTAAAAATTATTTGAAGGAAAAAATATTTTAAGACGTCCATCAGCTGAACTAACAAGGGATCCCTATTAATATAATGTGTGTCAGAAACTCAGAAATACTCATTTTGGAAACTCCGATTTGAAGCCAATCTTATTCTGGTGAGTAATGTTACTTAAATCAGAATGAGGTATTGTGTACTTTTATTTCATTACAATTGACAATAAATTAGACAGTGATGCTTGAAAGCAATAAATATTAAAATAATCATATAGTGGAATTTAGATGATCATATTTAAGTGAAATGTGCAGTGTTTGTTTAGGCTCATTCATATATGTAGAGCCTCTTATCTCAGGTTTCACAGGTGTTTGTATGCAATATGAAAGATTTAGTTTTATACCTATCTGCATCTACCTTGTCTAGTTCTACTGCTGCACAGTTGGAGTGATCCCCAGCCTCGGAGCAGCCCTGCCCAGGCACTGCTTTCCACATCCATGGTGCACCATGGCACCACAGCAGCCCCTTGGCATGGATGTCCAGATGGCATGCTGTACACTGAGCAGTGATAATAAGAGTGCAGGAGGCACTTTCTTGCCATGCACCTGCATGGCCTCACTGCTGTCTCCCTGGGCAGTTTTGTTCCCCAGCTTAATTATAGCAGCAGAGAGATCGTGTCTGAGAACACAGTGAGAGAGAAGCCTAATACAGGTGTCATTATTTGGTCAGAAAAAAACTACTTTACTTCACAGAGCACACTAACTTCTTGTCTCCGTATGCTGTTACATCTGACTTCACCTTCTGCTCTCCCTGTCCTGCACTGCGAAGCCCAGGTGGCATGCTACACCAAGAGATGTCTCATTTCCGGTTCCGGGTACCTCCTAGTCCACTCTTTGAATATACATCATAGGTACAGTTCAGATTCCCTTGGACCATTTTGGATCAATCCTTGGGGGTGGATGGCAGAAGACATGCTTGACCTGCTTCTCTCCCAACCCATGCCCTAACCATTTTACAGAGTTGGACAATGGCAGGGGTGTTAGGGGAGCTGCCTGAGCCAGACATAGCAGGTTGCTCACGGGGCTCAATAGTGTCTGAGGCCTCAAGCATGGTGTGCCAGCAGTAAGGCCAGCTGTGCCCTACCTCCCTGCAGGGCACAGCAGGGAGTGCCGCAGTCTGCTGCGGTGTGGCCGCATTAGAACCAGATTGGCCTGATGGCTGGAATGGCTCCAGTCCATTGGAGTCGTTCGTGGGTAACTGAGGAATCTGATAAGTTCATAACTTCCCTGGTGTTCTCTTCAAAAGATCTGAGGCTTAGAAACGTTCAATAAATGCCAAATTATTATGATAGTCTGGCAATTGTTAGGATAACAGCAACTCTTAAAACACATTATATTTTTCCCAGAGCTGCATACTATTTACAATCATCCTGTTGATTGGAGAGCCATACCCATAATCATATGTTTGTGTCTGAAACTGAAAGAGAAGTATCTTTTGGCAAAGTTATAAATGGAAAACAAGAAAAAAAAATGATTATTTTGTGGGGATGCAGAGAGTAAATCTCTGATTTCAGTATTTATGGCAGGTAGATTAAAATACTCTCATCGTGAACTTAGGTATTCATCAGAAAGAACTGTCTATGTAGTGGCTCAGCTATTTCTTCCATTAAATGGCACTCAGATCCTGTGATATATTTCAACAAATGTTTTGATTATTTATATGTTTTCATATTGTGCAGAATGCGTTATTGTTAATTTATTATTGCATCAAAATCGTGGTTGATTCTCCTTAAATTTTAATGTAAGACTGTTTTAGTGAGTATTTTATAGGGTTTTGAATTTATTGGAAACGACTAAGCTCAACAAAATGCTGGGAAAAAAATCTCATTGTTGCACATCAGAGAAAAAGAGGAATGTGGTCAAGGGACTGAAGAAGACTGAAGGTCTTAGGGTGTATATTTCTATAGGAAGCAGATCCTTCTGAGGGTACCTGTTTTCTGTGAGTGATTTTCAAGAGGAGGTCATCAGTCCGCCATACTTTTACCAGCAGAGGGTTCCCTGGATGAAAGTTCTTATGTTGTTGATGCCGAGACAGGAACTGAGAAAAATGAACTTTATAATTGAAGGGGGAAAAGACCCCAATGAATAGAGTTGGAATTATGCTTATGATACATTAAGATAAATTTTAAAAGTTTTTCTCTTTTAAATTGTTTCATCGTATTTCTCAGAGATGCTGCTACCAACACCACTGCTTGATTTTATTTGTTGAATAAAATTCTGTTACTTAACAGTTCTTTATTTGGCAACTTTTATTACAGATTATCAAGTGAGTTCAGCTTTTAAGGGAGTGATTTACCCCTTTTCTTTTAGAAATCCTGTAGTTTGATGGAGATGTTAACTTTTCATTGTGCATGTTGTTTTCTATTACATCTTTATTCTTAGCTCTAGGAGAATGAATGCATAAATAAAAATCCACTGTTCCTCTGCTGCTCTTCTGCCATTTAAATCCCTATTTATCTCACTCTTGGATGCCAGAAAGGAAATTTAATGTTGAGTATTGGTTCAATAAATGTCAAGGAGGGCAGGCAGTTTATATCCTCTTTTGCAATAAACATTTAGCTCTCCTGACACAAGCAGCATCAGAATATTGGAAGGGAAAAGCCAGTGTAGTGGCCTCTGCTTTTCCTCAGAAGCTGAAAATGAGGAATGGTAGTGTTGGCCATGCACACAAAGCTGAATCTCCAGAATTGATATGCTGTCAGGGATTCAAATAATTTTCTGATAAAAGTAAGCATTTCTTGCCTGGGATGTTGAACTGTGTGAGTCTTGGTCTTGCAAAATGCTGGTGCAGTTTTCTTCTCATCTGTAAGTATGGTGTACTTTTAAACATTACATGAAAGTACTCTCTTTGCGCATATTATTTTTTGTATGCTTTGTTTGCATTACAGTAAAAGGCAATTACATTTTTTACCCATCACGTTAATAAGTAGTTGTAGAATTACTGGGTGGAACTTGCATTGTAATCCTGGGTGTGCATCAGTTAGGAAAAGGCAGAAGCACAGCTCTGGAATGAAACATTATGCAAGTTACCTGGAGACCGGTGCCATGTCAGGTAACCTTTCCTCTGAAAGGTTAAAGAACTTCCTATGTTAGTGTTTATTTTATGAATAGTTAATGCAGGTCCTGTTCATTTTACAGCAAGGAAGTACTAATGGAAATAGAGAAAATCTTTCTAAAATGAAATGTTTATCAGTTAGAGGTACTGAAGTTAAATCTCTTGAGTACCAGTTAATTGCCACACCTTTCAAGATGGTCCTTCCCATCCTCATTCATCAGGTTTCCATCATCTCACTTTCCAAGAGATCTGCACTGAAGTGATGAAGTGGTAGCAGGCAGACATAAAAACATGTGAACAAATGTAGGTTAAGATTCAAATTCCAGTTTGTGTGCCTGAAGGCCTCTCATGATGCGCTGGACAGAGTTTGTTGAGATGCAACATTCAGGGATTGCTTATTTGGTGTAAAAGACATAATGGTTTGGAAATGTTCACAGCATTACATGCCATATAGAGAAAAAGTAAGTTCTGTGGTAGCTGGAATAATGTAACAGTAATAGGTTTATAATTTTTTTTAATAATCAACTATTACATTACCAATATTTAATGTAGAGAATATATATATATTCATTGCTCATAAATTGTTATACATTGTGTACAGATAATGCCATATACATACATATCACATAGTGATACATGATTTTGTTTTTCGTCTATTACAGAGATCCTTTATCAATTAACTTCTTATGTACATGTAGTTAAAATTCTTCCCTGTCCTTCAGCTGCAGTATTTCTCATCTTCATATCCCACAACTCTTGTATATTTAAAGTCTTCCCTTTTCTTTTTGAGCTTTTCTTATTACCTTTCTCCTTCTGCTTTAACCTCTTGTTTAAAAACACGAGGGGGGGGGAGGGGGGGAGCACCTCAAGATGAAGCCTGCAATTTGAATAAAGAATAGAATTAGAAATACACTTGAAACTTTCATCCCTAAGAGTGGCGAGTCCTTTCTGCTAAAGCTTTTTTGTTTTAAGTCATCTATCAGCTACTTGTTAATCAAACTGAAACAACATAGCTGAGTTTGAAATTCAGTCCTTTTGTCCTTGATCAAAAGAACGAGCATAAGCAGATGGCTGACATGACTAAAACCATTCACAAAACATAACTTTCTGCCTAGAATAAGAAAAGCAAAGAAAATTTACAAAGGCTGTCTTTTGGAACTTCTAGACACTTAATTTCAGGCTGATGAAATCCCCAATCATCGGTTTACTTTTTTGATCATGGAGAATATTGAGGCACTGGCGAGCTGGGGTGTATAGGACAGGGGTAGGGCTGGTATGTCTCAACCAGCTTATGCCTATATTTAAAAAGAGGGGGGGGGGAGAAATACTGAGATGAACAAAACCCTGACTGGATAGATAACAGTTTAAAAGGAAGGAATCTGAAGCTGACAGTGATGCCAGCTTGAACAGTCAAAGTGTCATGCATGAGCAGCAGGTGTTACACTGGAGATTATGGACTGTAGCAGCACTTGTTGAGCATCTCCTCGGTGCTGCTTAGCACTGGTCACAGCTCAGCAGGGCCACGGGGTCCTCGCAGCTGGGGCACTGCATGATGGAGCTTCCCACCTCTTACGAACAGACTACCTTGTGGGCTTAGCCTGGGGAAAGGAGGGCTGTGGCACAAGTGTTAGTGCTGGCTGACAGGGCTGGGCCTTCTGACTGCAGTGCCTGTCTTCTGTTTCTGCTGTGCTCTGTATGCAGCAGGCATTCTTGGATGTGGCCCCGAGCACTCAGCCAGCAGCGGCTGCATCCCAAAGCAACAATCCTGTTAAACAAGCGTCATGTGAGCGTGTCATTTGGGCTGTCAAAAACAAGGAAGCCAAGCATGATCGCTTCTTCTCCCCTTCCTCTTTCCCAATTACAGAGCTTGTTAGATCTTTCTGATAGTTTAATCATTAAGAATTGTGGCTGTGAATCCTGACGACATGCAAATCAGGGATGCCATCTGTTGATCAGTGCTGTGAACTCCCCGGGCTCAGTGCCGGGTTAAGCTGCCATGAGGTGTGCTTTTGTTACTCGCCTTGTGCACAAGAGCGCTCAGGGGGATGCAAGTCAGGGATGTGGAAGGAGACAGCCTCTCTCTACCCTCATAAAGAGCTTATTTCAGGCAGCAGAAGAGCAGGTTTCCCTTCTGTGTCCCTCTTTACCACCTGCTGCTCTGAGTCAGAGTGGTAGGCCCACCTTGGCTCCTGCCTAAAAGCAGCCAGGAGCTTAACTGTAATGGCAGTGGGCACATAAAGAGATGCTCTCAGCACGTGCTGCTGGAGCTGGGAGCTGCATGAGCAGTGGACCACTGCCAAAGTGCCCACTGCTCTTTTGAAGGCAGTCCTTTTGATTTCTCCTCATTCTTCAGAGGTGAGCTACACACTTTAACATGACTTGTGGAGAAGTGCTTTCTTAAAACTGCAATCTGATAATATCATTATTTGGCTTCGTCTGGTTCTTGAATTGTGAATAATCACTTTCTATTCACCTTCTCCAGGCTATTTAAAACTTTACAGTTGCTATTCTATATCTCCTCAGTTGTGTCTTTTTCTAGCTGAAAAGCTGTAGCCTATTTAGTTTCTTCTCATGCTCAGGAGCCATTTGACTGACATGGCCAGCTGGTTTCTTCTTTGTTCATGAAATAGCCACTGTAGTGGAACCATTTTAGGTCATTATGGAGCTAATAAAGAGCCACGTTTTATTTGAAATGACTTAAAATATTGTACTGTACTACCAGAAAGCTTGCAAAAACTATAAACTCCTAAAATGCCACTGCTCCCTCTCTCTGACATTGCCACCCCAAAAAATAAGCAAACAAAGAACAACAAACCAAACCCAAAGGAAGACTGACATACAGTACTGTAAAGGAAGTTGTACTTTGCTGTAAGGTAGTAATTCACTGTGAAGCTGTCTGCTCCATCGGGATAGATTCATGTAACACATACTGCCACTTAGCAGAAATTGTTGCTGCAGGTTGAGGCAGAATGCCCCAATTTCATGATAAAGAAAATTGTTTATGGCTGAAGAAAAGTTAGGATCTTCTGTCATCTACCAGAACAGTTCCACTAAAACATCAATTATCTTAACATTACATAATGGCTCAGGTTATGAGGAATACGTGAATGTCATCTGGTCCAACCGCACGCTCAGAGCAGGGATGACACTGAAGTCAGCGCTGCAGCTCAAAGCTGGATTGTTTTCTCTTGGCACTGGTTCACTGACAGAGATTTGCTATACTTTCTGATTTTTATGTTTTGAAAAAGAAGTCTCTTTTTGTTTGCTTGGGTAATTGACTTTTTTTTAATGATTTTTGTTTTCTTTTAAGTGCACTGTTTTTAATGATTTTTGTTTTCTTTTAAGTGCATTTATCAGTGCCCTAAGGACTACTTTAGATTCAATTACTCACTTTTTAAAAAAACAAAACAAAGCACGTTTTTAAATATATATTTCTTATTTTGATATCTAGAATCCTTACAACCATTAGTTCAAACTGAGGAACACAATCATCACATCTGAGCTTATAGGGGCCTTTGGGGTTTACTGTTTGAACCTTCTTGGCAAAGACCTTTTAGGTAGGTTTATTTCTGCTTTACTGGTCTTTACTGGTATACTGGGGAGAAGCTTTGTCTGGCTTAAAACTAGTAACCCCACTGCTCCCATTTCCTGCACTGACTTCTGATATTAACAGTGGGAAAAAGGAGACCCAGCTTTACTGTTTTCCCTGAGCTAAGATGCCAAAAACGTTTTATACTCCTTTTCTGTTACAGTGGACTCTTACTGGATATAGCTAAAAGTCTGTGCCATGCTCTGCTATAGGTGATCCCTGCAGAAGTTGGTTCCTTGTATCTGTACTAAGATTTGTGTACAGTACTGTAGTGGAAATGCTAAGTCATGGCCTGAACCAGTGATGGAGCACTTGGTGGGAAGGCAAGGCCAACCCACGGGAGCTCAGGTGCATGCAGTGCAGCTGAGTGACCAGAAGGGCTAGGCCAGGATCCACCCCTTCCCAGACCTCATTTAAGGGCTGGCAGTGGGGGTGAGGGCATCTCTTGCTGGAGATCCCTGCCTACCTGAGGCCTTCCAAAGGTAAGCAGCTCTTTTCCTTTGTTTCTCTATTGGTGGCTGCTGCATTTAGGCTTGTTCTCATTTGCTGTAGCTGAAGACTTTGCCACCTGGCTATTGTCATCCTATTATAGTGTTACAAATACCATGTTTTTTGGTGTTTTTTTTTTTTTTTTTTTTTTTAATTTTATGTATCTGTTTTTATGAGCTTCTTGGCATTTTGTTTCTCTCGTGTCTCCACGAGACCAGTGAGGTACCACGCCAAATAGTTCTCAGCCTGGACTGAGCACTGTGGCAGAAAGAATTCAGTTTATTTATTAGCAGCTTTTGTTTTTTACAGGCTGGATTTTCGTAACGTGCCACAGGAGAAAAGATCTTCAGTCTCATGTTAACTACAGTAGATGCAATGTCTAAATACAGATTCTGGAGATGAAAGATGGAGGAGTGAGTTGTCCTTTGCTACTGTTTTTCACTTAAATACAGTTCTGTTACAGTACAGAATATGACCAGCTGTAAAATAGCTTAAATTGCTCACTGGAAAAACACTGACGTGAACATGGTTTCTAATTAATAATTTTTATGATCTGGTTTCACAAAGCTTCTAAGTGTCTTGTAAAATAGGCTTTCTATGCAGGCTGGCTGTTATTCAAGATCCTTTGGAAACTGAAATTCTACTGATATTAAATGCACATGGTTAATAACAGCTTATAAAGATGCCAGAACCCTGGCATCAAAAGGACCAGCTGTATTTGAGACACTTATACTAAATGGTACTTATGAGCTTATATAACCTAATTTTTTCTTTTTTCCCTATTTTTTATAAATTGGCTTATATGAAAATTTGGAGAAGGGAGTTTCTTGAATTTATTATCTTGAATGCCTTCATACGTAATTGTTGTTTAAGGTAGTTTATGGAACAGACCTTACCTGCAAAAAACCAGATAAATGACAAAAATGCGTGACAGAAATTTTTAGGCTTTTTTGTACATACTTGGATAGTGAATTTCTGAGATATGTCCAGAATGATGAGATAGCCATTATAGCTGTTTTGCCCTGAGCACTGATAGTGGAAAGATTGGTTCTTCCTCAGAATGCCATAAATAAGCAGTCAGTGCAAGATAGTGGACTCAAAGTAATTTGAAAGTTTGACTCGATAAAAATTTGTCTGTTTATCTAGAGCTCTTTGGTTTCCTTTTCTTGGAGGAATAGTAGTATTTTCCTTTAGACTAAAATAGAGCGATTTGTCATTGTTACACATTTAGCCATCTAACTAAAGTAAACTGTTTACCCCCAAAATGGTATATTGCTTTATGAATCGTATCTTATCATATGTAAACTGACTTTTTCATTCCTGACTTGTCCTGCAAATGGTAGCGTATGCTGTAGTACTTCTGATACTGCAGCAATAGTCAACTGTTTATGTGTATTAGAAAACAAACAAATGATATAGACATTGATTATGCAACATTTACACAAAACATCCATCTAAGCACAATATCAGGAGCTTGACTGTATTTCATAACATAGGGGTAAGATGTGGGCTGCTGCCATTACATCAATACAGTATAAGTAAACTTCAGTTCATTCCATAGGACATAATTCCCCAGGCTGTTGTTTCCATTAATTTAGAACATTTTTTTTGTTAATAAAACTGGAAACAATCATCGTAACTAATAAGGTGTTAAATGTTGCTAATGGTGTATCCTATGGGTAGCTCAAATTTCTCAAAAAGTCAAAGGTGTGTAGGAATGTCTATGCTGTTTTTGCTTAATTTCAAATTGGAACAGTTCATTCTAAAACAAATCAATATCCTTGCGTTCTCTGCAATCTGGAGCAACATTAGAGAAAACCAAACAGAACATAAACAGGCCTAACATAATTCATTTCTTGTCAGATACAAGAGATACTGGGGAAACTAACAGTAGTTCATAGAATGGCATTTATTTCTTTACAGTGTGACTTTTAAATGTCACTGTTCTCCTAAATTCATTTAAAAGCAAAGAATCAAATTTACTTTTTCATTATTATTTTTGCATTAGTCTATGAGAATTTATGGCTTGTTTATCCCTCTGTCCCCTCTATTCCTCAGTCTCCAAAGTGCATTAGAGCTCTTTTGGTTGTAAAACATTCCAGGCAGACACAGCTGTCTTTGTATGCCACACACAATATATTTTCTGTGTTTCCCCTTATTCTTGTTATAATTACCAGGAAAAATTCCATGAAATGGGATTTGATTTTTGTAATAATTTATCCATTTTTGCTACTAAATCCCATTATGTTGGGAGCATAAATGAGCACTGTCAAAGGGATTAGTAGTGGGAGAAGATGAAATCTTGCAAAAAAAAAAAAAAAAGGTTCCGTTCAAAGTGGACCTAAATACATGGAACAGTTTTGTAGACTGTTGGTGTGGATGAAATATTGTATCCATACATATAAAGTTTTCAATTTCCTTTGTGAGTCTTCACAACAAGGAATTTTTCTTCTCTTTTTATTATTTTATGAGGGGAAAAAATGTTTTGAAGAGTCATTGTACATTAGAAAGAAACCGTTAACCTTCATCTTTATTGGTTCAGTATGTCATTTCCAAAGAAAGTAATTTTATTAAAATCTTTAAATAATACTAACAGTTAAAGGTTTATGATGGGTATTGTGTCTGAGTTAACCATATTTCAGCATAATGGCTATGAAATCAGTGGGTGAGAATTTTTCATATAGAGCCTCTGAATGCCATGACATATTTTTGAAAAACTTGTAGTTGTCAGGACTTGAGAGAAAAATGACATTTATAAAACTTAAGCACTTTAGGACTGATTAGTCCTTGGGTATACTCCAGGGAGTTTTAGAAGTGACTTAAATATTGATAAAGAATGTGTTGCTCTTGTTCACTGAAATAAACATTACAGCTTGTTGGAAATCAACAGTTTGAACGTTTTACTGAGACTCTGCATTGTTGCCCTGTAGTATTTATGTTTATTGCACTTAGTATTTTACTGTTTTTCCCATTCTCATTCCTACTTGCAAATCTTAATTTTTAGGGTCTAAAAGTGCTCGGAAGGTTTTCCAGACTGCTGTTACGCAGCAGACATAAACCAACGGTGAAGCCAGATGTTTTGCTCTTTGTTGTGTTGGCTATCTTATAGTTAAGGTTGGCTATTGCAGTTAATTAGTGTTCCAATTAGAGTCACCTGTTGCTATGGTTATCTCACTGCTCTAAGCTGTTGGCATACACTGCATTGCTTGCTGAAGGCTGTCAGCTGCCTTGCTGAGAACTGACTTCACATTGCTCTCATCTCACATCACTGACTGAAAAGTAGTCCTGGGGTGGTACTTTGCAAAAAATCACAGTTACTTAGACACCAGGGGGAAATATTATTTTACAGCTTCAAAAGAGGAGGTTCTGCACACTGAAAGAGGCTTAGCTTGAAATAACATCTTGTGTATACTGCTGAAGAATTCTATATTCAGTCCATTAAAGCAATCCTCTGCACCCTGCTGCCACAGGGTCTAAGTTCCTCACAACTTTTTATGTTCTTAACTTCACTGCCTGACAGAGAGTCCTGCCTCGCCAGCGAGAGTAGGCGACAGAGACAGTAAATGACTTGGATGAAATGAATTGTGTAGAGCACATCTGCAGTTTATGGCTTTGGACTGCCTTTTCAGTCTCGGACCGACAGCTCTTCCCAGCCCAAAGAGGCTTGTGGTCATTATAAGCAGGATTTTCACAGGGACTGCCATATGTTATGGTGGTGTTCTTGCACTGAAGTGCTCAGCATTTTTAGAACGGAGTACATTTATAAAATCATTAATACATTCGGAGACTCTTATCACGCTACTTATGTTCCATCTGAGAAGTGGTAGAGGGAAAAATTGCTATTTCTATTTTTAGAGCGCTTTCAGTGAGCTTACACTAAAAAGGTCATCTGTGTATTCCTGCAGTGCCCAGTGCCAGAGAACAAGGTCTCTCAGCACTGCCATGAAAACAAATAGAATTTCCTAATTGTAACAGAAACCAAGGATTGTTGGAGGTGGAATATGAGTCATAAGTCTCTAAAGTAAAGTACATGTTATTTAACATTTGCTTTGCAAAAGCATTTAGAAACCCTGGTGAGACTGGGCTCTTCGCTAGGCTAGGCACTGTGCAGAATTTGAGTGAACAACCGTCCTATTCCATTTTAATAAAAAAAAAAAAAACACCAAAACCCAGAAATGAAGCAATCTACCCCCTCTGCACAGTATAGGTCCAGTGCTTTTCCATTTATGAGGGGCATATTTGCAGGCTGTTCATAGCTGTTCTCTTTCCTGAACATGTTTTAACTCCATGAGGGCATTGTTTCAGTGGTAGATGTGAAGATGCATGATACATGGTGCAGCTGACAAGTGTCCGTGTGTGTAACTAGAAACATCTCAAATTTCATATAAATGATGTGCAGGTAAATCCTTCCAATTTTTTTTCTCCTCCTGAATAGATAAATCAGAGCTGCCTTACTGTGACCTGGGTCTGTTGTTTGGGTGAGCTTAGGAGATAATCTGTCATATTTGTTTGGTGACATGATGTTTCTTACAGCAAACAAAAAAAAAGAACCTCTTCTGACAGGAGAGGAGATGCTTCTTTATCAGCAGCTTTATCACTATCAGTGCTGCAGTGCTGTAATTTCTCCAGATTGAAAAAGAATATACACAATTTAATTTCTGTTATTCGATCTGCTCGTGTTGGACTCAGTAGGATTCACATTTGTGGTCACCTTAAGTCACACCCTCACTGTGTAGTGAAATTGAATGAGAGTAGAAACACTACAAAATGACTTGTCTTTCTTGGAGTGGTTGCCTGCGTAACTTGAAGAGTTGTCTAATTTGGGCTGTGACCTGGATGAATATTCATCTGGAGTTAGAAGTAATCTTCTGGAAAAGCGATACAAGCAAATTCTGGCACTTAAGGCTTCTTACGAGAAGGTGTTGCTCATTGTCCCCCCATGAGGAATGGCCTGTGACTGCTCAGAACTTGCATGAAGTGCTTTTTGTAGGGTTTGAAGGATGTTAGACATCTTGAGTGTCTATTTGTTCTTACTGCAAAGAGGGCCTTAGAAATCTGCATTAATCTTCAGCTCAGGGCAAGAATCTCTTGGTGTGGCCCTTGGGGGGATTTGTGCCTGCTAAGACAAGCAGTTTGTCCCAAACTATGTGCAAAAACATGTACTTGGCACTTACACAGAGGTTTTCAACAAAACTTTGAATCCCAAAGATTTCAAGCATTAAACAATTTCAGGAGCAACCTGGTGGGAATTAGCACTGTGCTTGATGCTGAATATGGAGGACAACGTTCTGATATTAACTTCATCAAGCTGTGTCCCTAAATTATAGCTGACCCTCTTTGCCAGGTTTCTTTTTCAAGAATGTTATGCTAGAAAAATAATCAAACCAGTTCTGTTAATGTTTGCTAAGTAAGACTTCTTAGAACTAGTTATCTTTTCAGAAAAATAGTACTTCTAAAAAGATTAAGAAAATGAAAAAGGAAGTTGAAATTCAGTTTTCATGTCAGATAGGAAATGAACTTAATCAAGGCTTTAGGGTATGCACAGTATCAAGGGAGGTGATTAAGGTGATTAGGATGTGGTACTTCCAATAGAAGCCTTGGCTCCAATGTCTACAACTTTCTAGTAGCCCTCTTGTAAGTAAAGAATTATTCTTTTCTTTGCCTGTATGCATTTGGAAATAGCTATTTCCTTGTGATTTAAAAGTAATGCCTGGAATATGTATTTTGTAAACAGATTGGAGATACAAAAACAATTGTGTAGCTATATTTTATAAAGTAAAGAATTACTTTGTCCTTTTCTGATCTGGTTATTAAGCAGAACTAAAGAAAAACCACAAATGCAAGTCTGTGTGGTGTGATGTGTGTGTAACAAAGCCCTCCTAATACACCTTCCTAAAAATTTCTCAATGAATAATTAATTTTACATTTGCTGCAGTACAGTAATAAAGCATTAAGATGCTCAGTCTTCACTCAGCTCTGTGAAGGATTATTTTATGCATATTATTTTGGTTTAAAATATAGGTATTAAAATTTTGCTAGCAGTTATATATCAGTGGGAATCTCCTCTTGCATGAATTTGGTAAGGTTCTTAGCAACCGGTAGAGAGTCTCTAGCAGAAAAAGCAATAATTTCTTATCTTCCAGTGTAGTACAGCTTAGCTGCAAGTTACAGAGCACATCTTTCTGCTTGTGTCCTGTATGACCAGTTTAGGACACATTTTCATTTTTTAATATACTTGACACTTATAAGCATAAGAGAGCATTCCAAGACCCGGAAGAGTGGAAGGAATCATTACCTTACTCTTTTATTATACTCTTGTTTATTCTTGTACTTACTTTCTCTTACTTTTGACAAGTACAGCCTTGGCTGTCATATCTTAGAGCAAAGAAATTTAAATGGCTTCAAAACGTCTTAAATGCTGCTAATCCTTGTTTTTATGTGGTGCAGATGCTTGCAGTCCATGACACAAAATGTAGCTCTGCCTGTTCTGGGACTAGTAAAGCCTGAGCAGGACAAGAGAGCTTCCAATATTGCTGAAGCATTAAAGTTTCACCTATTATAGGAATCCATCACCTGAAGGAAAGGCTGATATCAAAGCAAATCATATTTTTAATATAAGTTAAAAAGTTCTGGCTTCAGCTTCAGTTATGACATATTGTAAATCTTTTTGAGTCTCACGTTTCAGGTGCAATAAAAGTCCTAAATAGTAATTTCAATCCTGTAAGTGTTCATTGATTCCACCAAATCTTTCTCTCTCACACAGATGAACTGGGATTTTTGTTTGTTCCTTGACAGTATTTTCTCTTTAGAGGGTCTACATTTTAAAATTGGTTTATTTTCTTACATGCTTGAGGCACGATGTTGAGTTATGGTAACTCTTGGGAAGGGAAATGCTTCATAGCAATTTAAAGCCTTCTTCAAAGGAACAAATGAAGATATCTGTTTCTCTTTGTAGTGTGGATGTTCTTAAAGACTTCCAGTTTTAAATAAAGTGGGAATTTAATAATTTCCAGGGATCAAATGCTACTATTCAAGGTTTTGCTTGAGCACTAGTCGAATACAAGGCAAACCTGTATTTATGTCAAATATTTACATGCTTATTGCTTGTTGACAGTTAGTCTTGAGTTCTCAAATGAGACTCAGCAGGTGAAAACATCTTATATGAAGTTTTACAAGAGAATTATATTATGTTTTCATTAAGAAGTTGAGT
This sequence comes from Pavo muticus, assembly GCA_016647715.1. Lineage (NCBI taxonomy): Eukaryota > Metazoa > Chordata > Aves > Galliformes > Phasianidae > Pavo > Pavo muticus. Next base: position 1,231,406 of record JACDJE010000050.1, on the reverse strand, counting down.
AGATGTGAAGATTTATGGCAGTAATAAGGAGAAAGTTCTGGTATGTTTTTCTCCAAAAGAGGCATTCACTTTTACTGCGGAGCCAACAATAGTGGAACCTGTTTTTTCATCTCTGCAGGGTTACTGATGATATATTATTAGAATTTTCGGCTGTAAGTGTGGGTCAAAAAGCTGCAATTTTTATTTATCTTGCAATTTGCTTTTTCTCCTTGAAGTTCTTAGTCTAATGAGGTATAGGCGCTGGAAATTCAGAACTGGCAAGAGATGCTAAATAAACACAATGTTCTATTTTTCATGTTCTGGTTCTTTAAAGTAGCTGTGTTTTGGCTTAACGCTTTTGAAGCCTTTATCAAAGCTCTTCTCATAAAACAAGAAAATAACAGTAATTTGTGCCAAAATGTATGACTGGAATACCAGTGGGTGGGGGCAGAGTGTACAGCTTTGAAATCCTGACCTCATTCAAGTTTTCATGAAGGATGTATGTACTGTTCTTCTTTATCCTATTGTGGCCTGCCTGGGTCTTGACACCTAGTTCTTATGTCTGCAGTTAGAACACTTTTAGTTTTCAGCCTCTAAAATGTGAATTGGCTATGGGTATGTAGTTTATGTTGAGTCCAAACTCTTCATGATATTTCTATCAGTTATTCTTTACTCCAAGGTTTCAAGAGAAAACACTGCAATACAAGAAAACCCTCAACACTAGATGTTTTTCAGATGCTTTTATTCACACTGTCTAATGAAATGTAGGTTATTAAACCTTCAAATTTGCACACTGCTGTGGGCTTCTGTTAGTGATCTTCATGACCTCCCCACAGTGAGTCTCTCTGCTTTGGTGGAGCAACTCCAGATGGGGCCAAACCCACTGGTGGGTGAATGCACAGTGCATGCAACAGAATAAAGATGCCAAGCCCATTAACGTTAATTAAAATTAAAAAAATTAAAAGCAATGTGAGAGGCAAGGCTGTGTGTTAATAAGCTCAGTTCTCCGAGAAGGTAGTACTTAGTATTTTGATCCACACCTTAAAAAAATGACATTTCTATTGGAAGTCCTCAGCTGTGGCAGAATACATAACTTGCAGTTCTGCTGGAGGCTAAAAGGCTGTGCCAAAAATCTCTTATGTTTAGTGATTGAATTTGAACAAAAACCTCCTGAGATTTACAAGAAGCTGTTCCAGTGTACTACAATGAAGAAATATGAAGTATATTTATAATGATGTCCCCATACTTTCTTAATGCAGTTCATACTCAAATTATGCTCCAGCTACACTCAGCCCAAACAGAGATGGGAAAGGAACAGAGGGGATTTATCTCACTTTCCAAAGCCCTATTGTAAGCTGCTTGGTGAGCCCTTATGGTGACTTTAAATTATGCATTAGCTGTAATGAAGTCAAAGACAAAACTGTACTGAAGCACAGCTCCAGACATTTCCCAGCCGTACTCCCCTACCCGCCCTCCATATAACAGAAGCATTATTGGTCATTTCAGAATAAAACACTGTTTCAGAGAAAAGAAAATGTTTTGATGTTTTCTAAATGCAGCACTTTGACTTCTCTCTCACTTCCAAACAATATTTTTTTTTAAAAAAAAGAAGGTGTATTTTAAGACACAAAGGCAAAGTTTTGGTTTCAGTGAGTTTTTTCAGTTGACCCAAAACTGAATTTCTAATGTTTGTCAGAAATGCGTTGCTACAGAAACTCTGTTTCAGTGCATTTGGAACAAGGTCATATGCATTTTTTAAAAATCTGTCTGCTAAACAAACAAACAAAAGCTATTGTTCACTGAACTCTAACCACAACCACAGAAAATTATAGCAGTATATAAATAATTTGCCTTGCTGGTAGATGTGAAAGGTGTATAAGTTCCTGAATAAAGAACAAACTTTATCAGTCACAAAAAGCACATATTTTATGAAATGACAAAGCATTTCAAAGTGGTACGTAAAGAAGACATGTACCTTATAATATACAACACAACCCGCCTCTCATCCTCAGCAAAACCTTCTCTGAAAGAAGGGTGTTTTTTCAACCTGTGTAAAGCAAGAATTCTACTACTGAATTATGCTGGGAATAAATCAGGTAGCCTTTCTTTCTAAAATTATTCTCAAAGTGTAAGAGAATTGTAGGGAAAAAGACCCACAACGTTTGAAAGAGTTATAACTTGTTAAAATTTCCTATCTAACAGCATTAAAGAAGCATCAGTATATTCAAATGATATATCAACTGGTAAAGTTTTTATTTTATAGGCACGTTATATGAAAAAAGTAATGCATTGCAGATATGTCGTGAGTCACAGTCAAAGTTGTTCTCTTTTTCTTTTAAATTGGAAGATAAGTTTCCTTTTAGTGAGTAACGTATAGGGGATGAAATCCTCAACTGTCTTTTATTGCTGGTAGAAAATGATACTGTAAGTAACTGTTCATGGAGAGAAATTACAGTGTCATAGAAGCTTTGATTCTAGTTTTGCAAGGTGATATTTTCTTTTGAAGCCTGCATTGTATCATGAGGTAGACTTAATGTTAATAACATTACTTATGTATATATGATTCACTACTATTTGTTGTGTAATAGTAAGGATAAAAAAAGAAATCTCATCTGAATAAAACTTTTGAAGCATCTATTTTGAGATCCTTCTACATTTGCAGAGATTGTCAAGGAAAGTAGGGAAACAGAGCAAACGTCATATTGTGGAAGGCAACGGTGTGGTGAGCCCGAGGGACAAGAAGAAATAACCTTTCATGGTACCCCTCCAAGTACTACTTGCATTGCCCCTCTTACTGGCATTTGAATTTTGGAACTTCTAAAAATATATTTTTTAACTCTGATTCCTTGTTTCCCAGATCAATACATGTTTTGCTTTAATTCCAACAATATTATTTGTTTTATTATTATATATAATTCATTATTTCAGATCATGTTTTTGAATTTTGTGCTATACTAATACATGAAGGTGTAAAATAGTAATTTCAGTCAAGATGGGGATTCTTGTTCAGTAAAGTACCTAAGCGTGTGTTTAGCTGAATCTGAAGAGAGAGATGGCTTGGGAACAGGAATGAGAGGCAACTCAGAATAATCATGTGCTCAGGAGCTTTGTTCAATGGCCGGCTCTTCCATTACAGCTCAGGCAGGCAGGAATGCATTTCTTATGTGTGCTGTATAGGGCAGACATTCACAAAAAAATAATGGTACACTGAGCCTTTCATTGTATGACTCATACTGCAGTTGTTTCTTGATAGTAGGATTCACACCGATGTGGAATCACAAAATGGACAGGTTTTTTTATTACCATTTTTTTATTTCAACAACAACCGACTCTCAGTATTTGAAGATTAGTCATGGATTTTTCTACTGTGGGTTATGAAGTACACAAATATGTATTCTAAATGGTCTTCGCATTTTGCTGCTCTGTTTAAGCCCCTCTAGAAAGTCCCTCGTGCCTGGCCTCTGCTTGCCTTCTGTTAGCGCTGCTCCCATGGGCTTTGCAGGTTCTGTGACCCTTGGGGTAGAACACAGCCAGGAGGTCCAACAGTCAGAAGTGGAAGAAGGGAGAATTGCCAAAATGTAGAGTTTTGGAGAATTATGCCTAGTACTTCTCTTGTCATCAGAAGAGCAAGCAGGGAGGAGATGCCAGCTGCTGTTAGAGAGCAGTGTATTCCCTGTGTCCTATCTCTCATCTGTGACTACAGACATTGTGGAAAGTGGATTTGGCATAGACAGAGCAGGCTTTGGCACTATTGCTGCTTTGCTGCTGTGGGTAGTCTGCTGTGTTCATCACCAGTGCTCAGGGACATGGCTGAGGAGCTGAACCTCCCAGCAGCACTTCATCCATTACTTGTTGGGCTGCTCGTGCCATGTCTTGGTTGGAGCATCTCCAAGCTACAGTAAACTACAATGTCCAGGCAAACAAGGAAGACCTTTAATAGAGCAGCCTTCTCTAACCTTACTGTCTAGGTTTCCTCTGTAATCAAAAGACAGACACCTCCAAAGCAGGATTCACTAGTCCTCTCTTGAATAGGTTAAATTACTCTGGAGCTGAGTGTCTACTTGTATTGATTTGGTATTCTAGTGAGCTGCATGGATTGGGAACATAATTTTAGATACCTAAACTTAGCTGAGATAAATCTCTTAGAAGTGCACAAGAAGGAAAAACTTTCATGTTTCTAATGCTGGGAAAAAATTGCTGGAAATATAAGAAGTTGCTCATTACCACATTTATCTTAAGGACTTTTCATTTAGGTAACAAAGTGGTACTGAATACAGTACAGATCTCTCTAAAGGACTGGTCCTTAGTCACCTACTGGCATGGGATACTCAGGTTGGCAGTAGTGATCATTTCATGACAATCACTTATAAAAAGTGAAGTACTGGAATCATAGTATCAAGACATTAAATAGGGCTGCATGAAATGCATCAAAAAGCTCACTGCACTTCACAAAAATCTTACTGGCTTCGAAAGAGATTTAATATTATGAGTCATTAGTGATATTTTCCTGACTAGTTTTCTGAAAAGTTCCCCCTTGCTGTTTAAGTGAAAGGACTTTCTTTTCCACTAAATAAATAACTGGGCAGTTAAGACCTAAAGGCATTTACACCATTACTCAATCTGAATGTCATTTCTTTTTCAAAAGAATTTATCAGTCAGAAATTGGCACATTGAAATAACCGTTTTTTAGGGCCTTTGGAAAGAATGGAGTGGTGAAAAGCAGTAAAAACAAAGAAGATAAACTTAAGAAAATCTTAAAAAGTAAGAAACACAACCCCCATTAGAAGATCTGTTGTTCTTCATGTGTCCCATACTGGCTATGTTTGACCTGGGAAACATACTCCATCTCCTTTTTCTTTGCCCTTTTGCCTGGCTCCATTGCTACTGCCCTGATTTTCCATAATAGCCTGCATGCAGAAATGGAGAGGCCATTTCAGGACACCCACAAAACTCTGTATGTCAATCAGAAAACAAGTGAACATGCTTTATGATGGGAGAGCACAGGAATGTGGAGCTGTGTCACCTAATAACATAAACTTCTGTCCCATGTTGAAGAATTCAGTTTTTAGAAAAGCTCTACTACCAGCAGCAGGGTTTGGACACCCTAGCAGGGTGTTAGTGAGAGAGGAGCTCCGACAACGCTATGGCTGCGGCACTAGAAAGATGTTCAGTTTTGGCATTGCCTTTTACTTCTTAACATTGACTGGACGGAGTGCAGTAACTGGGAGAGATGTTTAAATTCATTGAAACATATATGGTGCTTGTTGAAATCAGTGAGTTATGTCCAGGTGCTCTTGTGAGCTGAAATGATCCCAAGTACCACAGCACTGAGATTTATTTTCTGCATAACCTTGTATGTATAACCTTTCATGGTTATACGAAGATTAATACAGACTGGATTTCGTTTTCTCTAGTAAAACATAACCCTCACCCACCTAGTCTCTAGACTCTATTTAGCTTTTCCTTTTATGTGACTTACAAATATGTTAAACTATAGCTATTTATCCTCAGGATCTGGGTTTCTATAATTTCAGACAATGAAAATCCCATTACACTGGATGCATAATAAATGATGAGTATGGACCTTGACTGGATTTGATCTAGTGTCGGATGTAAGAAGGTCCACACATAGCAGGAGTTTTATCACACTCTTTCCCCAAGCCAATTTTCACAAGTGAGGTGAAGATACATTTTGTGCAAATATTGAAGATATAAATTGTATTCATATATTTTCTGTTCTTTTTTTATCTGAAAAAAAAAAAAAAAAAGTGTTCTGTGAGGTGCTTAGAAGGATTTTCTACCAAAAATTCTGCAAGATGATTTCTTTGTTAATGGTAAATACAAATAGGTTGCAGATTTGAAGATGAAGAGCTGACACTTAGAGGAACATTTTTTATATAAAACTATTATTTACTGGAGAAACACTTTCTGACCTAGTGGGGAAAAAAAAAAGTGCACCTTCAGTTATTTATGGGAGTAATACTGATAAATGTCATTTTTTTCTTGTCAAACATCAGATACTTTTTTTTCTGCTTTTTTTTTTTTCCTTTCCTCTGGTAATGTGAGTGAGATGCTGTTACGTCCCTCAGTAGCTAGCACCTTTTTTCTTCTCTCCTTCTGTGGTCTGTAAGCAAGTCCTTGCTAAAGAAACAGCTTTTCAGTTTGGGTTTAAAGTTTTATCTTGCTCTTCTTTCTCTTTAAGAAGAGATAGAGAAAGGTCTTTTCTTGCCATACCAATCAACAGAAAGTAACAGAGTTCTAAGATGTTGAACAGAGTACTTTATATAGAACACTATTACATGGGGGCATCTCAGTGTACAGTTTATTCCTGCCACTAATAGTGACTTCCAGATATTATCCCAGAGTGTTCGTGTGTTCAGCTGCCAATTTTCTTATAATGGTGTAATGGAGCAAAAGCCAAAATCAAGGATATTCAAACAACAAATAAGTATAGGAGAATATTTATCAAATACTGGGGGGGGGGAAGACTTAACAATGCTAGAATGTAATTTCATAGACTCACAGAATCATTAAGGTTGGAAAAAACCTCTCAGATAATCTAGTCCAACCATCCACCTACTACCAATATTGCCAACTAAACCATGTCCCTTAGTACCACATCTAATCTGGGACATAGTTTTTGCTCTTGAAGGCAAAACATTCACTATAATTAGTTCTGTGTTGCTCCAAAGCAAAGCTTTTAGAACATAAGAATGTATGGAAGAATGTATTAAGTATGTGAACAAGCACCCTACTATATATGCATTTACAAAAATATAATATTCTTATTCATTTATACTTCTTGAGCAATTGAGCACTATTATTTTCATGGTCTTCCATTTGCAATAATGCATCAGTTTCAAAGTAACAAGCATAATGGTGGTAAATATTAATACTCTCATAAAGTATAAATATTTATAGGCCCTATTCAAAGGTGCTCGGCCACAGACCAACGAGTTGTGTTTGAGTTGTTTTGAACAGAGAAAGTCATTTCTCCACTTCAGGATGATGCATCCAGACAGAAAAGCATTAGGGATTGTCAGCACAATTTATTTTTTTGCTCAATACTGGGATATGGAGGCATCCTGAACCCAGGATTCTGTAAGTTCTCTACATTCTTTTATTGCAAACCAAGCAGTTTGCAGGTTTTTTTTCCCAGAATTGTCTGTAAGTGATCCTAACGAGCTTCTATTACATAATGTATCCAAAAAATTTTGCCCGTTCTGTCACTTCTAGGTATCAGATACTATGTTTATGTACAAGCTTAACTGTGGAATATTCATAGAATCCTATCATAGAATCATAGAATGGCCTGGGTTGGAAAGGACCTCAAAGATCCTCTAGTTTCAACCCCCCAGCCGTGGGCAGAGTCTCCAACCACTAGACCAGGCTGCCCAGAGCCACACCCAGCCTCGTTTCTTCTTATAGCACATCAGCAAGCACTGGATGGAATGTGAGCTCTGGAGTCTGTCAAGTGTTAATTGACTATGGATCTATGCTGCCAAGTTTGTAGAGAAATACGAAAGATCTGTTTTCATTTTCTAGTCATGAAAAATTACAAGAGGAATTTGTACATTCCTATTACCAAGAGCAACTTGTTCACATTATAGTACTATATACATCTATATAGATAGATAGATGTGTGTGTGTATATATATATACACAATTCAATGTATATCAGTTCATCTCTAGAAGATTTCTCAAGTGTTCTTAATTCTTTGTCATGGTTTTGTGATTTTTGGTTTTCAGTATTCCACCCCCCGTGACATTCTTCTATGGAGCATTTCTTTTTCGCCCATCCTTACAAGTGACCTTTTCATGATAATATTTTAGCATGGTATTGGACTGTGTACATTTTGAATATATAGGATTTTTGAGAGAACCTTTATTACATTTTTCATCTTTCATCCTTCTGAAAATCTCTTTGCACATCATTTAAATAAATGATTTTAAAGGAGCTGCTAATGAAACATCCAGAATCCCAAATATTACTGAAAAAAGGCCACAAATGATTTTCTGAATAAAAGCTTAATAGCTGGTATAGCTCACAACAAGTGCTCATTCTGCAAGTCTGCTCTATCAGATGTTCTTCTCTCAAAATGAAATATAGGAGTTGGGAAGCTGAGCAGCAATGCTGAGGAGATTTTTGGGAGGGGAGAGGAGGGAACAAAGAAATAATACTTCTAGTCTTTAGAGATTTTTTTCACTGGTTGTAACTAACTGTTGTAGAAGGGATGGAATAAGTTAGTTACTTTGTCGAATTGAGAGATTGTGAGAAACATACTAGATTTGACAAAATAGTTATTAGGAATATGCTTCAGGTCAAGGATGGAAGTTCTGATCTGAGAAAGTCAGGCTGACTCATTCAGATCAAAGCTGGTAGTTCTAGGCCTATGGTGAGAGTTGGAGTTCTTTCTGGAGTTTATTATTATGAGAGTCTGGAGATGTATCCTTCATGGAAAATAAGCTAAAGAAGTTTGACTTCTCATTTTCAATAGTAAGCAAGCAAATTCTGAAGCATATTGTAGTTAGGAGTAGTTGTTTGCACCAATCCAACCAATATTTTGATGCTTTTTACTATGGTTTTGTTGGTTTAGGCAACATTTACACACAGCATTTTCATCCCTAAACTTGTAAGCTTCAGAGGCAGACCTCATCTCTTCTTGCCTTTTGTTCATACATACCCTGGTACTCACTTTCACTGCACAGGATCTGAAGCTGGCATCAATCATAGAATCATAGAATGGCCTGGGTTGAAAAGATCCACAATGATCATCTAGTTTCAACCCCCCTGCTATATGCAGGGTTGCCAACCACTAGACCAGGCTACCCAGAGCCAAATCCAGCCTTGCCTTGAATGCCTTCAGGGATGGGGCATTCAACTTTTATATAAGTCCTAGTCTCAGAGTTTTATTGAGGCTCAGAGTCCCTGGTATTCAGGAAGAACCTCCTGACTTCTGCATGGATATTTAAACAAGCAACACCAAACCTCTCTACCTGGATTTCTAAATACATTATACTTAGTAGAAATCATATGCAACTGCCTGCAGAAGATTTCTGCTCACAAGCAATTGTGCTCCATGCAGCTGTGTTTATGATTCAGGATTCTCCTTTCTTCAATCCAGTCTTCTTTTTGTAGTAGTACTACTCAGAAGTGACCTTGTTCTGCTATGGCTTTCCAGGCTTCTGTGTCTCATAACCCTCCTGAGCAACCACCAGATGCTATCAAATGATCAGTTTCTGGTAGTGATGGTTGGTGCCCACGTTATATCAAGGTGCAATTTCATGGAGAATTTATTGGGCAAATCATAACATGAGTCATACACTCTTAACTTTTATATATAAAAATTTCCAGCCAAAGTTGTTTTTTTTTTTTTTTTTTTTTTTTTTTTTTTTTTTTTTTTTTTTTGATGGTAAATGTTTTAAAGTTTCTAGCTTTAAATTTAAAATGAGAACTTTGTACCCCCAAATATGCATCTGCATCTCCTGTAGTTTTCTGAGTTTCGCCCTGGTAGTTTCAGAGTATTACAAACATTATTAAATTTTACCCATACGGCAGCTTTATGATCTAAGGAAGCATTATTATCTGCCTTTATTCTGGGCAACCAAGTATTTAGATGTTGAATCACCTGCTCAAGGTTAAAAATGAAATCTGGGAAGGTCAAGGAGTTTAAAATAGTATGTGGTAATCTCAGGGAAGCTGCTTATTTTCATAACAGTATATTTGCTGAAATGCATACACATGTACCCTGTAAAAATACTTCAAACTAGAGTTTTTATTGTTATTTATGTTTATTATAGAAAATCTACTCTGTGTAGAAGGTAAAACAGAATACTAGAATTTTTTTATTTTTTCTCTAATGAATGCACCATGCTTACTAAAGAAGTAGTATTTGCAAGCACTTTCCTAATATGCAAACCTACATTTCATCCCTGTAGCCTTCACATGTCATACAGGATGTCAGAGACATGGATTGCTTTTGTGATCAAAACACATTTTTTCTTTTTACTTTTTTAATGTATACACGGTGAGACGTATGTTAGCAAATGCTGCTTTAAGAGATTGCTGCAAGTGGTGTGAATCCACCAAGACCATTAGGTTAGATTCTGTTGTCTTTTTTAATTTATTCATAGTACCGCATTATTATTCATTATATATTTTTTCTGAGCTGTGTTGTCTGGTAGCTGAAGATTATTCATTTTCATCTAGGATGATTCCTGAGGAAAAATTGCTTTGAATGCACTGTAAAACCAAAGCATGCTCTTCAGCTTTAGTGGGGTAGCATCTATACTGCATTTGAGTTACTGAAGATGTAGATGCGCTGCCAGACAGTGACAGAAGCAAACCAGTAGTCCTGAAATGTTTTTGAAAGAATGAATTTGTAATACCAAGTAGGCTGAGGAGATTTTCAATTTATTTGAGCAAGCAGATGAATACAGGGGGAGAGAGTTCTTTGAATTAATCTTAGCTAGGCATCACTTGGTATCTTGTAAAGACTTTCCTTCCCATATCTCACTTTTTTTGTCTTTGTAAGTCAGTGAGTTTGCTTAAGGACCTGAAAGAGCCTTGAGTTTGCATTGTGCTTGCGAAGGAGTACATAATTGCGTTACTGCCAAAGCAGTTGTCCTATGTAATTTGCATCTGTATTGAATAGATATTTTCTCTGACAAAGGCAAGAGATTGTTCTATTGATTCAGATTGTATACATACATTCCTTAGCAAAAGTGTGCAAGAAAGGCTGTAAGTGCAGAGGAAACCACTTCTAACTTTCAGAGCTGTTACACCTTGGGTGGTAGACCAGACCTTGAATAAGAATCTCTGAGGCTGCTAGGAAGCAAACCCGATTTCTATGAGGTAATTCAATGAACTGGTAACAATCTCCTGGAAGAAAAAAAAAAAAAAAAGATGGGTTCAGGTTTTCCTTTAACAAAGGAAAACACATTAGTTTCTAACTGATTAGTATTTGCAAAGGCAAGACTTCTTTAGTGATAAGTTGACCTTAGCTGGAGATAACCTGTAACTAGGCAAGACAGGCTCTGGGCTCTCTACAAGAGTCTCTCTGCAGCTTCGTGTTGCCAGCTGAGGTGTTCTGAAGGTAAAATATTTATCCTGTTCTCCCCACTACTGTTCGGTAGGAGGGGAGAGCAAAACAGAAAAAGCTACAGCTTGTGACAATGCACCAGAAGTCTTAGATTGTCTTAATATCATTTTGGGGAGAAGGTGATGAGAAAAGTGGAAGAATATTCTTGATTTGTCACTTGAATATTACCACCATGTATGTGCAATAAGAGTATGTAAATACATGAATGCTTGTGTGATGGCTTTTGTCTTTATATAGTGCCCAGATGAATTGAAGTATTGTGTTAACTGCCTGGTTGGAAACCAAAGGATCTAAGTGGGCTTGAAAAAGAGATGTAAAAGTACAGCATATGAGGACAATAAAGGAAATACTAGGGCTATGTAGAAAGGAAGAATTAGACATGTTATTTGTTTCAAGTATATAAATTTATTTTGAAAAATATCGATCATGTCTATTGTGGCTCTTGTATACCTCTCTTCCTCCTCTCTCTCTCTTCTTCCTTTCCATTTGTATTTTAGGGCAGAGGCAGGGAAGGGATGCTTTTCCTACATGAAAAGAAATACAAGACTATGGCGTGTTTGAGTTATGATTTCAACCTTTTACAGAATTTTATAGATAATGTGTTTTTTGAGGGGGAAAAAATGAGCTATATTTTGCCATTTAAAGATAACCATATTTACTTCAATTCTAATGCGTGCTGATGCATACACTGGCAAAGGAGGAATATGCAAAATAAATGTCAAACTTCCCTGTTCCTAGTTTTCTATTGTCAGTTTGTCATGGGTATAGTGATAGAACTGTTAGAAAGGATTTGAAGGATGATGAGAACTTAGTTTATCTTTACAAAATACATGTGTCATACATTTATATGTAAATGAGAAAATTATGCTGAGTGACAAAAGGAGAAAATGGTGTTGGTGTTTTCTGCTTCTAAGAGGTATTTGATGATTTATCACGTTTACTACATTATATTGTTTCAGCTAATACTATACCTACATTAAAAGGTATAAAGTCTTTTCAAATTTCTTTACAATGCTTGTGGTCAGCCTTGCGTGAAAAGGCCATTTGTTCTTTCCATATTAAAGCTTGTGCTTTCATGTAGTTCTGAGAATTTCCTATTACTGTAAATTAATTTCACTTCATTAAGTGGCTTGGTCACAGGCAAAGGAATAATAGCAGTCAGAGACACAGGAAGTTACTAGTTTGAGTAATGGTAAATTGGCACCCACCCACTTCTCTGGTATTGGGAAGAAGCTGCCGGCTGTCTGAGCCATTTCATTAATCAAAAAAACCTATGAATATGAACTTTTAAATTAGACAAGATAAAATTATTACCAACACAAACAGTATTTTACAGTGTGGAACAAGAATTCTAGCCCCTGTGGGAGAGATTGCAACGATTGGTAAAGATTCAGCTTTCTGCGTTACGTTGCTGTTACTTCAGGTCACTTGTGATTATCTGAAGTCATTCATTCAGCAGAGGTGCACTGTGCATACAGAGCTCAGTTATGAAGAGAAGACCCCAAAGCATGGAGAGTTTATTTTTTAGATATTAATGTGTCATTTTGTTGTGGTTTAAATCTGGCAGACAGTTAAGTATCACACAGCCGCTCACTTGATCTCCCTAGTTGGGGTGCGGGAGTGAATCGGAACGGCAGAAGTACAAGAAATATGAGATAAAAACTGCTAGATAAAACAAAAACTGCGTGTGCAAGCAAAGCAAAACAGGGAATTCATTTGCTACCTCCCATTGGCAGACAGATGTTCAGTCCCTTCCAGGAAAGCAGGGCTCATCACGTGTAACAGTTTCTCAGGAAGACAAATGCCAACTCCAAACTTCCCCTCACTTCCTCTTTTTTTAGCTCAGCTTTTATCACTGTGCATGATGCATAATGGTACGGGACATCCCTTTGGTTGAGGTGAGGTTAGCTGTCCTGGCTGTTTCCCCTCCCAGCCTCTTGTATACCCCCAGCCCCTCATTAGCAGGGCAGCACAAGGAGCAGAAGAGTCCCTGGTTATTTGTAAGCACTGCTGAGCAACAACTAAAACATTGGTGTGCTATCACCACCATTTTCATCAAAAATCCAAAATGCAGCTTCGTTCAAGCCTCTATGAAGAAAATTAACTCAGCCAAAAACATTACACCTCTCATTTAAATTATGACTTCTTCTGCCAAGATACTCATTAAAGCTGTTGCAGTACTTTTCTCCCAGAGGAAAAAAAAAAAATGATAAGATCTAATGAAAATCTTTTAATGAAAACTGATAACTGCTGTCTATTTCTAACTAGTCCTTCTTCTAGGCCTGGCCTAGCACTTATTGCAAACAAAAGAAAAAAGACTAATTTCAATAGATTTCTGACCAAAGTACAGATCTCGAAAGGGGGTAATTTATTCAGGATCCATGTCGCCTTATACTGAGTAGAACTAATGAAGTAGCATAAAAGGCTCTCCAGAGCATCTTCAATTCAAGTCGTGGAGAAGGCTATAAAACTACCCTTTGAGGAGCAAGTTGGTTATTACATAATAGAGGCTGCACGGAAGGAATTGCAGCTGTGGAGAACTGCACACAAACCAACCAGACTCCTTGAGCTTGGGGAATTGTGGTGGATGGTCCTCCTATGTTTGTTCTGAAGCATTACATAGGGCATAACAGTGCCATGGAGAGACATCTCCCAGTGCCCTCTTAGCTCTCTCCGCTGCTACTGCTCTCTGTTCAGATAAGGGAGTAAATTTTAATTATTGCTCTTTTGCACTAAAGAGGGCTCCTAATGTTGAGTCTGCTTCCTCAGCTTGGAGGTATATTATGGCACAGAGAATTTCAGAGTCAAAGACCTGGTTGGGACAGAGAAGGAAGGTATTTCTATAATGGAAGCTTCTAGAAGCACTTCGGTGCTGCAATGCATTGTCAGTTCTATTAGAGGATGCAAGCTGTGGTAAAGCTGACAGGGCTTGCTTTGCTCTGAAAATACTGCATAGTATTAACCCTGCACTTTTGGTACATCAACATGGGAGGAGTGTTGATTCCTTGTTCCTAATTTCTCCCTGTACCCAAGCTTGTCATAAGATTACTCAAGGACAAGAGCTTGTTCACATTGATCAGAAACAGTTTATCATTTTTTCCATCTTATCCCTACCATATATGATATGTATCATGTAACTTAGGGTGACATAATTACTTAGATAAAGGATAATTTGGCAAACATTTACATATGTAAATTTGAAAGGGTGATTTTAATGAGACCAATTAGTTATACATTTTAAATCCTATTTGCATTAAAAACATGGTTATAAAAATTTGAACCCAGTTTTCAGTTGCAGTCACTTTACTTAAAACATCAAAGTTTCTTTGATTTTTGTATCAGATGGACGTTTGTAACATCTTTTTTTTTCTTTCTCCCAATTCCCTCATTTTCTCTGGTAGTAGTTCAAACAGTGATGAACACAAGACATCTCAGTTTATTTCAGTTATTACCACATTTATTCATCTGAGACAGGTTTTGAGACTTTCATGGCAATGGGATGGAATAGCAAAGCTTAGGAGTTTTTTACAGCAGTCTCCCAAGCTACTCAGGCATGTAACTCAAGAGCAGGACTTGAGCAATTAATCATCAGTTATTAAATAAATGTTCAATTTGAGTAAATTATGCTTACTAGTCACAGAGAACGATTCAAGTCTTTGTGAAGCCTGACAAAGCTGTTGATATCCTAGCTGATTTTAAGTTACATGAATAAAACTACTTAAAATCCAGCATAGAATCATAGAATGGCATAGGTTGGAAGGGGACCTTAAAGATCATCCAGTACCAATTCCTGCTATGAGCAAGGTTGCTACTCACCACATCATGCTGCCCAGAGCCCCATTCAACCTGGCCTTGAATGCCACCGGAGATAGGGCATCCATAACCTGTTCAACTGCCTCACCACCCTCTGAGTAAAGAATTTCTTCCTAACATTTAACCTAAATTCTCCCTCTTTTGATTTAAAGCTGTTCCCCCTTATTCCATTAATTCCATCCTGGGATTACATTTGTTAGTCTCTTTTAATCCATCATGGATTTCAGTAGTGAAATTTGAAATAAGAACTATGTAGAAATGCCAGATAGTTGTTTTGGTTGTTTTTTGTTATTTTATTTTGTTTTTTGAGCAAGGATAATTTTTCTGATAATTTTTTGGCACTTGGCGTGGATGGCAGCTGTACCTTGTGTTGGAGGTTATTTGGAGGGTATGTATGTACATTTGCATAGTTTTATACATAAGTAAAACTATGTATCTGCAGTTATGCTAAATGAGAATTGAGGATTGCAAAGGCTATTATCCCTGTTTACTGATGCTAAGAAAAGGTGTCTTTCCTTTTGTAATTAGATGGGCAGAAGGGGTAGAAAGTCATTTTGCAAGCTGATTGTCTTGGCTTTTGAAAGCTAGTGAGAATTTTATTGCTTGTTCATTTCTCATAGCACGTGGCCTGAGGTTACAGTCCTTGAGAACATGTAGAGTGAGAGCTGTTGCCTCCATCCCCAGCATAGAGACAGAGCTCTCTGAGCCAGAAGGTTTGAGTATATCAAGGAAAGTGGTTGGAGTAACCAGAACTGATGAAAAAAGCTTGGGTTTGAAATTTAAGTCTTTTTTTTAAACATACCATATTAAGCCAACAATATTAAGAAAATAAGCAAACACAATTGCCAATTTCTGTCTTTCATTCTAAGGAGAACAGGAAAATCTGGTGCAGGTTTTTGTGCAGCTGCTGTAGACTCTTCAATCTGTCTGGGGAGGCAGTAGGAAAAATGTATTACTTGGTATATGGAGAGAGGGAAAGGTTTATGTTTCTAGAGTTTATCTAGAGATAGGGGCAAGCAGTTCTATCTGTCTCTTGGCTTGCAATGGAGGAAATAGCTTGTGAGGATTTCAGAATAAAGACTGGTTACATATGTGTAATTAATTTGGGAAATAAATTTTCCTCAGAAATAGACAGTATGGAGTAGCTAAGGGAAAGCAAAATAATAGCATAGGTAGTGTGCTGCAGTCTTTTCACTTGACTGAGAGCTCTTCTGTTTCAGCTGTGCAGCACAGATAGCTGACTAATGTCTTGTGATTGTTGAAAGGGGCAGGAAGAAGTCAGCTGACAGTCAGCCAAGACACAGATATTAGAGAGAAGAACTGAATAGACTTAATGAAAAGAAACAGAGAACAATCGGAGGTTAGGGAAGGTGATGTTTGAGCACTGTATGTAGACTGCTGTGAGAGGCAATTTGCACAGAGCTCACTCATGTGGTATCTCATTTGACACAGTTAACTGAAGTGGTGAAATGTGCTTTCGAAGGCAAGGCAATAGCAAATCTAGCGGGGAAATGGCTTCTTGCCACTTGTCCCAGAAGCACTGCCCTGGGTGGGAAACACATTGTTCTCCCAGATGCAGACCAATGATTACAGAAAAATGTGCATATTTAAACCTCTTCAAAATTACTGTCCTCCTCTGTCCTCTTATTCTTAAAGCCACAGAAGGGAGTGATTACATGAAACACCAGCAGAAGAGAATCAAATTGTGTGGTCTAATGATTTATATTGTTTTCCAAGGAAACATATAATTACCCCTCTCCCCCCATCTCAAAAAAAAAAAGTCCTGCATAGGTGGAGCCCAACTTAAATATCAGTGGCCAAAACATACGCAAACATTTTTTCGTTAGCACAGCCAACACACAGATCTTGTGCTCTAGATCACACAGGGCCCTGAATGGTTACAACAGATCGGCTTGTCTCCTGAGTCAGTCTTGCACTGCTCAGGCAAACTCCTGCTTGAGATGCTACAGTGGGATGTGATTCCCACAGACTGCTCTTCCTGCCATGTAAGGAAGACCAGACATGCTGCAGAATAATGCCTGTTCACTTAGAAGCAGGATAGATACAATTAGATAAATATGTCTAATTCTTACTGCTGCTTTTGTGTTCAGTGCCTAACTCATTGCATGGCATGACATTTTGCTTGTGGAAAATGTCTTAGCAAATGTTGAGTCTTTTGTCGTACTGAGTGCTCAGTGCCACCATGCAGTAGGCTGCTTTCATGCTGCTGTTTGATGTGGGCTGCAGAAAGGCGCAGGCAGGCTGTGCAGGCTGCTCCCTGCAGCCATACCTATGGCGGCCTGCCACTGGGCCGAGACACTGCAGGCTCATGGCCTGACATGGTGCTTGGCACGGCCAGGCAGGCAGCAGTGATTTTGGTCAACGGCACAAACACTGAGCAGAGTAGGAGTTGCTCTCTCTCATCCTCAGAGCCCAGTGGCTGCCAGTCAGCAGCCAGGCCCCAGCCCTGTAGGCCACAACTGTCACTGTATTGTACTCGTGTTCATTGTATGTGTGAAAACATTTATAATTTTTTATTTCTCATTATTTATGCTCAATTTTGCAATGGTTTTGTATATTTTATTTCTGTCTTGTATTTATAAAATTTCATACTTGTGTATACCTATTTGCATCCCTGTGTGTGTATATATAGGCACACATACATAACATGGAGGTGGTTGTTATTGTGCATCAAACTTGAGAAAATTTGTCCTAGAAGTTTCTAAAAAGTCCAGAAGTCACTTTTTCAGAGTCTCTGTCCGGTGTGGTATCAATACAACTCTGTTTAAAATAACCTTTCTTCTCGGAAAGGTTATTCTGTAGGCCATTACTGCCTCCCTCATCAGTGAGATCATGGCCGCCTCTTTCTTCCCCTACAGCTTCCTTTTCCTGCTTGTGTGCCCCTCCCTAAGCACCCGTTTGTGTAGATGTCTGTGGGAGAACACCCACACAAGTGCGGGCACATATGCATGCAGACATGTCTGTCTGCTCAGAGAGGAACAGGGTTGTTCTGGATTGTGGCCAGACCGTTTGGCTGTCAGCTCCAGATTCATGGAGGAAAAATCCTTCTGCTGTCTTCTGGCATTCTGCTGAAAACAATCAAACCCCAGGCTTATTAGTAGCTGCAGGCATGAGACAATAGGATATAATTTGCAAGTGCAAACTTGTAGTGATATTATTGTAAGTAAAGGTTTTGTTTTCAGTTTGAGTGATGTAATAGAGATGGCATGAAAGGCAAATTTGTGGGACAGCCAAGTGTGCATATCTTCGCAGTACTCGTCAAATGGTGATATTATGTAGGATGATTTTAAAAATGCATCTGTGGTGAAGACTTGAAGATTATTAACAGAATGTCTCCAAATGTGCATTGTCTTTTCCTTCCTCTAGAGCAGAAAACAGCAGGTTCAGCACATGCTTTGCTGCAATGAACCCTTTTGATGCTACTGGAGGCAAAAAAAAAAAAAGAATACAGGTTTTTGCAATCAGGATAAGTGCTGAAGACCATGAATAAGAATGTGTTCCGTCTTGTTGTGTGAGATACTTAGCATGCATTTGATGTGTTTGCTGTAATTTCCAACCTGAAAGAGGGTGTAATAGTACTACAGTATTATATTTTTTTCTTGTCCATTCTTGTGAAAACTCACCCTATACCATCTTGGAATTCACCAGTTTGGAACTTGTGCTAACCTCATTTGAAAACTACACGTGTTGGTTTGGGTCTTTTTTTGTTTTACTTTGTGGGGTTTTTTTCTCCCTAGAATTCTGATTGTCAAGGCTAAGATTTCTTTGCTTATATTTAATGTGTATTTGTTTTTAATAGATATTTTCTGTAAGGACCTGTTTAATTAGTTACTTTACTCAGTTATATGCACTGTTTCTTAATATAAGCTTCCAAATCTATCAATTCTGGAGCATTTGAAGCAGGGTTCCTAAAACAAGATTCTGGGGGATGAAATCTTGTCCTTCTTGACTTGAATGGAGCTAATATTGATCCTATATTACATTACTACTTCATGAACCATATGGTTTATAAGAAACATCTTTTTTCTTTTGTAAGCCAAGTTCTTCATAGCTGAAGTAATCAGTCTTTTTTCAGACCTAAATTGAGAAAATAGCAACAGTCAAGCTTTAGTAAATAATAAATATTATGGCAGACAGTTCTTATCAGAATGGTAAAGGATTGCTGTTTTTTGTGCTTCATGCTATATAAAATGAGAACACCTTAATCTTTTAAAAACAATTTGGATTTGGAAAAACAAATTGCATTGAAGCTGAAAAGTTCCAAGCTTTCCAAGTCCCAGGAGATGCAATTTGGAACCTGTGATATATTAAGTCTTGAATGTCTGAGTTCCTAATAGAATCGCAAACTCAAAATTAACTCTTCCAGCACTACTGTAGCCTCTAATGCATAAAATGTATATTTTGTGCCCGTATCAGAAAACCTGGAACACTGCTGGTTAGTTTCTGCACTGCCTCAGCGTTGTAAGATGAGGAATGAGCTGCTGACTTACTTGCTCCCATGCTCTGAGAACAGAGGCCACAGAAGTATGTATATGCATATTCCATAATTGATTCTATAAACTAATCATCCCCTCTTGAAATTGTGCTGGCTGTGTTTTGACCTGCTACTATTGTTCTTGAAGTGGATTCAGAGCCTCACCATAATACTTAGAAATCTTTCTCAGCCATAACATACAATACCAAAACATACATACCAAAACATATCTGATCCTATTTGTATCCATTCTTTGTTCCAGCAGGTCCAAGTGAATTTAGCAATTGTGATGGTGTTCATCCTCCTGAGGTACTTAAAATAGTACTTGAAATACAGCTAGCTTATTCTCTTACTGTTCTGCTCGTAAGTAAACTATCCAAACTTAAGCTCAACTTCCATGCCACTAGTTACTGCAGGAACCTCCCTGGTGTTATTAATACTTTCTTGCTCTACTGACATTTCAGCTGATACATCTTAGGGTCAAACTGTTCATGGGAGCACAGATTGGTAGAGTGGAGAATAAACCTCTAGTAAGCCTCTTGTGTTTTTCCGACTGGCGAAGTCCCAAGTAATAGCAATGTTGTTTTATTTTTTTTGCCATTCTCTGAGTGCATGACCTTATTTTTCACACTATTTCACCATAATTATGTTATTTGGATTGAGAAGTCATCATCTTTTTAAACATTCTCTAAGTACCTCTGCATTTACATACTTTCTAGTTTTCTCAGGAAACTAGGACCATTTTCTGTAACAGTATTTTTCAGAATCACTGCTGATAATATCAAACAAACAGTTAAAGCTCTTGGGTTTAAAAGGAGTAACTGTTGAGAAAATAGGCTAATGTGAAGTTCAAAATCTGAGCATAGCTGAGGAAATTTGGAATTACTTTAAGGTCCTCCATTATGAAGCTAGCAATCTGGGCTGTTCTTAGCCTTATTTAACTCATGATCACGCTATCTAACGGGTACACTATAATGCACTTTATTTTTTTGTGATGCGTAGGCTGCTTTCATTAGCTTTCTTACTTGTATGGATGGGATAATGGAAATCAGTGGTTAAGGGTGCTATATCTCAAGTAAAATATGCTCAGATTTTAAAATAAAGAAAAATACAAGTTTCACATTTTTTTCCTCTGGATTTGTACATCATAATTTGAACACAAATCTGTGTTTTGTCTAGATTTTACCTCAGAAACAGTGAAGAGAAAATTACAATTGTTAAAATGCTAAAAGTGATTTGTTTTCAATAACAGAATCAAGGAATAATCTGTTATGAATGCTCTTTTCCTTGGAGTTGGAAGATAAGCTGTTGCTCCAGACAGTGTAGAGAAGTTCATTCTCAGAAACCCATTTGTTTATAACTTTGCAAACACTAGGCAAGCTTCTGTTAGACAAAGTGGAAATTGCTTCAAAGGGTGGAATATGTATTCTTAATTTACTTTACTGTACTCTCTTGAATAACTGTTTGCAAGCATTTAGGAAAAGTAAATATGTTTTTTTAGTCAAATCTGTTCAAGTCACGCTATTGTGTATGTATATATATGTGTGTGTATATGTATGTTACTGTATATAACATCCTTGCTGTCAAAGATTTGCCAGCTGATGAAGACTGGCAGGAATGAAGTGGCAGCCACGTGGGCTCAAATGAATCTCTACAAGATTTGAGAGTGTGAATGCAAAACATCAAGCGTTATGACTTAAATGGTGAATATTTGTACACCTATTTGGAAGAAAAATCTGTAAATGAAGCTGAACTAATCAGTGTCTACCTCTCAGTGGTGTGTGCTATGTACACAGAACTGGGGAACTGTTGTCTTTGCTTACCTGTTTGCAAAGCTTTACATTTGCATTAAGATGGTGTAAAGGGAGAGTTAGCTCTTCCATTATTTCTCACCAAGGGTTTCTTTCCTCCTAGTGCAGACAGAGAGTTATCAATTGACCATTATGTAGGAGCCTCATGCAGTATGAAGAAAGACAAATCATTTTTTCTTGCTGGCAGACCTAATCAGTAACTCTTCTCTTGTTAAAGGTGATCTTTCTCTTCTTTAGTGCTTGCACAGCCTGTGGCACTGTTTGTGCATGTGAAATGCGCTATAACTGACAAGAAGGTCTTCACATCTGTAAGGATTTTACTTTATTTATGTATTTATTTTGCAATTTAAAATAGGAGCGCTGCAGGCAAAAAAGGACTGGTTTGAAAGTGATTATGTTTGTGGATGAGGCAAGACTCTTGTTGTCGTTTAAAACCAGGCAGTATTTTTAAGGAATTTAAAGAGAAGTGATGTTCTATATCTGAGCAGCTAAATAAAATGGGTAATGGACAGGGTACCCTTTGATGTGGATGTAGTTTTCCAAGTTTATGGAATTTACAAAGAGTGTAACCCCTGTAAAATACCTGCCTTGAATTATGATTGGCAGTGTTATGATAGAGGCTATAAACCATCATTAAAACCTTAAATTCACAAGATTCAAAGAGTTCTCCTGACCCTGTAGTTGATTGTTCAAGTTTAGAGTTTGTGCCATGATACACGATCCTGCGAGCTTCAGCTACCATGCTGTCACAAGATTAAGTATACTTTTAAAAGAGGAAATTAAGAATGTAAACTTTGCCACTGTTTTCTGTTGTATGTCAGAAAGCTAAGAAGTTTGCATCTCTCTTTAATGACATGGTTACCATCTGCTGTTTAAATCTACAAAAAAATCATGTTCTTCACAACATGAAGTTCAGTGCAAGCTGAAGTTTGGAGCTTAAGCTATACTGAATAGAGCTGAGAAGGCAAAGTGTATGAGAGTGGTGGTATACACTGAAGTGTGTTAGCACTGGCTGTGGAATGGATGCTTGTTTTTAAAATAGAGAGCAATCACCTATGCTGATACTTGATTTGCAGAGGATCTGTGCCTGATGAACCATTTTCAAGCTTATGTTGAAAATGAAGTCTAGTCAACTCCATGTAGGTGTTCCGAACAAGAAGAAAACTTAAAACACTGAAGTGTTTTAGATGATTTCTTCTGTTCATGGGGGATGGGGAATACCAAAGCAAACAGAAAAAACTGGGATGCTGACTAGTTTAATTAGTTCTTTGTAGTTTGACCCTTTCAGGAACACCTTTGCTAACAAAACATTAAAAAAAATTTCTCTAGAAAAGTGAGGCTTTTTTAAGTAGAAGATAGATGTAACAAACCTGTTATCTTCAAGAAGAAATTCAGTATCTAAGTGAGAAAAATTAAGTCTTTTTTTTTTTAAAAAAAAAAAAAGATTCCAGAGCATCTTCAAAGTTAGCTCAGTGTGTGACTTTGGTAAAACTGTAAGTACAAGATTTCTGAGAGGTTATATTCTGTAGTTAACATTAGATTTATGTCTTTACAGAAATATTGCTTCCTGACAGCTCTGCATTTATCCTGTGTCACCACTGTGCCAAATATTAAATGGTCAATGGTTAACAAGTTTATAAATAGTATTTGATGCTTGAGCTTTGAAAAGTGAGTTCTTACTGAATGCTATTGGAAGAACTCCATGTACAGTATTTTACTTTCATGTACGATTCAGCAGAATACGCCATAAATGGAATGCAAGAGAGATTGAATATAATAAGCATTACCTATAAAAAGTGAATAAGATTAAGCAGAAACCCAAGGTATTAGATTTAAGTGATTAAAGTAATAGACAGTGTCATCTTTATTACAGTAGTTAATAAGGAACACAGTCATGTAAACAGGAAATGTTGCGGTGCGTAGTTTCTCCTCTCTTCCTTCCTTGCCTCCTCTCTTCCTTGCCCTGTTCCCTGTTCTTCATCTTCATTTTCATTGTTTCTCTTAAGATTAAACTTCTGGGTAGCTTTCTTCAGTATATGCATATATATACTGAATATATATATATATAACCACCTATGACATACGTAACAGGAAACTAGTGCAATTTTAAGTTATATTATTATTATATTTCCATTTGGGTTATTATCAAGTCATATTGTACAAAATGTCATGTACGCCCCCTAATCAGCATTCATCTACTGTAGGAGTGTGTACTAAAAGCAGGGGAAGGTCTGCATCAAGTTTACTCCTGTTTGCGTGATGTGTTATTAGCAACTGGAAATGGTTTTCTCAGTTGCTGGAGTGCAATGAAGTAATATATGCAGGAGTGAAGTCATATATGCAGTCAATTATCAAGAAACATGGACGTTAAAAAGCCATCATGCTTGTGGTTCTTGAATCCCTTCTACATAGCTCATATGAACTAGATCTCTGAATTGATGGCTCCTGTTGTAAATATAGGGAAAATAGCTGTACCATTGATGTGAGGTGGTGATCACTGGAAGATACGTACTCAGCTTGCTAGGTGTTTTTTATCAGTGTGGGTGTGCACATTTCTAGGAAGATGTTCAGTAAAGGAAGAGTATCGAACTTTTGACATAACTTTTCAATGAAAGGACAAACTCTTCATAAAGAATTTCGGTCAGAAAGGGTCAGGTTCAGTGAATTTTCTTATTTGAAAAAATATGTCATAGAGCCTTTTTAAATTACCATTTAACATTTAGAGAAGGAAGAATTTCATATTTGTTTGAAATGACATTTAAAAATTTTAATTAACCTGTATTAAAAAGGAAAATGTAAACATACATTCCTAATACAGCTTATTGGAACTGAGATCTTTTCTTTTCAAAATTCAGAGTCCAAAGTGTCTCAGTGTCATGGCTTTAACATGGAGTTTGGATGTAGTGCTTGGAAAGCTTACTAATGGTAGTACTACCATTCAGCTTTAAAAACTATATAGGTTTGGAGTATTCTTCACAGTGTTATAAATATTATAAGTAGATTAGAGTTGTTTGGCATTTTTCTTCTCATTTTTAAAAATACTTTGTTATGGCTATTAATGCTTACTTTATTTCTTTATTTTTGATCTGTTAAGCTTTATGGGAATTATGTTGCTCTGGAAACACTGAGCGAAGAGATACTTATTTAAAATGAAAGAGAAAGAAGGTTTGCAATGAATTGCAAGAATCTCAGTTACTCTGAGATCTTGTTTGTCTGTGAAGCTTTATTGCCAATGCAAATGAATCCTGAACATGAACCACTGTTTTATTAGAAAGAGTTTCTAAATATAAATCAAGTATCTAAGGGATATAGACTGAACCCACCTGCTCTGCCATAATGGACTTTCCTATATCTTCTGTCTTATTTATATCCAGGGCATATACACAGCTTCTTAGATAAACTGTTTGCAGTTTGATAGTATGGAATTAATTACTGACAGATGTATTGCATTACCAACTTGGTAATGTCTTGGAATATAAACCAGTGATCCGATTCCTAGGGTTTTTTTTCCTGGACATCTAAAAGAAGAAAGATTTTTTTATTTTTTTTTTTAATTTTTTTGAAATATAAGTCTGTCTCCTGCTAACAAAAGTCTGCAACTGGAGCTAGACTTGTCTCAGAATTACAAAGTAGGTTTCAAAATGGTCCTGAAAAAATTGCCGTTTTTTTTTTTTTTTTTTTTGTGAGAGGAATAGTAGTAATAAAAGACTGTACTTACATCCTTCCTCTAAAGATTTGAAGAGAAAATATAAAAGCTGCTTTTGGAAGCAGGTCACTGACTTTAGGCTTGCTTGGGACAATAGGAGCTGGAAACAGTTTTCTTTTGAAACCTATTCAGTGAGAAATGTAAAATGGGCAGGTAATAAATTTTAAGGGTTGAGAATGATATCCTTTAAAACATTTGCAAAGAGCTGAGACTTAGACATGATTACTTCCACAAGCCCTTCTTTACTTATTGCTTCATTATGAATAATAAATATATTAACAACAAAGAAAAGTTTACCGGTCATTGTCCTACTGGCTGCTTTAGAAATACGAAGAAGGAAAAGATGACAAAGGCCCTCAGATGAGCCAGTACTTTGTGATATTTTCCAATGATGAAGCTTTATCTTTTTTTTTCCCACATATTCCATATTAACAAAGCTTACCCTGAGCATTTCCTAGTCTCTTCACTCACCATTCCTGTCCCGGTAAAGGACTTGGCTCCCCAGCTGTGATTCTTTCTCTGTTACAGGTCTCCAGACTCTCCCTGGCTGTAAGCTTCCCGGGGGCTGCCCATTGGCAGTCTGTCCAGCTGGCAGGGGCCTGCAGGGGGGCTGCAAGGTGGAAAGCATCTGCACACTAGGAGTTTGCGGAGGAGTCTAGTTGCTGGTGTTGGGCATCATAGAATTGAATGTCAACACCTAACAGGCTTTGATCTTAGACTCAGTTGGTTCCCCATGAACTCAGAGTTGACTACTCAACTATATGTGGTGGAACCCTTCCACAAGGGTCTGGAGGCAAAAACCTATGAGGTATGGCTGAGGTCCCCTGGCTTATTCAGCCTAGAAAGGAGTAGAATGATGGAACAACTCACTGTGCCCTACGGCTCCTCATGAGGGGGAGTGGAGGGTATGGTGCTGATCTCCTTTCTCTGATGACCAGTGATAGTGCTTGAGGGAATGGCATGGAGCTGTGACAGGAGGTTCAGGTTGGATATCAGGAAGAGAGTGGTCAGGCTCCAGAAGAGACTCCTCAGGGCAGTGATCACGGCACCAAGCTTGCCAGAGTTCAAGAAGATTCTGGGCAGTGTTCTCAGTTGTATTGTCTGATTTTTTGGTGGTGCTTGTTTGGAGCCAGTAGTTGGATTCAGTGATTCATATGGTACCCTTCCAACTTGAGATATTCTATTTTCTATTAGTCTATTTTCTATTCTATCTGTCAGTGCCCCCAAGCTGGATTCTCCATGTTGCAGGTGTATCTGCACTCTACCTCCAGCTGTAATTAGTCTTAAAACTCTGCTTTTGTTTTCTTTTAGTGTCTCTTAGGACACTTTCCAAATAATTTTACAACTGTGAACTCACCACTTCTCACTTGATTTTATTTCTTTTTTTTCCCCTGCAAAGCTGTGATGCTCTTTATTCCCACCATTATAGTGAAGGAATGAACAATATCCTTTCCTGTTTTGATATCCTTCCTGGATATCACAATGGATATCACACACAATGCTTCTTTTGTATCACAGATTTCAGGGTGGCAGCCCTTCTTTCTGGAACTGTAGAAACAACAGGATCATTTGTGTTTGCCATCTTCAGCTGTCACTGAAACATGATTTTCCCCTCTCTATTTGGACACTCATCTGCTTCTCACCTTCTAGGTTGTGTCTGGACACTCATTCCCATGCTCCGTTCTACAAATCCAGCTCTTTACTGTTAATGCTGAGGTGCTGACCTTGGCAAAGCAGCCAGATACTTTGGAAAATAGCCTTCCCTGTCATTATCTGCTTGGAAATGTTCTTGGTTTCAGATTTTTGGAAAAGGTCAGGAAGGGATTGCATCTGGTTTGCTTGTTTTGTTTTCTGCAGAATGGCTTCCTTTCTGGACATTGTTGTATTTGTTGCAAACCTTCCTAACTTCTCTCTTTAATTCCACAGCTAATGAGCAGAGTTGCTTCCTTTATAAAGCAGTGTAAATATTTGTTCTCCATGTGGTTTGAATAAAATAGATGGATTTTTAGCAATGTATTATTTTAATTTATAAATTTACAAGTAATCAAAACTGTCTACATGAAAATATCTTTGATCATTTTTTATGAACAATCTTTTTTGACATTGTTTATAATTTCTCAGCAGAGAGCACTAGAAATAGAAAAGAAATAGGGAGAAACAGAAGTTCGAAACACAAGCATTAGATTTCAGATCCTGTTTTAACAGTCTTCTACATTCACCGCTCTCTTTCCTCTCTTCCCAGTCTGGCTGAGTTCTGTTAATATCGCTAATAGTGGTCCATCAGTTGAGTTTTAATTCTTTGAGTTTGGGTTCTGTATTTTAACAGCTGGTTGTTGAAATGTAGCTGTGGAGGAAGAAGGGTGTGTGGTCTCTCAACACCTCTTTTTTCCAAATTTGTGGAAGCTACTTGCTAGCCTGAGATTAAAGAAACATGGATACACTTTAATTTCCAGTGTACTGTTTATCTCATAAGCAGATTAGGAATGTTGTGAGGCATTATTCTCAGACTCTCTATACATAGACAGTATATAAAGTAATAGCCGATTTTTACATATATTAGTATGTTTTTCACCAAAGAACCCATATTTTAGCAATTAATCCTGCTACAATCGATTTCAGAGGTTTTCCTCAGCTGCAGCAATGAGAGACTCCTAGCCTGCTTTCTTTAATGAAGGATGCATTTATGAAATAGGCTGTAATAGGTTTTTCAGGATGTTTTGTAGAGAATTCTGAATGGTTTGAGCCAAAAGCTTAAACAAATAACAAGATGTTGAACAGCTTGAATATTTAAATTCTAATTAAAAACAAATGACCCTAATCTCCCAAGTATATATACTTCTTCCTTTTTAATGAACAAGAAACTACATAAATTTCAAACATACATATATATACTAATTTGGAGAATTCTGAAGGAGTTTGCTTATATGATATCATAGGTGTCGATAAGACCTTGGTCTTCACACTCTTTAATTTCCATGGGCCTCTGGCAGTGAATACACCTCCGATACACCAGTGCTATTGGAAGGCTGAAATCTCCATGATCTCTTTCAGCCGTTCCTTTTAGGATATTTAGGGGTTCTTTAGGGCAACTCTGTAAATGTGGCTGAAAATTTGAAACATAGTTTTTTTTTCTCCTCTCAGTGTGTCTGGTTTTAGAGTACTGCTTCATGGGATACGGTGCAGCTCTGAACAGAAGATATTTATAGACTTTCAAACTTCGCCTACCTCGAGTTATGTTTCTGAATGTTTTAGGCTTCTAGAGTGAAGAGCCATTGACTTTTGTAGGGGATGCTGAATGGGCTAGCACTCTGATGACTAAAGATAAACTCTGACCATCCTAAATTTGGTCACTCTCTT
Organism: Pavo muticus; assembly: GCA_016647715.1. Classification (NCBI taxonomy): domain Eukaryota; kingdom Metazoa; phylum Chordata; class Aves; order Galliformes; family Phasianidae; genus Pavo; species Pavo muticus. Next base: position 1,203,143 of record JACDJE010000050.1, on the reverse strand, counting down.
CTAAAAACCTTGGCCCAGATACATGAACCCAGAAGAATGAGTTAGAATAATTCATTTGAAATTCCCTGGCTATTTCAGCACCCCCAACTTAATATTTATTCATACAAATCACTCACTGTTGCAGATAACTCACAAAATGTAGCCAATGCAATAACTCTGCACCTGAGCATTATTTAGTTCTGCTTAGCTAATGTTGGCAGCATTTTGCTTTTCCTCTGTATGTTACTACACCAGGCTATTTTGGCGTTGTCTGAAGAACATGTTAGAGGGAAGAATGGGGAGAAAAGCTACAAGTTTTGTTACGATTAGCTTTCATAGCAGCTACAGTTCTTCAGTTAAGGGGTCAGTTTAATTTTCTTGCCAATTTAAAAGAAATGCTAAGTAGGCAATTAACCAAGGGAGACATTTTTTCACTGCGTACTGAGGAGAGGATTATCTTGTCTCTAGCAGTTCTCATCTACTTTGACACCAGGGATAGTTACATTCCCCGTTATGCTGTTTATGATGATGATGAGAAATAATGTGTCCTGTCTGTGATGATTTTTCTCCTTTTGCTGCTTTTTGATTTTTCTTTAAGGTTTTTTTTTTTTTGTCTTTTTAAAGGAGCACTTCGCCTTGTAGACATGAGAAATAGATTGAGATCTGTGTATTGCCCGCTGTTTTTGCTCTTGTTTATGTAGACTGAATAACAAGTAAAGTTTTAAAACACTGTTACTTAGGCAAGTAATTTACATGTATTTGTTTAACACAGTATTAATGAAGAGTGATGTTAAAAATGTTGATGTTGGCTACTTAGCCAGCTTTTGCTTTGTTTTCTTGCTAGGATCAGGTATTCCCTTTGTCTATATTAGGGACAGTTATCTTGTCATTGCACTTCAGCCTTGTAAATCATGGGCATTTGTAGTCAGTGTCATAAGAGAAGGTGATTCATCCCATCTGATGCAAAATATCTGAGAAGCTTATTATGCAAATGTGTTTGGAGAGGAAGGTGGTTGATGATGTTCCTTCCCAGCCCAGCCGCAGTCTATAGAGCCTCTCACTATCAGTGCAGTTGTTTTTGAGGCCACAGAGAGTGATTATGGCGCTGAAATTATCCAGGTTAAAAGCAGTAACTTAGAAGGATTTTGTTCATTTGTATTTGTCTTTTTTAACTAGGTACGTTACAGTGATTCATAGGGCCATTTATAACGTGGTGTAAGAATATCTACCCGATAAATAGGATCATATTGGCATAGAAGAAGAAATGCAGTGACATGAAAAACTGGTTTTGTGTAATGAACTGCCTCCTGAAATACAAGTGTATGCTGGGACTGTCTCATTTTATTAGGTGAGATGAATCCACAATAGTTGTTTAACTATGTGTTAAGCAGGACATTAGCGATATCATAATCACTGTAGTGTACACCTCTTGATGCTTGATATAGTTTTATGAGACTACAGAATAACTTATCTCTGTTAAACAAAGGGAGCAATTAGAAACTTCCATGTATATTGCCAAATCTTTCCACCAAGATCCTCATTACTAGTAGCGACTATTGTGCTGGTGGTCTTTTCCAGTTTTACCTTCATAGTGAACCATGAGGGCTGTCTGTTGGCTGATAAATACTCTGATGAGATGAACTGTTCTTCTTTATAGTATGAAATCATTATCCAAGTCCATACCAGAAAGCTAGAAAAAGTGTCCATGCAAATCATAACTTTCTCTTGGGTCTTGCTTAAATGTGAAGAGAGGATGACTCATACGAGTGTCTCTTGATTGTCTCAGAGTGGTGTTTTTAATTAAATAGGTTAACTAAAGTTAAACAAACAGAGTTGTAATAAGGCAGAAGTAATATATTTGGGAGGCATGTTTAGAAGAAAACCAGTCTACTAGGATTCATTATGTGTAGGTCTCTCTGAAAGTAATGCCTCTTATTTCTCTCCATGAAAACTACAACAGCTACGAAGAGCACAATAGCACTATTTGATAGATCAAATTCTCAGCTACAATACAGTCTTTTTCAACACAGTCACAACCTTTTAGCTATGCGTTTTTCCAGTGATGAACAAGAGCCTGGATGCCACACTTATAGAAATCTGCATCAGCGGAGGTGACCCAATGTTGCTACTGCTGAAATGCACCACCCACTGCCTCTCTCTCCTCGCATGCACTGTTTGGTCTCCATAAATGTTCAACAAACATCAGTGAATGTCAGTGGGTGCCACTTTTTTGCATAGAGGAATTCAGTGACACTGAATTCTGTTCTTACACTTTTCCATGTCAAACGCCATTCTTTCAGACCGTCCCTCTGCTGCCATCTCTCACATGGCAACAAGAAGTAACAGATTATTGGTGGGAAGATTCAATCTCTACTGCTGTAACACCAACATCTGCCTCTGATGTCATAGGCCAAAGTAATAAAATAGGAGGCATTACTTTCAAAGCAGCTCTCATAAATACACATGTACCACATATGTTTTGAGTGCAATTGTTCATTACAGGATCCCTTATCATACTGATATACCACCATGCTGCAATATGTCTTCATGCTACATTTACAGATTATCTTCATGGTACATGGTACTTTGGTTTGGGTGCAGAGCAGTAGTCAGAGGAATGTGACTGCAACTGATAAAGTACCTCTCAATCAAGGACCAGTGAAAGAATCGGAAAGTACTGTACTGAAACAATGCCAGTGGAAAATAAAATATTCAAAATAAGATGTGACAGTACCTTACGTTGTAAATTCTCTTTGGAATATATTTCATGTTTTATTTATTTTTATTATATTTCTTTTTATATTTTTTTTAGGCTGTGGAAACCAACCTTGCATCAAAAGATAGTCACTGGGTCTATGTAAACGAGGTAAGAAAGTCAAGAGACAACGTAGCTTGGTACATTCACTCATCTCCATCCTTTGTTTTCTGTATTTGAGTGCATCAAACTGAGCATACTCTTACCGTTTTTGCTTTTTGAATGGTACAAAAGGCAAACTCTGTGGTGGTGTATCTTGCATGTCTTATTGGATTAATATAAGTTGCATATGAAAAATCAAGATCAAGCTTTCAAATACTTCATTTTTACCTCCATGTTGACCCTGCCCCATTACCTATTTAGTAACCAAAGAATATCTCAAAATAAACCTTGAATAAATACTTATGTATCTCCCAGAATCTCACCTTTCTCACCTATGAACGACTGTGCTTGGATACCAGAAGAGGAAAGAGTGCAGCCTTAGCTTGTTAAGAGAATGCATTTGCATGATATGCAGGCTTTCTGTAGAGCAGAATTTTGTTGGTGTTTTGGCTAAGTTCCAGGATAGCACAGATTTAAAATGAGAGATTTTCTCTCTGCAGCAAATGGTATCCTGTCCTGCTACTGTGGTTATTTATTTCAGCTTAATACCATGATGCCCTAATGGGAATGAGTGCAGACTTGTATTTAAAAAGCCTAAGAAAGCTTGAAATCTTGTACCATATATATAATCATTTATAAATCACTCACTGTTCAAACTCAATTACATTATTTTATATGCTTTTGCTTTCAATAATGATTTGTTAAAGGATAGCATAATAAGTAAGTTAAAAGATGTGCATTCACTTTTATTTTTATATTTTGAATGCATAACCTTTAATTTAATATCCAATTCCTTTGTTTAATATCTCATTCCTTTCTTTACGCCTAGCTAATAATTTTGAATAGATTACTTTTAATAGTAGCTGTGGATTGTGTGGTATTAGAAAGTGCTGTAATTAAATGTGAGGGTGAGGAGAGTGTGAAATCTCTGCTTATAAAGGCATTATAAATTCTTTCTAGGCCATGTTACATTTATGTACTTCCTGATTTGTTAGCTGCAGTAATGACCCACTGCAAAATACCAGCAAGATGCCCATAGAGTCAGTGTTTATGTTCACATAAAGATAACAGTGTGAGAGGGAGTGTTTGTGCGTTTGTTATTGCTGCTCTTCAGGTGTTAAAACTCACTTCTTGAAGCCTGAATCTATTACATCACAAATAAAAACCTTCAGCACTCATGCACAAACATGTGCTTACATATACACACGCATATCACACAAGATGTCTGCTCTTATATTGAGAACTTTTATGTTTTTCTCTCTAAAGGCTGGATATGGAAGCTATGATAGCAAAATGCAAATCTAAAGTAAAAACTCATTCTTCACAAGAAAAAAAGCAAATTTCCTCGCAACCTGAAAAAGTATGGGGAACTTGTTACTACAAATAAACTTTATTTATAAGTTTAGTGAAAAATATTAGTGCGCATATTTACAAATGTCTTAGAATGAAATTAAATTCAAACAGAATTGCAGAAGTACTTAAACTGTGCCAAGGGAGGTTGTGGATGCCCCATCCCTGGAGGCATTCAAGGCCAGGCTGGATGTGGCTCTGGGCAGCCTGGTCTGGTGGTTGGCGACCCTGCACATAGCAGGGGGGTTGAAACCAGATGATCATCGTGGTCCTTTTCAACCCAGGCCATTCTGTGATTCTTTAGAGAAAATTTTTTATATTTTATGTGTTGATCTTTGTGTGCTTAGAGCTACTGCAAGAAGAAAATACTTAAACATCCATATGGATGTATCTGTAGAAGGATGGATTCTTCAGGGCCTGTTTCTTACTTAATTGTGTGTGTTCCCCTGTGCTAGCAAGAAGACAAACTGATTATGCTTTCCACATGCATGTTTCCATCTAGTATCAATGGAAACTTTGTGGATATTTGATGGAAAACAAGCTGTTCCTTTACTGGATGTTGACAGGCACTGTGATTTGCAGAACTGAATTAATTTTTAATTCCCAACAGCCAAATGAGCTTTTTTTGATGCAGTTCCGCACATGTAGCAAACCAGGTGCAATTTATGTAAAACAGTGCTAATACTGAGCCACTCCTTTTCTTTCTTTTTTTTTTTTTTTCCTCTCCCAGGCAGATTGAAGATCTGTTCTCCCTATGGTCTGTGTGACCTAATCATTCCATTGCAGGGAAGGAGAGGTATAGGGCTAATTGACCTGAAGGGGCAGTAGTAGGAAGAGAATACAGTGACAGTTGTTTCCACTGGCAATTCCTTCTATAAAGAGTGTGGCATTCTAGCAAATAGGTCCCTTAGTCTATTCTTATTTCAGGGAGCCACTGAAGGGCTTGGTACTGGATATATAGACTACTGAGGCTTATCTCGCAATCTGCTGCATTGGACTTATCTGGCTATCATTAAAATGGCTCTATAGTACAGTACTATTTCTACAAGAAATCAATTATTGAATCTTATTTGAGTTAAATCTACTTTTTTCTGCATTGATAATCAAATAAATATTTGTGGTTTTTTGGGTTTCTTTTTGTGGGTTTTTGATTTATGTATTTTTTTAAGTGAATCTCTGTCCCACATGCAAGAATAGGAGTTAAATTTGAGAGTTTCAACTTATTTTATCCCTTCACTTTTTTGTTAGGTAAGCAACACCACTGAGCTAACATAAAACTGTATGCCTGTTAAGCTTATTATATTTCAGGTGAACAAATGTGGACTGTGTTAGGGTTATACACAAATTGCAGTACTCCGCTGTTAAGAGGTTGCATTTTTAGTTTCTAATGACCTAAATCTCTGTGCTGACTTATCCATTCAGTTTGGGTGCCATTGATGGTACAAAAGGACTCAGTCATCTCTAAAAAAATGCTGATGGGTTGGAAGCCTGCAGCCTTACATGGCGAGTCTTTCTGGATAGGAGAATACATAGTGACGTGTCTTTGCAGGCCATACCATGCCCCTTCCATGTCCTCTTTCAAGTCATCATTATTTGCCTTTCTCCTCATCTTCCAGTATGCCTTAAGGACCTTGCTGTCTTAAAAATAAATGTTTGTGAAATATGTCTGATTTTCTCACTTCAGACGTTTCATGTTTCAAACTTGCAGAGCTCTTGAAAGTAGTGGAGATTTGAGGGGAAAAAATAAATTTATTTCTAACCACCTCTCTGTTTTAGATTTATGTTGTTTCCTCTTCACATTTATTTGTCTAGAAATACTAAATGATTTCTTGCATTTAGGTAGTGCTTGTATCTGAATTCTGGGTTAAACATGCTTTTAGCATTTCAGAAGCCATAATATGTGTGATTTAAATAAAAGAAGTCCTTGCAAAAGCAAACACCTCTTGAGAACAGTGACTTGTTCATGCTTAGCTTCATCTCTGGAAGTGTCCAAAAACTTTGATTACTGGCAGTTGCCCATAATTAGCAATTCTGACCTGCAGTAAATTATTTTAGAACAAATCCAGAATTCTGCGTATATCTTTACTATTTATTGCCTGATATGTTGGTAGAGTGACCTGCCAGCTTTGATAGGTGCATGCTATTTTTTGTTTGGGATATGATTTAGCGGAGGGTTGTTAGAGTTAGGGTAGTATGGTTAGGTTGCGGTTGGTCTTGATGATTTTTAAGGTCTTTTCCAACCTGAGCGATTCTATGAGTTGTAGATGCTGTCCAACCTCACCTCCTACTTTTCAGGGTGTTTATTTTCCATCTTTTTTCCTGTTTTCCTTTTCTATTTTTCTCTTACATTTCTTTCTCTTTGGTGCCTGACTTCAAGCAACTCTGCTGTTTACTCCTGACATTTTTTGTTCTCCCTTTCTCTTTTTTGGCACATTCAGAGAAAATGCTGTGCATTGCCTAGGGCATATGTCTGTGAGAGAAACACAGGAGCAATACTTGAAAATGAATTTGTATGTGGTTGTACAAGGAACAACGCTCTAGGAGTCTGCATCTGCTTTTTTTGTTAGCAGCAGCAGTAGATCTAGGGGTATAAATACCATTAGAAGCCATGCTTCCTGTTCTGTGGGACATTTCATGGTTTGGAAACTTTCTCTGTTCCAAGCAGGGGAGAGAAAAAATAAAGGCTGCATAAAAAATAAATTCTTCTGCAAAACTGAGCTTGGACCAAAAAAAGGAATTGTTAGACACAGTATTTTATTCCCATACATCAGTAGATTTATTTGTGATTCCAGATTTTTTCTTTCATACATACATAAATTCATTATTTTTATATATAAGCCAGTTAAATACACAAAGCAGTCAACCATTATTGACTGAAATGGAGTGGCTACTGAACTTAAATGTTTAATGTTCTTTCACCAAATCGTTTTTTTCATTTCTATTTCATCAAATTTTCATCACCATTCAGAATTTTGAATTGGGAATAATTGTTTCAATGTCCAAACTACACGTACCAGTAGTATATACACATACCTCAGCTCTGAACCTGGGCAGTGGTGAGGGTCACAGAATCACACAGAATCACAGAATTGTAGGGGTTGGAAGGGACCTCCAGAGATCATTGAGTCCAACCCCCCTGCCAAAGCAGGTTCCCTACACCAGGTCGCACAGGTGGGCGTCCAGGCGGGTCTTGAATATGTCCAGAGAAGAAGACTCCACAACCTCCCTGGGCAGCCTGTTCCAGTGCTCCGTCACCCTCACCGTAAAGAAGTTCTTGCGCACATTGGTGCAGAACTTCCTATACTCCAGTTTCTGGCTGTTTCCCCTTGTCCTGTCTCCACACAATAGGGTCGAAATAGCTGTGTGGAAATAGCCAAGGGTCGAATAGCTGTGTGGAAATACAAAGAGATACACTGGAGAAGACCTTTGTGCATCTTTGACAGAAATGCCCAAAGGATGAGAAATGGTAACAATGATGGATTTTAATTTCTCTGGTAGCTGAAAAAAGCAGTGTTAGGGCACAGTTTCTTGCTATGGACATTGTTATCCCTACATGTGTAAAATGTTAAGGAGTAATCTGTTCAGATTTTGTTTAGGCTAAGAATGGATTAGGAATATCAAGTCAGAAAATAATTATTGTGGATCCGATTGTGAGATGGTAGCATGCACTGTTCGAAGAAAAGGAAGATGTGAGAACAAGATTAATGGACTTCAGTAAAGAGATTCTATAACTTCACAAGTTTAGGGAACTAGTAAAGCTCTTAAAAAGAAGAAACAATTAAAATAGTTTGGCAAAAGCACTATGGAGTTCTGTGAAGAGAAGACATAAGATACTGTAGTTCAATGGGGATGTTTTTACAGATCTTGAAATCAAAGAGGGATTCCGCTAAAAAAGAGAGGAAAAAAAGATGGATAACTATGGAGGAATGCAAAGGCATAACAGAAAAATGATTTGCTGAGGTGTGAACTGACTCATAAAAAGCGATATGAAAAGGTTGGATGTAGTAGAAGGTAAAGTGTTAGGTGACTTCTAAGGAGAAGGCAAGCGAGTTTTGATTATTTTTATTGACTTACTTGAATCTGCATTATAGGAAGTATTAATTATAACCATACTATTATAAAAACATATTTTAGTAGTCCAGTTTATTTAGGCAGTCCACTAGATGAAAATCAGTGTAGTGCTGAGTACTTTGGCTGCAAAATAGTTGTTGAGCATCTGCTGGAGCAACTTCCAATCATCATGGTTTATAAACAGAATATGAATCAATACTGCTGTGGTTTAGTTCTCAGAAATCTTACAACAGATGTGTCCAGTAATACAAAAGAGGCAATTACTTTGCACTGCTTGACATGAACTTGGACTTGTTGGAACTGTGTTGGAAGTTTGGAGCGAGACACTGTAAAACAAACAAGGATACAGAACAGTTTTGAAAATCAGGGGAGACCACCTAGCATGGTGAAAGCTCAGTAGAATATGACCCATGAGGAAAGACTGGAAGAACTAGGTTTAGCTCCTATGAAAATCATGAGTTGAAGCAAATGTATGATGGTAAGACACGTATAATTACAAGAAAAATATGATCGTGTTTACCCTGCAAAGACAAAGGAAATGCAATTTAATCTTCAGCAGTAAGAATTAGGTATTGGGAAATAGTTTATAATCTAAATATATCATAACGAATAGATGCATCTTCCTTAGTTACCTTTTTCTGTCTCAGTCATCTTTCTGTCTTGTTGTACTGCTGTTGTTTTTATTTATTTATTTATTTATTTTTGGCATCCCGCTCACATTATTTGAGTCTGCTAAATATTTTCAGATCTCAATTTGGAAAGACAAATACAACTGTATTATGAACACCACTGGATGTTACTTTTCAGATCTGCACCTTCTGTTCTAGGTTCTTTCAAATGTCTTATTTCAATATGTCTGTGACAGTGCCAATTTATACAAATAATCATTGCTTATACTTCTGATCAAAAAGCTTATTTAATACCTTTGCTGACAGATATGAAATTTATGGGAACTATGTCACTTATTTTATTTGCAGTCAGCATGAAACTCTGTCCTTCCCTGTTTGCTACTGAGCAAGCCAGAGTGATTGCATTTGATTACATTCTGTTAGCCAGGTCCAAGTTTGGGATAGCTCCAATGATTTGACTTGGCAGGAATAAGGAACCTTTTATATCAGATGTTTGAAATGTATATATTTTACTTGTTATTACTTTTGATAGAAAGATGCATGTTAATGAATTGCTGACATTTTCTGTGCTTTAAAAATAAATTTAATTATAAGGTGTAAAAATAAGTTGGAAAAGGTTAGAGATTCCACTTGACTACAGTTTTCATTTTTTGATTTCCCATTTAATTTATTCTTGCTGGTCCAGATTAGTCCTCATCAGATCAGATGCAAAGGAGTCTTTGTTGTTAACACAAAATAACCTATTATTATACTGATTTTTTTTTTTACATTCCACAGACTATAGACTACGTGGAATGAATGCCACGTGGAACAGCAAATGGTGAAATTCACACAATATTCACTTCTAAATTCTCGAAGTATTAATGAGGGAGTTGTGGGGAGAACTGTGGAAATGTCATGACATTAGTTTCTTTCTATGTAGATTATCAAGTTATTTCATGGAACTCTATTGAAAAGGAATGTGCAGTGGGGAAAATTCCTCTTGATAATCAACTACCCATTTGGTTAATTGTCATGGCAAAACACTTACAGGAAAAAGAAAAGAGGATTTCTTTCTAATAAAACAAAGTTTTGGTTTTTTGCAAAAAGCCTATATTGCATTCTTCTGTTACATTTTTTCTGTGAACTGTTGTAAAGATGCCGGAATGAAACTTTGTGAAGCAGAAAGGAATCATATTATTTATGGCCCTGATAGATGCATTAGCACAGTTCTCAGTGTTTGTGTGTGTTCCTGGAGACTTACACAGGGGATGGCTGTATTGTTTGATTCACGATATAGTTCAATGCTTTGCACAGTAGCTTGACTCTGAGCTTCAATATGGGGTCATTTCTTTGTCACTAAGAAAAAAATAAGTCCTATTATTTGTCACATTTAAATGAAACAGAAATCAACCAAACAGGCTACTCTGCAGCACTGTAAGATGGATAGCAGAAGGGTAGGATTCTAAATCCATGGGAATGACAAGTATTCAGTAGTTAGAAGATTAATAAAATTCATCTTCAGCTGCGATATAAAAGTGAAGTCTCAGAAAAGGTTGCTTCTGGATATTTTCTGTTTTCAGTTCAAAGAAAAGTTTGAAATGGAAAAAATTGAGGCCGTGCGTATAGGCAAACCACTAAAGCAGTTGCAACTCTAAAGTATTTGGATAAATTCTTCCCATCTGTGGTGGTATATTTGTTAGAGGAAGCCCTCAGAGTTGAGGAGAAGAAGAGAGAAGTGAAGAAGGAAGAAAATACCTTATAATTTCTACAGGAGTAGTAGTAAAAGGAACTGAAAACAAAACAATAGTACAGGTTTTTATCAGTGGCAAGAAGTCTTATATAGGAAGTTAGAGTGCTAAGGGACTTGGAGAACTCCAAGCTGTGTTGAGATGATGTTATCCAGAAGGTTTGGTTAACCAGATCACTTGAGTGTCAGTCAAACTTTAGATAACAAGTGACCTTACTCTTCCTTTCCAGGCTGATGACACATTTCAGATGATGCTGGTGGTGCTGCCAGCAGTTGAATTTCTAAAAGCAAAATTTCTCAAACTCAAGCCATGTGATAATTCAGAACCAAGTACAGAAAAAAATTCTATTTTATTTATGCTTTTTCCCTTCTGCCTTCAGAGCATTCACTCAAAACATGTTTCCTCTTTACTGGACTCTACGTCAGTTCTCTATTCTGTAAGAGGCAGTTTGTTATATGAGAAATGGGAAAGTGTTCCATTGTTTCTGCCCTGGTGTGACGTATTTCGTGCCTTCTATTTCTACCCTGCAGCTCCATCATTTCTGCCAATAGTTATCTTTTCTTTTTTCTGTGTAACACATGTCTAGTATATCCACAGTTCCTCATCTGTTTGCTTATCAAATCAGATGTCTTCTCAGCCATTATCAAGGCACTTCCTCCAGAGGAAAACAATGGCATAGAGATCTCTATAAAATATTTTTAAAGGTTGAGAAGGAGCAGAAAATAGCATACCAATTATCAAATAACGTGTGTCTCAACAAATTACTTTACCTCTCTTTTTCCCCGATGGTAGCATGTAATAAGACATTAGATAATGCATGATGAACAGTGTTTCCTAATGCAGAGCTTGTAGAGTAATCTTGGAGAAACTTCTGACCGCAGAAGAAAAATCCCATATGGATGCAGTGTTTGTTTTTCAATTTCCTTTGAAAAATCTTTCTCCTTTTGGCTAGAAATGCCTATGCAATACCCCTTGAGTGGCCAACAGTCAGATCCACAGCTATTTAGAAATTATTATGGCTTCATTTTTGTTTGGGTAGAACCAGGATGATGTGGAATTCTACTCAGTTTTTCTCTACATGCGGAAGTTCTAAAAGATTTTTGAAAAAAACAGTCACACAATTCTGTTTGTATTTATTATGATGATAAGAAGATAAGTCTAATAAGGTTCCCTCTGCCTATGTTGCTTGAACAAAGCAGAATTTTTAGCGATACTTCAGAAATGAAAGTAGGGCAAGCATTCTATGATATGCATAATCATTTAAAATTACACAAAAATGTATAGATTTATAAAAATTGAACAAAATACTAGAAAGACTCTTTTTAAATAATCTAGCAGATATGACACATTTCAGTTCAAAGCTTAGTAACTTATATGTCTAAATTAATTCCAATTTTATTCCGAGTAAATCTATATTTGTAAGTTGCTGACAGAAATCTTTTTTCTCCTTTTGAATGCTGTCTTTGACACTATAGAAAAAACTGTATATTTAGCATTTTTTTTATATATGTGTGTGTGTTTGAAACTGGATTGCATATGCACCTGCATCCTGCTCTAAGTAACTTTTAAGGTTCAGAATTGACCTAATTCAGTTGCTGTTGAATTACACTGAAACAGTCAAGGAGCAAGGTTAGATGAGTAAGTCATTATGGGTTCTCTTGCTAGTGAAATCTGCATTAAAATCCATGACAAGTTGTTTGTTTGCTTTTGTCCAGCTTTGGCAAACTTTCATTTTTCATGCTTTTACTGTATAGACACTCAGTATGATCTGAGAAGGACTTCTGGGCACCCACGGTGGAGTCTTTGAAAATAGACCTATAGGAAATTTTAGAGGCATCAGGTAAAAAGAAGAGGTGTGTGGGAGAAGAGCAAAGATGGAAATTGAACATGTGGTCATGTAGATCTCTATTAGAATGTTTTCTGTGGCATGAAAAATGGATTGTGTCCTTTCCTTAAAGGATTAACCTTTTTACGTGTGTGTGTGTGTCTGTCTGTTCATGTGGGATGCAGGGAAGCCAACATAATGTTAAGGTTTCATAAATCTGTCTACAAAATAAGATGTCAGAAATGTTTTAAAACCAGCTTAATGAGGAAGATGTTTTCTGGATTTGCAGCGTATGAACAAGTGTCCATTTATAGATACATGTAGTGCATTGAGAGGAGTATTGATCATACTGCAAAGGCATATATCTGTAGCTTATCTCTGTGAGCATCCTTGTCCTCATTGCCATTCAGTTTTATCCTCCAGCTTTCTCAGGGATCTTCCTTCTGGTATCTCTTTTGGTTCTTTAAATTATTAATGTCATTAAAATTTATAATATTCTGTTATTACCTCTAGGAAAATAGAGATTGTAATGTGAAACATAATTGTCTCATTTTGCAATTTGTGTTATGATAGTTGGGCACAACTAGAGCAAATTTAAATATTCCCCTGAGCAGTGTGGCTAGGTATTACAATCTAACTCAAGTTCTTAATGAGCAGATAAATAAATAGATAAATGAATGCCACAAATTCTTGAAGAGTGATCTCTGTCATTAATGTGCCACAAGAACAGAAAGCTGTTTATAGGAATACTGCTTCAGTGCTGAGTTGGATGGTGAGAACTACTAATAGCCTGGAGTAATACTCAGATTTACACTGGTGTCTGCTTACCAAAATATTTAAGTGCTCCCTGAATTATTTAGACTACCCACATTCTTTCCCTTAGTGAAGAAAAAATCCAGCATAAGGGCACATACGTACAAGAACATTCTTTATTTTTCAGAAAAGTGCTCTCCTTTCATCCTCATTCAAGAAATTCAATACTTATAGGTCTGGCTGCAACTTGCTATTTGAGGTGCTAGGCAATAGTTAGGCTCTTTTCCTTCCTTAAAGCATACCCCCGAAGCAAGCAAAAACCGCCATCTATATTAAGTAATATTAGTAACAGTAACAGTCAGGTACATCATGGGATCATGAAAGCTAGAAAGTGGGCACTTAGTATGGGATTTTGTAAGGAGATCTTGCAAAGCGATCAGTAAGATCTATTTAGAATGCAGAGTCCACACATAGTATGAAAGGTAATTAGTGTGCTGTCTTGTGATGTGTAATGATCCATGATCAAGATTGGAAATTTTGGGCATAGTTGCTTGTATAGAAGGTTTAGGACTGAATTAAATGGCTTGCTCAGTTGTCACATAAAATTTGGGTCCCTAGTTGTTCAAGGGAAGCCAGTAGCCAGTTGCAATCTGTTTGTATTTCAGCAAAGCTTTCAATACTGTTTCTTACAATATAAATCTGGACAAAACATCCAGCGCGTAGCAAAGCAAAATCATAATGCAGGGAGCGAACAGTTGGCTGAAGGGTTGAGCTCAAAGTGGCATTGTAAATGGGGTTACATCAAGCTGGTTGCCAGACTCTAGTGGGATTCTGCCGGGCTTCATTTTAGGGGGCCACGTCTCTTTAATGTTTTCGCCAACAACTTGGATGAAGTACTCAAAGGTATACTAAGTAAATTTGTAGATGACTTAATTGAGAGGAGCTGTTAGTTCCTGGAGGGCAAGGAGGCCTTGCAGAACGAATTTGTCAGCTGGGCAATCAACAGTTGTGTGATTTTTTAAAAAGAGCAAGTTCCAGATTTTGCATCTAGGATGGGGCACCCCTGTGTAAATATCTGTACAGACTGGGGAATGAGAGGCAGGAGAGCAGCCCCATGGAAAGGGATCTGGGGGTTCTGATTGATGGCAAGTTGAACGTGGCTGAGCAGTGTGCTCTGGCACACTCCAACTTGGGATATTCTATGATTCTGTGATGTCATATACAGGGAAAAAAAAAGCAGATTACTTTTTAAAAATTGACTAGACAAGTAGAGTTTAATTATAAGATTAGTGTGAAATGGTTTTTTCCTCTGTGACTCCAAGACCTAGAACGATATACAGATTATATGCTGTTATTCTGGTGGATATAAATGTAAGAGACAACTTCACGTATAAATTTCCTTTCTTGGCTTTTAATTTTTTTCCCCCTGTATTTATCACAGTCAGAGCACAGGTGACCTTTAAAGCTTCACATGCTGCTAAGCCAGAATCGGAGTTTTTCTAGAAATGAGCCCCCAGGGTCTGCCAACACCACATGAGGGGAAGGCCTGTGACCTTAACACCGGTCCAGGGAAGTGCAGCTGCTGCTGAGCAGGATGGCATCTCCCGTTGCCCTCCACAGTTCAGACACACATACCACTGTTCTGCTCTAGGAGCTACCCAAGATGCCCTGTACCACACTGCCGGGGATCATGTGTACCAGCTTGGAAAGGCTCATAGTTACCATTAGTTTTTAGAGCACTAGCTCTGAAATGTGGTCATGCACAGACCCTTTTTTTCCCCAACAACTTTTTTTACTGCCCTTTTAGATTTCAAAAATGGAATGCTATTTCTAAAATGAGCAGATCATTTGCTGGTATTAATGGTAATCAGCTGTAAAAAACACTGTAGCATTGTTGCCCTAGCATTACATACAGAACTAAGGCACTGAAGCCTCTAGCTGCTGCCAGCTGTCTACACAGGAAAAGGTAGTACTTTGAGAGTCAGATTTAGCCCAATTATGTTCTGAGTCTCCTAGAGTGCCTAGGCTCTTTTGTTCAGGATTCACTTGATGTGCATAGCTGATTGTGAACAACGTGGATTAATGTACCTAGAAGAACCAACCTACTCTGGGTCAAGCATTTCGATGCAGGTTATGGAATGTCTTAAAAAAGAAAAAACATTCACGACATGGGTAGAACACAAAATACAGGTGGCATGAGTTGAATTAAACTTACAGGTGATCATCTTTTTTTCAAAAGGTATCTTCTGTTTCCAGGCATTCAGTCTGTGTTTGCCTACTAAGGGATGCAACCTCTAGAGCGTGATGAGTTAAAGGTATTCCATAAAGCTGGTTCTCCCTTAGACCGCAGTGGCAGAAGTTTAAGACACAGTGTGTGGCATTAACATCCTCAGCACCAGAGAAAAGGAATCCAGGCTGCTTTCTGGAAGGATTCTGTAGAACTCAAGGCAATTCTGTGGTGATCTTCTGCAAGGTTACAGGTGCAGCCCAGAATTTGCCTTTGAGTGTCAGAATCTTTTGACTTCTGTTAGTGTGTATTTTCTGTATTTGCTTCACACCAGTTGGTCTATCATTAATGCAATGAATTTCACCTTCTACAAAGTTAAAATTTTGCATTCCTAAAAAATGATGGGAAATCAACAAAGAACTGAGCCAAAGCTACAGTACTAGTCAGCCATAACAAATAATTATAATAATCCCATGGTCATTTCACTCTCAGCTTGACAGAAAAAAGGTCAAGAAAACAAAATAATTTGTCTTGAATGTTGAAAACACTTCAGCTTCACTTCCCCTGATGGCACACTGCAAGGTGTAGGCCTTGGTGTCAAAACAGAGCAAGTCCATCAATATGAATTGCTGGCTGCTCTCTACTCTGTGAGGTGCTGAGAGCAGCCCTGTGTGACCTTGGCCACGAGTTGGCCCAGCTGTGCAGATTGCACAGCCAGCTGATGTTGGAGATGGGCTCATGTAACATGTGAGGCTGCTGGTAGCAGTGGCAAGGAGCTCGGCTGTAAAGCCATTCTCTGTGAAGGATGTGTCTAAAGGGAAGAATGCAGACAGCGGTGCCACAGCCTGTCATTCCTCATGGGGAGGGAATCTTCATGGCAGCTGATAGACATCACAAGCTGTACTACTGTTATGATTTCAGGATCAGCTAAGCCCATAATTTTCAAATTATTTGTTTCTAGGGTAAGAAAAGAGGTTTTTGTTTGTTTGTTTAGGTACAGAATACATAAAGTATATAGTTGAGTTGGCATCAGTTGTAACATAAGGGCAGTAGATGCAGACTGTCCCTTGTCATGAATTTTCTTCATATCTTATCCCAAGTTATTCTCTGCAGTAATTTACATTCTTAAATGCTTCCATCCCTTCCATGAAGCTTCCCTGTTTTTGATTTTGTAATAGCGATTACTTCAAAAGACTTGATTGAGTCATTATTATAAGAATTAGTCTGAAGAAATAATTTAATGTTCTTATGGGAAAAATGTTCTCACAACATTGTTCTCAGAGGTAGGGGCTGTATTTCCTAAAGTGGTTACATTTTATATTTGCTGTTTTGTTTTGAGGCTGTAGCAAGGTTCTATTCTTTCTGTATACATTTTGTTTGAGGGTTCTTGTTCTTTACCTTCAGACCTATGGAGACTATTTTTGTGCTTTTTCCTATGAGGAACTACTTCCACAATGTGATAATATTGCCAGAATAGATGGTGCTATGTTAAGCTGTTCTCTTTTGTGACAGATAGCACATTAAAAAATGCTGTTATTAAACATAAAAGAAGAGCTTTTGTTCTAGACAAAACATGTGCATCTGTAACTTTTGATTCTTCCTTTGTCTGTTTAAAAACATTTTTCAAACAATGATAGAAATGTATTAAAATGTCTGGACAAATCTTTGTTTCTAAAATACTATGTCTCCATTCACAGGAAATCACTGATAATGAAATATTAGAATTGGTACATAGTGCTCTTGGGAGGATGACAGTTATCCGGCAGATTTTCCCTCTCTCAAAGGACAACAATCAGAGGTGCATGAGGAACAATCACCGAATATCATCACTGCTCTGTGATCCACAAGAAGGCTATCTTCAGATGCTGCAGGTCAGTAGCTATGTCCAGCAGAAAAGTCCATTTTAGGAATTTGATGTGAGATAGTTTTCTGTGACTGAATTACCTCAGAGGAAGAATAAAATGAGTACAGATAAATCTGTGCATGTAGTTTTTGCTCAGTTATTCCTGATTTAATCCTTTATTTCATTTTTGCAGAACCAAGTGTTTTAGATATAATGTTACGTCCATGAAGTGCTAGAAATCAGTTGTACTAACTCAAAGATGATTTTGGGTATACCATCCTTTTATGAATCTTTTTCCATTTAAAGAAAAAAAAGAACTGTCATTATAGTCCTCTGGCTTCGCTACTTTTTTATTATATTTATGCCTCAGATATCTGATATAAAAGAATTAATCTTGGAGGATAACAGAACTCTGATATGTATTGGGCTGTGAAGCATTTCATATTTAGTTAAATGGACTGAGTCCGGTTGATGTATTCAATCTGTCCCATTTCAATAGTCTCAGAAGTCTCCAGCAGCTGATAATTGTTTGAGCATATGAAATATGCACTACTGGTTTGAGTTCCAGATTTCGGTAACAGATTTCATAGAACAGAATTGATTGAGTTGAAAGGGACCATTAAAGGTCATCTAGTTCAACTCCCCTGCAATGAACAGGGACATCTACAGTTAGATCAGATTTCTCAAAGCCCTGTCCAGCCTGACCTTGAGTGTCTCCAGTGATGGCACCTTCACCTCTCTGGGCAACTTTGTTCCAGTGCTTTGCTACCCTTATTGTAAAAAACTTTTTTCTTATATCTAATCTGTCTTCCCTCTTTTAGTTTGAAACCATTTCCCCTTGTCCTGTCACAACAGACCCTGCTAAAGAGTCTGCCCCCTTCTTTCTTATAGCCCCCCTTTAGATATTGAAAGGCTGCTATTGGGTCTCCCTGGAGCCTTTCTCTTCTCCAGGCTGAACAGCCCCAGCTCTCAGCCTCTCCTCGTAGAGAGGTGTTCCATCCCTTGGATCATTTCTGTGGCCCTCCTCTGGATGCACTCCAACAGGCCTGCATCTCTCCTATACTGAGGACTCCACATCTGAACACAGTACTTCAGATGAGGTTTCACCAGCACAGAGGGGCTCTCCTGACCTGCTGACCATGCCTCTTTTGATGCTACCCAGGACATGATTGTCTTTCTGGGCTGCAAGGGCACATTGCTGGCTCATGTCCAGCTTGTCATCCACCAATACTCCCAGGTCCTTTCTGGCCGGGCTGTGCTCAATCCAGCTTTTCCTCCAGCTTGTATTGATAATGAGAGTTGCTATGACCCAGGTGCAAGACCTTAGACTTGGATTTATTCAACCCCATGAGACTCTCCTGAGCCTTTGTTCAAGCCCATCTAGGTCTCTCTGGATGGCAGCCCGTCCCTTGGGCATGTCAACAGTGCTGCACAGATTGGTGT
This sequence comes from Pavo muticus, assembly GCA_016647715.1. NCBI lineage: Eukaryota > Metazoa > Chordata > Aves > Galliformes > Phasianidae > Pavo > Pavo muticus. The sequence goes on along the minus strand of JACDJE010000050.1, from coordinate 1,184,436 downwards.
TATCCACAAACTTGCTGAGGGTGCACTCAATCCCACTGTCAGTTATTAAAGAGCATCAGACTCAGTACAGACCCCTGAAGGATACTACAATGATTTTACTCTGGCATAGGCAACATCTCTCCGATTTCTCCCGGATATCAGAATTTTTCTTGCAGTAATTTAAGCTTAAGTAGTTTCAATTGGTATTTCCAGTTTTAGTGCAAGAATTTTGAAACACAGATCTTGGGCTTTCAGTGGCACTCTACATGTTTCTAGCTTACTTTAGACAATTTAAGAATCTCCTCTATAGTATAGTAAAAGCTGCCGGATAAAACGGAAAACTTTTGTTAGACTGAGCATACAAACTTGGTGACGCACCTTTTATTGCAAATGTAATTTTAACCTGGGATGGTGTAGATATACAGAGGTCGAGTCTGCGTGTCAACAAGCAGAGGTATTCTGTGTGAGTGAGTCAATTTAGGGCTTGGTAAGGCTGTGGGGAAGGGGCTGCCTGCAGTATGGGCTGCTGCAACCCGGTCGGGAAGGGTATCCTTGCTAGTGAGGTAATTCATGTGTTGGCTTAACTGAAATCCTTTAAGAAAAGGTGTGTGGGCATTTTCTCCTCGAAAAGAGCCTCTGCCTGACTCAGATTCTGTCACAGTGGGTTTGATGGCAAAGTTTGGGAAATTCCAGCCACGTAAACTGTATCTCTGAGCACTGGTCTGCTCTTTCTGCACTGGGGAAAGTCTATGCCTGTCTTTTCATTGAAAGAAAAGACACTTTCGATGTTTGATAGCAATTTTGAGAAATGCTGTAAAGAGAGCAAAGGTCAGTCATTTCAGAGGATCAAAACTATTTCCATTATGCTGAAAAAATGATGTAACCTGCACCAAAAATCACTTAGTGGGGGACAGTCTTACCTTACAACAGGATTTTGAGTATTTCTGACTAAGCTAGCTTATGCTTGATGTAATTCAGAAACTCATCTGAAGAGCTCTGACAGACTTCTCTGAGGAAGGTATTTCTTAAACCAGTAATTGGTTTGCTGGCATGATTAGCCTCACAGCCTATTACAGAAGTTCACTGACAAAAGACCCTTTAGGAATCTAAATATTCTACCTACTAGTTCACAAATGTGGGTTTTGAGAAGTAACGCATCTTCAGCATTCTGATTTCTTGTCTTTCAGAAGTACTATGCTACCTTAGAAACAGTCATTAAGAGAATGGAAAAGTAATGTTATTCTTTGCCCATTAGTTCTTAGTTCTTAGAAACAAGAAAGAGGTGCAGAGCTGTATAGTTAGCCTTGTGGAACTTAATTCTATAATTTTCTTGTCCAGCCACACTGGAATGTAATATCATGAGCACTGAAGGGCACTGTATTACCAGTCTCTCAGATAAACTGCCCTCAGTATATCTTATGTTACCTTTAAGTTTCTACAAATTGAATATAGGATGCTCTAAGTATGTGCAGTTATGTCTGAAGCATTCTGTATCTGCATTTTTTTTTTTAAGACATTGTCTGAACATCTTATATAGCATCTTGTTGGGAATAGAGCTTATATTCATTTCTCAGTATGACGGACATAATATTAATGGTTCTGTAATTCAGGTACTTTCAATCTTCTATTTCTCTTTTCTTGCTTAAAAAACAGCTTTGACCTTTTGCTGTATAGAAGTACATCACTAAATTACCCGTGTTGCCAAAGGCAGCGGTAGCTCCTAGTTCTGTGTCAGGCTGCATGAATCCACCAGAGGCAGTGACCGCCTGCCAGCACTGAGTCCTTGCGTTGTTTGAAGTAGCTTGATTAACACCACAGTTTGAAAATCCCTGGCTCGTTCTCCCTTGGGCAATTTCATATTAATAATTCTTTGTTGTCAAGGTTACTTACCAGCTATTGTTAGTTAATTATTTATTTAACGACTCTGAAGACCAATAAGCTAAATTCTTTCAGCCTCTAGCTGTAAGATTTTTAGGAGAGAATTTAGCATTTTTAACAAGCTAGTAAAGAAAGAAACATTTACATCCAGGATTATTAACTTTGTTCTGGCTAAATTAATGAAAATCTTTTTGGAACAATTTTGTTCCCACTGTATTTTGTACCATATCCTGAAAAGTTGTTTTTCAGTGGGTGATCATCCCATGTTGGCATTCTGACAAAGCTTTTAAAGATCAGGCTGTTCTGCAAGCTCATCCAAAACCTCATCTGTTCTGAATGCTTTGTGGAAATCCAATCTTACTCCATCAAGCCACTTGTCACAATTTTGCTCATGCCCTTATTTCTTGCGTGTATTATCATCTGGGTTTCTTTTTCAGATGTCTTCATAAGGTTTTCATCTTGGTCATTTTATTTGAATTCAGAGGTCTATGTTAATCTTTGATTTATTCTTCATATGTGATTTCCTGTGTCCCTCTTCTACTTTCTATAAATGGTAAAGACACTTCAGCATTTGCTGTCTTCCAGTGGCAATGAATATCCTGTAGTTTGGACCATCAGAACTGTCATTATTGCATCAACAGGAGAAAGTATACTGAAGCACATTAGGATTTATAAGAAATCCTGTTCATCTCAGATATGCCCTATCTGTATCTCTATATGGCACTGGAATGATGTTTAGTAGGATTTCTGCTATTGAAGTGTTTAGATTATTTCATAACTAGTTTTACAGATTTTTGATGATCATTTTTTCTTCCTCAAGGTTATTCATGAAGTGTTCAGTTATAAAATCAGAATGTTTTTCTTGTTATGTTTTTGAAGAAATATTTCTCTTCAGAAATCTGGTTTCCATTCCAGTTACCTTCATCCCTTATTTGCTGTTTACAGTTCATAAGTTCAATTTATGTGAGAGTCTGTCTATAGTAAAATGGGCACAGGGTATCTGAAATTATTTAACATGGACCAAATATATACAGTAAGATTTGAAAATCAAAAAGAAGAAAACTCCAGCAAACTGTGTCACAAAAATAACGAGGCTATTCCTAAAAGGATTCAATATCTTGCCTCTCTACTGAAGAACTATTCATGGCATGGTTTGACATATTTGAAGAGAAGATGTTGAGAAGCGTAGGATTCCTTGAAACATCTACTCTTCTCTCCATGTCATTCTCCAAAGAACTTGACTGTGAGATATCTTTGGAAGCATCTCTTAGCAGTTGCTCCTTCAGAGCTACATTTTTATTTAAGAACTGTCTTCTTTTCCAGAATTACTGCAATTTAACTACTGTACAAGGAGATATAATATGTAAAAGTGTTTGCCTATATTAACTTAATCCTCCTATCCTGCAGTTTTATCCAGCTAAACGGCTTGACTCTCGTTTGACACATCTGTTAAGTGCCACCGAAGGCAGCAAATATTGATTGAGTCCTATTAAAACATGTACTTTCTGTCATAAAGAATTGATGAACCACGTTTTTCTGTCGTTATGAAACCTTTAATAACACGTCTCTTTAGCAAAACTTAGTTTGGGCTTTTGGCCGGATAATCAGTCATAGTTGAAATATTTTTCAGAGAATAGAATGAATGAAAAGTAGTTTTGAACAGACTTCACTGCCCACTGCAGGCATAATCTCTCTCTCAAGCTCCATAGCATGTCTAAAAAGATGTATTAGAAGAAGGGGAAAAAAAGAAAAAAATGGTGCCCTCTGACCAAGTGCAATTTTGTGAGAGTCTGGATTTTGAAACCCAAATAAATTGTGAAGTGATTTTTCCTCTGCTTAGACTAGCTCTTTTGACCTCTGGAGTTTTCTATTTGCATAATTAAATATTTCATTGAGTTGTTGTTCAGTGTTTTACCAGAGTGGATGACAATGGCAGGAAGCAAGGGTTATTTTTCAATTTTTCATTTTTATTGCCTCTAAAACATAATATGCAGCCTTATTTATTTATATGTGATAGAAGGTAGGATTATGATCTTATACTCTTTTGCAATTCAGTGTTACCGTTTGTCCTCTTGCGTGGTTATGTTATGCTCAGTTTCTTTTATCAAACATCTTCTGCTAAACTTTCCTCAGGCTGTGAGCATTGGCTGTGCCAAATTCTTGAGATGTATAGTGAGCAATGCCAGTGCCTTCAGCTGACAAGTTTTGAGCTGTACAGTGTAATCCAGGACCTGTTTTATTGTCAACGTGTTGTTAGAAAACATATTGAGTAGGAAAACACACATAATTATGATAAATGCTTGCAAAAACTAGCTGAAGGACACAAAGCATGCAGAGAACAGAAGCTGTAGGTAAGGAGAGGAGTGGTGTGAGATGTGTAAATCAGTAAAAATAAAAAAAAAAAATAAAAAAGGAGATAAAGACTGTTTGTCAGCTTAACGAAGATTCTGATCGTGCAGACTTCCAAATAAGTCTTTGGAAGCCCCATTTTTGAGATACTTAAAATTAGACTGGACAAAGCACTAAGCGATGTACTAGTTAAATTCCTTACCATTAGAGAGATTGCCTAAATATACTTCCGTGGTCTGATTTTCTGTTATGATTTTCTGAAGATTTTATTCAGGCTTTCATTTGCCTCCATGATAATAAATAGCCCTTTGGAAGTTTGAAGCTGACATTTGAGTCTTTAATGAAAGTTTGTTTTCTGACTCTGATTTTTTCATGAATGCCAGACTGCTGGCTGTGATTTTGTTCTCCGTGAGCAGCAAAGCATACATTTAAAACATAGGCACTCACACAAGGTCTCACAATGGGCTCTGCAAACTAATTTGAGAAAATTAAATGGGTCAAATTGTTAGTCTCTCCCTCCTTACAATATCCTTGTAAATGTGCTGTTAGAGCATAAGTAAACCATTGATCTTCAGATCTTCACTACTCCTGGCAAGATGCATCCTGTCATTAGAGACATAAGTGCCTAGCTGTGTTTGTCAGTACTTGAACTTTGAAAGATGAAACAGTTTTAGTCCATACTAGTGTGCATAGTGTGCACGTATGCGAATACAGTGATACCACTCCCCATGCAGCGAGCATTTCTGCTGCTGGCACTGTGCTTGGTCTGAGCTTGGCTTCCACCTGCTTCATCCTTGGAACTGACCACTGTGGCTACTCACAGGACAATTTTGGCAGCAGCAGGGTACAGATGCAGAGTTTGGGAATACGTTTTTGAAGTAGTTGTGTCTGAGTGTCTTCTTCCCAGCTGATCTTCTCAGTAGTCTTGTCTGCCTGGACTTCTGGCACTGCTGGCAGGTCAGAAGTTGGGGTCAGTCTTTGTGGCTTGCTGTCCTTCCCAGAAAAGCACTTGTTGATGATTAGTGCTTCTGAAGGAGCTAAAAGCTATTTTCATATTCAACTTTAAAAGTAAGTTCACTCTGGAAATTCTCATAGAATTCATATAGAAGTCTCTTGAAAATCACGTTTAATAATGTAAATATGGAAAGACTTCCATTGACTTCCATTCTCTTGTTGCAAATTTGCTTTGCTCAACTAGTGCATGGCAGCATTTTTCTTTATTGTGAAACAAAGGTTCCTAACAGGATCATAAAGGTTCTTGAAATAATTTTCAGAATATGTAGCAGAACAAATCTAAAGTTACTCGTGTACAGTGCAAACTCTTGAATATATTTGTAAAACAGTCACCATCGTTTTTACAGCAGATAGGTCAGAAAGCATTTATTCAGCTCTTACAGTTCTCAGCAAGTAAAAGAGGAACCAAAAATCACAGCTTCTTCCTCCAAGTAGGATGGAAATTAAACACTTTGTTCTCATCTAGGAAGTTTTGTTATATGAAGGGGCATCTCTGCAGGCAGATACACGTCCTTCCCTACTCCTTTAAATCTGTAAGTAAGGGAAATAAGTAATGCTGCAGAGCTTGGACAACCCAAAGGAGCCAAGTCCATTGCCTTATTGTTTCATTCTCTCTTACTTTGCTACCAATTCTGAATAGCTACTTGAAGACTAATTTTCAGATTTACTGTTCTCTCATGTCTCAAACAGCACTGGTGGAAACAAGGTATAGTTGATCCCTTGGGTGTCTCACAAATTCCCTTTCATGAGTCATTTTTGTATGCAGAGTTTGATAGCTAGCTGAAAATTGAAATATGTGTGCACTTGCAGTAGTGAGTATTTACAGGCTTTGTCCAATTAATCCTTTATAATTTTGTGGTATTGCTATTCTGAAGGTTACAACAAACATACACAGTTGCAAACACCATCCAGTACATCTGCAAAGATTTTGTAGATGGTTTTCTTCTGAAATAGTTGTCTTCTCATCTCGAGGAGGCCAAGAGAGGTAACCTTGTTGCCCTCTGCAGCTCCCTGATCAGGGAAAGCAGAGGAAGGTGCCAGGCTGTGCTGCTGGGAACTGATAGTAGGGTGTGAATAGCATAAAGCTGAAGCAGGGGAGGCTCAGACCAGGCATTAGGAAATGTTTCTTTTCTTTGAGGGTGATCAAACACTGGAACAGGCTACCTACAGAGGTAGTTAATACCCCAAGCCTGTCCATGTTCAAGAGATGTTTGGACAATGCCCTCATTAATTTAACTTTTGATTAGCCCGAGGGCAGTCAAGCAGTTGGTCTCGATGATCTTTGAAGGTCCTTTCGAAATGAACTGTTTTATTTTAGTCTAATCTGAAATACAGTGACTTATGGTGGCCTTGAAAGATATCCAAGTTATTAGTAGCTTGTTGTGAGCAAGGTTATTATGACTATTTTACTTTGATAAGCGCTGAAGGCCTGTAGGACTGTTAAGTTATTAAATAGAATATCATAGGAAATAAAGGAAATTATCTTCACACTGGATTTAATGTGACATCAGGCCAAAATTTGTGTCTTGCTTTCAGTATCTTTTTTTCTACCCAAAAATACCCAGTAATGACTTAAAGCAGAAAGTGAATGTGACTTAGAGAAGAAGAGCGTATTTGAGTAGTTTTAGTATTCTTATTTTTCTACCCTAGGGAGGATTTAGGAGAAAAGGAGATAAAAATATACTTCCCAGTAAGGTGATAATATACCTTATCTTTCCTCTCTGGAAACACTGTTAATTCCTGGTCTAGAACAAACAGAATTTGTTTTGTTTTTCTTTTCTTTTCCCTCTGATTTTAGTAGACTGGGAATTGCTATGAAAAAGAAAAGAAAACACCAACAAAAAACCCCACGCCTGTAGGTTTCAAGGAAGCAACTGTTCAGCTGTTAATACGAAACTACTCGGGCATCAGACTAGAACTGGAACCATAACTACATTTTTTAGCATAAAGCTGGTTCCCATTTGGGGCTAAGGAAAGACATTTATTCTATATTACTGTGAATGTACAGGAGCTGGGTTTTCCTGTGTAACTGTGAAGCATCAAAATGACCTTATTTTCTAAGGCACTGGGATAATTTTGGTAGCTCACTACTGTTGGAGCTGGATACTCAGAGTATGAGTCTATTGTTATTTTGCTGATTAAACAGTACTTTATACTCAGTTTTTTGGACAAAATTTGCAGTGGAAGAAAATTGAAGTGGCAAAATAGCAGTGGATCAGTGTGTACAGCAGGATGTACGGAATAGGCTTTCCATGTCAAAAAAGTAACTTGCTCTGCCTCCTGAAATGATTATGTCTGCCTTGCTACACATCTCCAGATGTGTGACAGAAGTAAATAGTGTGAAACTTCTCTTCTGCAGACCCTCTCTTTCTGCCACTCTATTTATATCCCTTTTTTCTTCCGAAGAAAAATAATGAAATGATTGTGATACAAAATCTATTATGGAACAATCTAAAATATTTTGTTTAGGCTGATAAGCAGGTGACTGTTGATTGTTTTTTGTTTGGTTGTTGGTTTTTTGGTTTTTTTTGGTACATTATGTAGTCTTTAAGTTGTATGCAAGGTTACGTAGGCTAAGACAGTCAGCAAAACTACTCTCAAGCTTTCAGTGCATTATACATGGAGAACTATGTCATAAGAAGGGAAGGAAAGCACAGTACCAAGTCACCTTGTTACTCTGTCACTATGTTACTCTAGAGCTTTCTACTAGCAAACCAAGCAGACTGGATTTGGGAATGAGGTTGCATTTCTCCCGAACTGAAAAAGTGCCAAACTAAGAAAATACAAAGCGTTTCTGCTCTGTGGCTGCTCCACAGCAGCATGACAATGAGCTGTCAGTTAAAAATGTAGGTGTGAAAACAAACGTAATGGGGAGCAGAGAGTATCTGTCTCTTGTGGCATGTAAGAAATTTCATAATTTCATTTTTCTTGTACATTTTGTACATGTAAATTGTACTGCTTAGCAGTGTTTTAATTTTTTTTTGTGTGTGTGGAGACTAGAAGAGGAAAAGTGTCTTGTTGAATAATAGGGATTTGCTTGGTTGCTTTAATTGAAAGCTGTTTGGAAAATATCTGCAGAACAATGCAAATGCAGTTGAGCAGAAGAGGCTTAAGAAAAACAGAACTTAGTTGCTGGGAATCTTATTAACTCTTTAAGTAGATGCTTTTCTTAAAAAGAGGAAGTGTGGAAAGTAGCTGCTTTGGAAACTCTTCTAAAAGGAAAACGATAAGAAAATAAAGTGAATTCTGGAAGGAAAAGAAGAGAGTAGATTATACTAGAAATAGCAACACGAAATGGGAGACATGCTCAGTGAGAGTATTAGGGTTTGCATTAAGATCCTTGCTCGTGTTTAGTCACTTAAATATGGGAGTATCCTTAATATTTAGTGTTTATTTTCTTCCTGTTTTAACTGTTTCAAGAGTAATTTTTGTTTACATATGTTTTTACATATTTGTTTACAAATTTACATATTTGTTTACATACATTTTTTTGCATATTTTGATCAGATTAACTTACACCAGAAAACTTTTCAAAATGACTAGGCATTCAATTTATGTTGAACTCCAGATTATGGAATATGGAACATTTTATTTCTTAACCTTAACATCTTAAGATATTAGAAGTTTAGTTGTAGACAGTGATGCAACAGCATTTTATGTTCAAGCTTTACAGACAAGCGACGTTTCATAGGAATTACGTCATTGCGTTATATTTCATATGTAGCCTTTTACTGATCTCTGGGCACCATCTTCTGTGGTGAATTACAGAAATCCAAATGATAAATGGATCACCATGGCTAAAGCCTTCAGCTCAGTGAATATCCTTTTAGTATAATAAATAATAAAATTATGGATCTGGCACCTCATGCTAACTGCTCATTTGAGTTCAGTAAAGAGTAAATCAGGACCCCTGAATCTGTGCATAGGTTTGAAGAGGAATTAAGGTGAATGAAGAGAGTATCTAATTATTTTTTTCAAATTATTTCTAGCTAATTGCCACTGCTAAAGTTTTACCACTAGTTTTACCACTTACTGTGGATACTGCCACATGTCACCGTTGATTTTGTATTAGTGGCTATATCTTGATTTGGAAAAAGAAATTTTGGAAAAGAAACATTTGAATGCTACTAGTGTGTAGTTCTTACTAGAGCATTTGTCGTCAATTATTGCTGTTATCTCTCATAAGGAGGATAAGAAGGCTGACATAAATATCTCCCAAGAAAGTAGAACAATGACCAGTCTCGTTTTTATTTGGTGGAGAGAGATGATGAGACCAAAATAATACTGCCATTTCTTCTCCCTGTGTGCTAAGTAGATGCATTAGTATTGTATTTTGCTGTGCTAGAAATTACTAAGATTGCTCAAATGAACAAGACTGAGAGCTTAATTCTGTTCCATCTTTTTCATCTTGCTGAAATTACTGACAGGGTAGCAATCCTTGACTTTTACTGATAGATAGCTGTACTCTTTCTGTAGCTTGATTTTATATTTGGGATGCGATCTTTTACATCTTTACTGCACTGCACTGCAGTACTGTAGGTAATGTGCAGGTAAGGCAATGCATCAGAATCCCTTGGCCAGAAAAACCTAGTTGCTAAGCTGGAAGGAAGAAGGTGGGAGCAAACACCGGTGTTTGTCTGAATTGCCTTAGCTGTTGAACATCTCAAACAAGCCTAGCTTTTAGTTTTCACATATGTCTTCTTTTTCTGTTGTTTGCTTTTTGTTTTTGTTTTTTTAATTTGTTTTCTTGTTTTTACAATTTCTTTGGAAAGATGCATAAATAAACAAAGAGGCTCATTCTTATTATTGTTTGCAGGTTTCCAACCTGTACCTGTATGACAGTGTGCTCATGCTAGCCAATGCTTTCCACAGAAAACTGGAGGACAGGAAATGGCACAGCATGGCAAGTCTGAATTGCATGAGGAAATCCACCAAACCTTGGAACGGAGGACGATCCATGCTTGAGACTATTAAGAAGGTGAGAATAGACAAACCACAGTTGTCTGAGAGATTGAGTTGTTTCAGTTCTCCTTGAGATTAGCTTTTGAAGAGGCTTTTGACCTCTGTTTAACTTTTATTAGAAGGAAGTTATTTACAACTTCAATAAATGATCTACTGTTAATAAAGCAAATGATTTATTGCAAACAAATTACACACTCTGCAGCATTACTGCAGTGATGTGTGTTCTATGTCTGTTGCTATCATAGCTACCTCTGGTGGAGGTCATGTGATTAGAAGTAGTCACATAGATAGATGTGTTCATTTGTTGTAATCCTTTCGTCAAGAAAGCTTAAGGGGCTCAAGGTGCCAATCAACAACAAGGTTTAAGTTTTAGGTTCCAATTACTGCTGCTCAGCTAGCTTCGTAAGTTAGTTGAGCATTGTTAAATATCTCTTTTTGTGGTGTAGCCCAGAGCAAATGCAGTGTGATTTAGCTAAGTTGTTTAAACTGTCTTGCAGTATGTTGAATTAATCAAATATGAACAGTACTGTGACTTTACAGATGCATGGTAACCTCTTATACAAAAGGTATTTGATCACAAATACTAGCTGAAAAAGTACTCATACTTTAACAACTTTAGCATGTATTCGTAAAAGCAACCTGTTTATATAAAGGAGTGGTTGCTCTGCAAGTAATGCCTCCTACTTGTTTCCATAGAAATTACAACAGATACAAAGCACAATAACACTATTTGATAGAGCAAATTCTCAGCTACAGAACGAGTACATAGTCGTGTAGGAACTGGAAGAAAATAAACACTAAATATTAAGGATACTCCCATATTTAAGTGACTAAACACGACATAGTCACTACCATTAGCTGCGCATTTTTGCCAGTGATGAACAAGAGCCTGCATACCACTCTTGTAGTAATCTGCACCAGCAGAGGTGACCTGCTCTTGCCACTGCTGAAATGCACCACCTCTCTCTGTTCATATCCCCTGTTTGGTCTCTACAAAATTCAGCAAGTGTCAATGAATGTCAGTGGGTGCAATTTTTTCCACACTGAAGAATTCATTTCCACTTCTTTGCTTCATATGCACTTCCATGTCAAATGCTGTTCTTTCAGACTGCCCCTCTGCTGCTGTCTGTCGCATGGCAACAAAAAGTAATGGAAGATTGGTGGGAAGGTTCAGCCTTTACTGCCATGCCACCAACAGACACCTCTGACATGGTCCAACATAATAAAATAGATGGCATTACTTTCAAAGTAGTCCATGTATATTAATGAAATGTTTTTGCTCTACTGCTGTGGAATGCTCTGACAGTCTTAATGAACATGATCTTTTGTTACTAAACTCCAAATTTAGGTTCATCTCAAGTTCCTTTGCTGCAAGCACAAAACAAATGTACTGATACTTTTACAGAGAGGTTTTAAAAGTTCTTCAAATTTCATCTTTTCTTCACACCTCTCCTGTAAGTACAGAAAGTATTACTTTTTCTTCTGGACTTGGAGTTCATGCCTTTGAATTCAACTCCAGAACTCAACTGACTGCTTTCAGTTACACTGACAGGACCGTTGTTTGATGTTCCACCACAGTCCTGTTTTCTATTGTCCTTTTCTATGAAGATAAAGACCTGAATGACTTCTTAACACAATTTACAGCGGATATGTTAGTGTTAGAGCCATTTCCTCAAAAAGCTAGTTGGTTTTTTTTTTTTTTGTATGTGTATGGCAGTATTTGAACTGTTGAAGAACATGTGGTTGCTATATTTAAGTTTGCTGTAAACATTTTCAGAGTGGATTTGTCATATCTTTAATAGAAACAAGTGTTTATAAAGGCAAATTTGTTCTATTGTGAAATTTTTGAAAATTGTTTCCTTAGGGCCATATAACTGGGCTTACTGGTGTTATGGAGTTCAGAGAAGATGGCGCCAACCCCTATGTTCAATTTGAAATTCTGGGCACTAGCTACAGTGAAACATTTGGCAAAGATGTCCGGAGGGTAAAGATAAGCTTTTCTCTTTTGTTTTTCTCTAAATAATATAAATTCTACTTTACAGGATAAGGTGTAATTTTCTGAGAATGAGTTACCGCTACAGCACAGAAGAAATTTACTATTAAAAAAAAATATTTTCAAATATCTCACATGCTTAAGTGTTGAAAGTTAATTTCATTCTAGTAGGGAAGAGTCCTGCAAGTTGTTTCAACATATACAGTAATGATACAGTTCCATAACAGTACTATGAACATAATAGTTAAGACTGCACAATTCTACTCATATATTTTATTTTTAATGAATATACCATTGATATAACTGATACTTGTTTTACTAAGGGAGCTAACTGTAATTGTAAATTACCTAACATAGAAAGGCGTAAGATATAACTGCCTTAAGAATTTGAGATAAATAAAGTAGAAACCTCTAGAGAAGATAATTTGAGAAGCAGCTGATGTTATATTGCACAAAGTAAAGGATACGCTATTGGTGGTAGCTAGTGGAACAAGGACCAGCTAGGATTAGATGACAGAATGGTTCCATATGGTCAGTAACATAAAATGTCATGGACTGTGAAGGCCACCAAGAACTTGTTTATGCAGAGGGAATGCTTCAAAAATAGTTGAAACTCTAATTGAACAGTAAGATTTTGATTGGAACACAGTCTACAAACTGTCCCTATACTGGTCATCTGGTTTAAATGCTAATACTATGTAGTCAGTGGTTCCTGTATTAAGCAGAGTTGAAAAGGGCAAATTCCATACAGAATTAATGTTTATGATATTTTCTTCATTTGACCATTCATTTCTGTGTTTTATTTTTATTCACCTGAATTATACCAGCCTAAATGGAAAAAGAAGTAAAGAACTTGTATTTACATTATCTTTTTAAATAGCTCAACCTGAGATTCAGAGTCTACTTTGGCATGATTATTCTGGACATGCAGCCAAAAGCTGCATATCTGTTAGGAATTCCAAAGAAGGAAAAAAAGCATTTGAACTGCATAAAGCTAATATAATTGAAAACCATCCATTGCCAGAAAATGTCTCTGAAGACTTCAAACTGGCTGTGTACCCCCCTGTATTGTCATGACCAGAAAAGGCTATTCCTCAGTCCACTGTGCTTAATTTCTAGAAGTTTTCTACTGCAAATAGGTCTGAGTACTAGCTGAATGATGAAAAACTAAGATCGTTTTGGAAATAGTGTTGCTGATTTAATAAACCAGAATTGGCATAGGAGACCTAGGAAGAAATTCAGCTTTATAAGCAGTACATACATGAGTTTATGGACAAGTACATAAAACTAGAATCCGATTCTGTTTGAGATGATTTGGGAGTATTCTGCTGTGTTTCTAACTGCCACTACAGAAAAATATGAGTGTCCTGTCAGTGCTGTGTTATCCTCAGCAGACATCTCAGGTGCCGTGGGGCAACTTGTTCCGTTCCATTTTGATATATGCTTCCCAAATGACTTTGAATAAATCACATAATCATTTTGTGCTTTGATTTCCTTTTTAGTAAAATTGGCATAATTATCATGCAGAATGTTTGAGGCCTTAAATGAAAACTAGGATATGTTAGTATATGTTATTCCTTTTTTCTATAGTGTGCATTTCATGTAGATAGAGAGGCTCTGACTTCAATATGTGGAGCGCAGTGACCACAATGGGGTGTAATCCAGATGTGTGGAGGTAACTAACATAGCAGTAAAAAGAAACCTCAAGGCAAAGAAATGTGAAAAAAGACTAAGTTGGAAGATAACTAAAATGACTGAATTGATGTAATACTGATCACTTTGATACCTAATTTGCTAATTTGTAATTAGGTGATTAATATAGAAAAGCTTAACTCTTTGGATGTTAAATGCAGAACATATTTTCAGAAATGCAGGGGAGTATAATTCTAAATGGGTGGAAAACTGTTGGCTGTATAATACTACTGTGAGTTAAAATCTAGTTCTGAAAATGAATCTTTTAGTCTGAGAGAGCGAGCGAGAAAGAGAGGGGCAGAGACTGAGAGCAAAAATTCAGCTATATGCAAGAGCACATGCCCAGCAGCCTACAGAAGAACTTCGAATAGAAGATATTTCTCAGAGCAAAACTACCATGGGACTAGTAGTATTCAATTATTTTGACAGCTTGACTTTTTATTATTGCAGCAAAAATATGTTATATCTCAGAAGTATTTTTAAAAGCTTCAGAAGTTGTTCTTGTCTTTATATTATTTGAGTGAGAGATCAATTCTGATTTATTGCCAGTTGTTTCCGTACCAGCCTTTCTGTGGATTTAGCTGTGGAGGGGCACTTTTTCATGAAAACACATGTTCCTTTCTGCATGGTTTTCCTTACCTCTATATGGAAGTCTTCTGTACCTATTCAATCCTGCCTTGACCCTAAAAAAGCCTTTATACTTAGGTTGTGTGACAGTGTGGAGCAAAGGAATATAATACTCAGTGTTGAGGCTGAGAGTGAATCCAGTCAAAAGCTAAGGTACCATAAGACTCAACATTCATTAGAGAGTCTCTCAGTAATCATTTCCATTAGAAGAGTCCTAGGAGCACATTGATGAGGGTTTGATTCTCAACTGTTTCCTGAGATCTCATCTTTTTGCAACCTTGATTGTTTTTCATTCTCCACAGGTGTGACTGAATTATGAGTGCAAGTAAATACATGTATTTCCTGTCTCAGTATATATTTTCCTTTCTTCCAGAACTGTACCATCATGATTCTGTGGCAAAGGTTGATAGCAACTTCCATTTACTTTTTGTGTATTCTCTTTTAGATTGTTTAGGCAGACCTTAATGTCAGGAAAACTTCAGAAAATGCTCTATTATCTTTGGTTTCAATACAAAAGAGTGGGAGCAATCCCTTAAGTCTACTGTCTTGCTTCTGGTGATTGCCTTCTATTCACTGTGTGCATATGGAGTTTGAGAAAGCATGGCCTATTCATGCTTAAAAAAAGAGAGCAGCGTGTGTTGACCAGTCAGGACATTTGAAGGTTGAAGATTAAGATTGTCAAAGAAACTAAAAAGATTTAATTGCCTACTACTTGATGATTGTTGTGTGATTTATGTTCCTAGTGTATGTAAACACCTTCAAAGTAGCAACCCAAGCATTTGTATATTAAAAAACACAGATAAAAGGCCTAAAAACCTGGGAAATACAGAGACTGAAGAAGTATAAAACATAATGGAATAACACAATCAAGTGAAAAGACTAAGTAAGGAATTTTAATAGTTGATGCCATGCTAATGTTTGAAATTCAATGACACTGGAGTGAAAGAATCGGTGAACGGAAAACAAGCACAACTTTGAGGAGGAGGAGAGGAATAAAAGAAAATAGTGGTGTAAACTGTTCAGGAGAAGTCTATGGAGCAGCTGGAATAGCCTGTTACATTCAAAGCCCTTTGAGATTTTAATTGGCAGCTGATAGACACTTTCTTCTCATTTCACTTCTCATGCCCGCTCCCCATGCTAGACTGTATGCATCAAGCCCAGTATCAGCCCTTATACCTATAATTGCTGGAATACTCACCACCACACACTCTTCCTCTAAATGTAGTAGAGTTTACCAACATTTCTCTCTCTTTTCTCATTTAAATTTTTTTTTTTTTGTCCTTTAGTCATTCATTTATTTTTACCTACATTCAATCATCTAGGTTGGAAAAGATCCTTAGTGCCACAGGGGACGTGGATGGGTAAAGTTTATTTACATTTTTATATCTTCTATCTTAAGCTTCCTTTGGTTCATTCCCAGCACTGGCAGTGGCTGAAGGTGGTCATTAAGTCCTTCACTGTTGCCAGCTGTAGCATGGAGTTGAAGGTACTTAGCTGCTTTGTGGAATGTTTTAACTCTGATGGAGGAGGATTATAACAAAATATTTAGCTGCTAACATCAAGAAATTGAATGAATCATATTATTAAAAACTGTATATTCCTAAGCATAGGGAGAACATCCCTTCAGAGCTAGTTTGTAATTTTCAATGGTAAACTATGCTATCACAGTACAAGAGATGTGAAGTGGGAAAAGAGGTCACAACTATGTTAATTTCCTATCTGCTCATCATCTATATTATTAAATGTTATTAATGAGAACCTTTCTGTAACTTTCTGAACAGCCGTGCAGGTTCATAATTCTTATATTTCTGCGCTTAGATGAATTTTCCACAATATAATAGTTTAATTATCCATCTGCGAGAGCAAAAATAAGGGAGTCAAGGCCCCAGGGTGGTATTCATAGCAGCTTACTAACTCCCAGTGATCTCTTGAGATATAAACTTGCTTGTCTCATTTGTCCACGTATTACAGAGAATATAATAACCTGTAGCTGCCCTTGTAGGCTTAGTTAGATAATACTTGTAAGGAGCTTTGAGATTATCTTCATCTTCATCCCTGGCAGGAAGAGCCTATGTAAGTGAGAAATCGTATTCTTTTTCAGGATATTTTATGACAGGGACCATATACACACACACACACACACACACACACACACACACACACACATATATTATATGCACACATATAATATATATTTTTTTAAAGCAGTCTGCAGTTCTTCCCCAGGCTGGCTGGAATGAAGGCAGAATTAATGGTTTACGCACATACCATATTTCAAAGGAAACATTCTGTTCAAAACAATAACATTTACCATTGGTTATTTATGTCAATTGGTATGTTTTCATTCTTTTTAAAGTAGATTTTCTTGAAAGACCATCTGCTTCCTAAACGCTCATATGTGTTTCATACAGTACCTCTGAGGAAGGTTGGAGAAGTTACTCTTCTGTGATACATTCCAAAGTTGCTGAAACCCCATTTTTGGAGTCTGATAAAATGCTTTGATTATTATGTTTAGATGAAGTTTCATCTTTATCATGATGATAAACCCTATGCTTCTTGCTAATTGCAAGAAGGAACAGCATTTTTAGGAATCTGCAGTATTAAGTGCTTTCATCTGTAAGAATATTGCCAAGTTGCATCATACGTTACATACTGAA
The DNA here is from genome assembly GCA_016647715.1 of Pavo muticus. Taxonomy (NCBI): domain Eukaryota; kingdom Metazoa; phylum Chordata; class Aves; order Galliformes; family Phasianidae; genus Pavo; species Pavo muticus. The sequence continues at coordinate 1,167,285 of JACDJE010000050.1, read as the reverse complement.
GAGAATTATTTTGGGTGCTTACAACTGTAATTGAATCAGTTTTACTCATATTGAAAAATGCCTAACTAAATTTCCTTACTTTAGACTTAAAACAGATGCTTGTCCATTGTCAGAGCACTTTGTAAACATGCACTTGGGTATAGTAATTCAATTTGGTATGTGTTGGCAAAGTGTCTTACAGCTGAGAAATAGGACTGGAGCCTCGACTACTTGTGATCTCTAAAGACCCTCTGTTACTTGGCAAAGGAAAGGGGTAATAGTCTTATTATGGGTAGAATGCAATTCTTGCATGTTTACATTTAGTTTAACTTTCCCTTTCTGCTTGAGTGGATTAAGTATCATGATAGAATAATTTGGAAAAAAGATTATTAAGGTTTTTCCTATAAACATATTGTGTCAAACCAAAGATAAATATAGAATATTTTCTTCAAAATAATAAACCTCCTTCATTCTCAGTTGTACTTTTCTGTTCAGGATGAATGTGAGAAGTAAAAATAAATGTATTTCTTGCAGATTCTGTGGGTTGAATTATTCATGGTGAAAAATATAGCTGAACATAGAGGAGTACAACAGAAGAAATATGAAGAACCTGAGTGTTTTTATTCTAAAATGAAGTAGAGTCCCTGTTTGCCCAAGTTCTGTAAATGAGTTCTTTGTTTTGGCAATTGAAATATTTTATGTTCTGTATGCTTTCATTGTAAAACTATAGCTGAATTATTCTACTCAATAACTGAAAAGAAAAAAGGTAAGTGAGTTTGGAAATGCTTTTTGTTGTAAATCTGGCACATTTTTTTTTAAAAAAGAAAACATTTCTTTATTTCATTTTATTTATGTTTGGGAAAATATTGCCTGCAGGACCTGTACTTTGTGTAAACTGTAACTTGTATTTGCAAACACAAAATACCTTGGAAATATTTGCAAATAGACCAGTGTCAACCCTCAGAAAGAGGGATGCCTTGCAGATTTTGTTTGGAAATCCTCTAAGCGTAAGATCTTGCTGGTATTCTCCATTGGAACATTGTCTGGCTGTTTATATGACATTTTCACAGAATGAATCTTGAGGCTAGATTTCAAAAAGCAGCCACATCTTAGTTATGATCAAGAGACAGGATACCTACAGTGATTAAGACACTGCTGAATCTTCTACATCCCATAAGCATCACTGCCTGTATTTAACATATTCTAATGAGTCTTGGGTGTAACATTTTCTCTGTGCACAATATATTGCGAGTATTTTGGAATATTGCACAAAAGTGAGGCATTAAGAGGATTAAAATCAGCCTTGTACAAAATAATTACATCTTTAACTGTGGAGTTTCCATCAAAGCTCCTGTAATTTAGTTATGGATCTTAGGAGAATATTCAGTGAGATGAAGAGAAAACCCCTTTCAATAGATGAGTTCACTTAGAATTTTGTTCTCATCTGTGCCTTGTGCAGTTATTTCCACGTGGAAGCAGGTCAGAATTTGGTAAGCTGTGCACAAAGAAAATAGGAAATACTGGAAAACAACTTCACAAATTCTAAGGAGGGAAATTACTTGCTATTCCTTCTTGCACAGCATCAGTGTGGAACTAAGGCAATAACCACAGACTTTATTTCCCACTCTAAGAAATATCTTCAAATCATTATGTTTAAAAATCACACCATTATTAGAAGAATTTGCTGTGAGGTGTCAGATGTGCTTTTTAGCGTAGTATCTCCTTAGCAAAATCACTTTGAAAGATACTGTTAGCACCAGAATACGTGCTCAATTATTTTAACTAACAAATCAAATTGATGTCATCTTGGCTTTCATGAACATATAAACTAGATCTTGTAGGTCTTCATTTTTAGCCTGATTTCTGTGTCAGGGACAATTGCAAGGACTGCATGTTGATGGAAACCATGCAACAGTTTCCTTTGGTAGTGTTTGAAATGTGTTTAATTCTGCTAAGCACTACTGTTGCTTTATATCATGTGGTAAGCTGCAACTACATGCAGCTGCATGGAGGAATCTATTATTTCAGCAGTAATTTTCGAATTCTGTGAAATCTTCATCTATATACTGTTCTGATATGTTCAATATGTCTAAAGGTGGGGAATTGACTGTAGGCAGTTAAGCTATTTGGTTGTGGCACAAAATCAGATTTGATAAGAAAAATGATAGTTTCAAGTCTTTTTGTTTAGCTCTATTAAAATAAACAACAGAAACAGAAGTTTAAACATTTTCTCTTTTATCTTTTGCTTCTGCCACTTCGTGTTGAAGTATATTACTGAATGCTAGTAAATACTCACTACTCACATCATCAAAAGTCAAGTTTAATGGCAGAATTCCATAGTGGTCAGCTGAGATGTGGGACATGAAGAATTTGTAGGTCATGTTGTGCCTCAAACTATCTAACTTCATTTAGCTCAGTTCCTTAGTTCCATTGTATTTAAAAAAAATAAAAATAAATAATAACGTTAATTCCTCGATTTACTCTTTTGAAAAGATGCACGCAAAAGGGCATTGGAGTTCTGATTGAACCTCCTTTGTACAAATGGGCTAACAATATTTGGCAGACATTGCCTGTCCGTGTTTCAGTTCCCAGCACAAACACCTTTAAATTCAGGACTTTTGTTTTCAAATGACAATGGAAACGCTCAATCTAACAGGTATTCAAGAAAAGCACAATCTACATGCAGTGTGAACTTGTGTCAAGGAAAGAATTCTGAAATACACCTGCTCTAGAACTACAATATCCCTTGATGTATGAATAAATGAATTTATATACTTGGGTAAAATAAACAGGCACAATAAAATTTGTTTTCTATTCTGAGACATCTTTTTACTGGAATGGTAACATTATCAAATGTAGCTAGTAACTCAAAATGGAAGATTCTTTCTGAGCATGATGTCTATGTATCAAGCTATCAGATTATGCTCAGATTATTGTATGTCTGTATTTTTAATACATTGAGTGACTGATGTACAGAAGTATTTATAGAGCTCCTCTGCCATATGATCATGAATAGGAAACATTTTTATGTAAAATGTTTACACTACAATATATTTAAGTAATGTGTACATATATTTTAGATGATTGCCAGCATGAAAAAAAGTATATGCTCAGAGGACAATACTAATTAAAAATATTGTCAGTATTTTAAAAAGCCAATTCTGTCTTGTTGCAGGCTATAATAGGATCATGGAGTGGCCTGAGTTGAAAAGGACCATAATCATCATCTAGTTTCAACCCCTTATTAAATGGAACAGTACATTTAAATTCTGCCTTAAATTGAATCCCCAAGATGCAAAAAAAAAAACTCCACCAGGCACGCAACACATTTATTGAATACCAAACTCACCAAAATCCACTGTTGATGGAGATTATTGGGAACAATTTCTAGAGATTGAATCTCTCAGAGGGATTACCCTGTGTGACCTAGGAAGACACTCCCTAGCTATTTTAACTGAAAAATGTTGTTGTCAGTAGCCTGGATGGAAAATTGGGTAAAGGTGATTTTCTTAGATGGCTGGATTCCAGGTCATGCTGAGCTTAAAAGATTGTTAACAACTGAAATGACATCTGGATCTGAAATGATGTATCATAATGAGTATCACAAAGAAGGGCTGTACTTTGTTGGCAGAGATCTCACAAACACAACTGTTATTTCATGAAGGCAGGGCAGACTCAGAGAGCTGTTAGTACAGCATAGACCAGACAGAAATGTCATGTAGATCTGAAGCCTGGTATCTGCACAGGCCAAATCACCTTTACAGTCAAAATTGTCTTATGAACACTTGCAAAAAACCATCTGACTGCATGCTGGAAGCACATCAAGTTTTTTATAAATAGAGTATTACGGAGAATAAAGCATGCACAATACTAGTACGGTATTCCATCTATGAATTTTAAGATGCCACAGAGAACCAGAGCGATGCAGCTCTCTTTCCTTATTCATTACTAACTTTTGTATTGTCTTTAGAGATCGCTGGTTGAAGAATGCTGTCTATTATCATTTAATTCTTCTTCAAAGGAATGAAGTAAACCTGTTTGAAACAGCATTTCTTTAATGTATTCAAACAGCTCTAGCCTATAAACATCTACTTCACTTACAACAATATCTTTCATATGAAAGAACAAGCTGTAAAGTTCTGTGCGTTTAATGATGAGATTTGAAGAACTTTCAGGTATTGGGCTCTATTGTAAAGCAGATATATTGGGAAAGAATCCACAGAGTCTGCTATAGTGGAGGAGTCAAAGAGAAATATGCTACTGTTCATTATCAAGCCAAGCAAGTAGCCAGATACAGGCTTGTTTGTTTTTGTTTTAGGAAAAGAAACTGCACAGGAGTAGTTGCTTCTGACGTAAGTTATTTGCTTAAAATTGAGTTGCCAAGCTCAGCTTCCCTGAATATCACAACAAGAAGAAAAAGGATTTGTTTAGTTATAGCAGTGAATTCCTCTCAGTCAGAATACCACCAGAAGGTCCCTTCCTACTGCTTTGCTTCAGGACAAGTGCTTGCATTTGTTCCAGCTCTGTCTGAAGTTTCTTTGCTTTCTTGTCTGGTCCTGCTGCTTCTGCTACTGTCAGAAAACTTTGATAACAAGTGGTGAGGCAATTCTTGTCTCCTCTGTGTGCTGTGTTCTGGGGTAGTATGTCTGTGGTGAAACTGGTGATGACAGTTTTTATTTTATGCAGTTAACTAACAGTCTGATGATCTTTCTTACTGACCTGACAAATGAATCTCTGGTTTCAGCAGGTTGACCCACTGTTTCTCCCTGTGCTGTTTGTCATAAGGTTTCAGATTCTTAAAGTTTTATTAGTTGATAAAGTAGATAGTTGAGCTGATATCATCTAGGGATGGTATATGACTGATACTAGTTCCTGTTTGTTTGTTTTAAAGTACAGACCATAATAAGTAATAATAATTTGGTAATAATTTATGTAACACAAAGGTTGATGGAGTGCAAAAATACATATTCTTTTACAAATCAGTCTAATGCTCTCAAAAAACAACACTTGGGCACGTAAATGATTGAAAGGCTGGCAGCATTCTGTCCCTTACCAAAAACTAGTTCTATACAAGCATAAGAATTGGCAGATGCTTACATGGATTGAAGAAAAACATAATCCAATGCCCAGCAACTAGGAGCATGGATGATATTTAATACTATGAGAACATTTCAGTTCAAGCAGTTCTAGCACCATCTATAATTTTCTCAAATGTGCAATTTATACAGCCATAAAATTAATAAAACAGTAAGCATGAGTTAGGATATTCTTTGCAAGACTGCTGTCTGAACTGTATTGAATCTAAACTGAGTTCTCTGTCACCCTCTGTACTCTCATTCAACACCTCATTCAATACCAGTCTACAAGGCCAGTGTAGCTACTTATGTTTCAGTAGCACCTGGAGGATATGGTTTTGTTATGCCAAAAAGTTGCACGTATAGTTAGATATATTTAGTAATACATAAGGCATCTAGTTACGTATTCAGAAAACTGCTATTGTAGTTTTCCGATACTGTCAGAAAAATGCTGTGGAAAAGTAAATTTTGAGAACATTCAGTATTGGAACTCCTACGGTGTGTTTGTTAACGTTTGGGGCTTCAGATTTTTCCAGGATAGGTATAACAAGCGCTGCTGCTCATTGTTCAAACCTATGATTAAAGCAATCTGTGGGGTTGATAAAGGAACATCTCACTTCTGGAGTTGAACCTGAAGTTGCATTTGCTTTTTTTTCTCTCTTCTATGTTTTAAAATCATTGTGTGTTATGCATTTTTTGATAGTTTTCTGAGTTTGCACAGTGATATCGCAAAGCAATTTCACTAGAAATTTTAAAGAGAAAGAAGCATTGCTAGTCCATGCTTTTACTGGGCCATACAAGGGCAAAAGAGAGCATAAAATATTTACTTATGTGCACGTAGGAAGTGAACCAAGCTTTTGTTATTATTTTTCATTAATTCTGATTAGTTTCTAAGTGTTTAGAGAACTTTTTCTCTATAGGCTTTCTGAAAGGACATTCTAGAGCTTCTTTAATTGAGCACAGATAGGGAGCACAGTAACCACTGAAGCAGAAAACACAGATTTGCTGGGTGAGCTAGCTTAAAATGAAAGGGTGACTCTGAATCTAGGGTACTGCCCACTGTGTCTGCTACTCTCATTACAGGATATCTCATTGGCTTTTGTAGTTAAAAGAGAATGTCCCGTCTTCTCTACATACCTAGATAAATCTTTTCTCAGTGTCTTGTCTCTCTAGGTTTGATTCTCCTCCTGTCACACATCCCCCAGTTTCATCCCCTGCTACAAGGTCCTTGACTGTGTGTTGCATCCCACACACTAGAAGCATCTCTCTGTGGAGAAAAGTCATCTGCCTCCGGGGAAGCCACGATCTCCCGTTTCTCCAAGCCACTTGGTGTGACCCCACATACAATCTGGCTCTAAGAAAATTGGTACCTTTCTCTGCTGCCTAACCACAGCCTTTTAATAGAAGATACCATGCAGTCATACAGTGAAGTGAAAAATTAAATATATTCCATCAATTCCACAAACCAATATGACAAACTAGAATTCAAATCAGTATTGGTTTCTTTTCTGTTTCTATTTTGAATCATGATGGAGGGTTGGTGAAAAGTCTGATGGAGCTTTACAAGATCTGTAAGTATGTCATTTTAAGTGGTTTGACTTAATAAAAAAGTAAGGAAAAGAAATTCCTACTGGTAAATCTCTAAGGAAGAAAGTGAGAAGTTTTCATGTTTTCATTATTTATGTGATGCATTGCCATAGATTTTGCCTGTGGGTGGGATTACAAGCCTTCTGTGTATTATCAATTCTAGTATGTCAGCCATGACTTACCACCTTCATAACGCTTTATCCAAGATGACTCCTGTTTGAGGCTTTTTAATAATCCATATACCATAATATTTCTCTATTTCTTCCATTCCCAAGAGGCAGGGCAAAGTAGTCATTTATCATAGCTCATAAAGAAGAAATATAAAAGGAAAATATGGGTTGGACTGCCTTTTGTTAATATATTCAACTTTCAGTGAGACTCAGATTTTATAAGGATTAAACTAAAGAGGTATTTTTCAGAATTAATCAAACATTTAAGGTATTGAATGGAAGTGCCTTCAGAACAATTACTGCACTTAGATTAATTTCACTGTATAATTCACTACGATTTTTCAGGCTCACAAAAGAGACCATAGGAGACCAGTGCTAGAGCTCAATTTTAGCAAGTATGCTGCTAACAAAATCTTTCTGGGTCAACCTCCTTTGTGCATCAAGGTAGTACATTACTGAAACAGGCGAGACGGCAGGGCCTCTCAGCTTTCTAGCAAATCGTTTCCCCATTGCTGACTTGGTGTAATCATTGAGGTAGATCTGTAGAGTGTAACATAGTTTGATATTGGAAAATCTGATGAGGATATGAGAATAATTACTGTCTGACAACTGATTCATCTGTGAGGAGTTGGAGGTGCCACCACTAAAACCTTTGTCTCTACCACAGGGAGACTCTGCTTGGGAAAATCAATAACCATCATCTTAAGGGAAGCTTTCCAGTTGGAAAGTGTATCTCCTGATAGAGGGAATGAGATTGGACATTCTTTTCTCTCTGACATATCTGAAGCACATTAAACTGAAGTTTGTTGGCACTGCCTGGCATAAAGCGGCATTCTCCTGCTTCCTATTTGCATTAATTTTAAGCTTCTGATGTTTTTAATAGCTTTTTTGTTTTGTTCGAGAAACAGTGTGTTGCAATTTCTGCTTATTCTATATATTGTTTGTAATACCAGTTAGTTATAAAATGTCATTGGAAATTTATAAGTGCTCTTATATTGTTTTACTCTAATAAAAACAGGAAAAAAATTTCCTTGCTTGAGATATGCAACTTGCGCTTATACGTTATCCTCTGGCTTCAGTTGAGGAGAAGAGTATAATGCATTTATTGACCATTTACAACACTCCAGAGGTTCAGCAATGTGCTGTTCCTGTTGCCTACCGGATGATCTTTTTCAGTTCTCACAGTTACTAAGCAAAATGCACTTTAAAGATCTACACTAGTTTGGCTGGGATTTATGGTAGGCGCCATATGATACTTACTATACATATTGATACTAAATTTTGGAGCTGTCAGTCTGTTTTCTCACCAATGGAAAAGCTTTATGACGAGAAGTAGAAGAGTCAGCTGGGTCTCCTGAAAGGATGGGAGGAATTGGACCAGGAAGGATCTCCTCAGCCCCTTTCTCTCCTGTCTCTCCTAGTACAGCCTTCCCACATTAGTAATGCTCAGTTGCTCCAAGGTAGTTAATCAAGCAGTAGCAATGATTAAATATCGTTCCCTATAGTTGAATTAACTTTCTAGATGTAGATAGTATAAAATAGGTACATTGATGCATCTACTGCCTCTCTGGTTTTAATTATTTCAGAAATCCTGTCCATTTGGAATTTGTAATAACCATAAGTATTTCCAAAATTTGGATATTCTGAATCAGTGGCCTCTGTAGAGGCAGACTTTCTTGCTGAAGTGAGGCATTATAATTCTGATTTTGAAGCATCCCTCTAGAACATACCATTTCTCTAGTTCTACACTGCTTCAGTCAATATTGCATGACCCAGTCCAGCAAGACACTATATAGATTAATGACGCTACAGATCAATGAGAGGAGGAAGTGATTGCTTTCTTTCATCCGTTCTCTCCATCAGAAATTAACCCACCTTAACCCTGAAGCCATTTGTGTGTCTGTGTAAAGACACGATCCTGGCCACTGTCACTGCTTCAAATTGTTTTCCATGCTTCCCATTTCCAAGAATGAGCATTAGCAACAGAATTTCGGATAGAAATTGGACTGTTAGTTTGATCCATCTTAATTCCAGAGCTTCTTTAGTTCCCGTAGACATCTCAAAATGTGTAATGACAAAGTAAATAGGGCATAAACCCTAGCAGAGCAGAGCAGTCCTCTGTGGGTGAGTGAACCAGGAGCCCAGGCAGCTAATTATAGTAATCCTAGAAAACAGTTCATAGAATGAATAGTGAGAAAACGACCTCCAGCTGGCCTGTAACTTAAACAAGCTGACAAAGTCTATTGAATTAAATACTGGTTTAATTGACAGCAAGTCTGCTGAAATCCAAATCAGGGCTAATTTTATTGATTTCCTGAAGTATATTTATTCTAAAGCATGCCTTGTCATGGGTGCCTCAGACTTCTTATGTCCCAGTATGCTGAATTGCAAATTTAGATATTCTTTTGTTTTTTGCTGTAAACCACTTACTTCGACATGGTAAGTCTTTCAATTGTATGAAAGATTATAATATACACAAACTTGTATATACACATATGTGCATGTGTAGATTTCACTGAATCTTAATTCCTTTATGGCATATTGAAATCTGCTCTTCTTGTCCGTCACTTTAAAAAAATGTAATAAATGAAAGTCAACAAAAGGCAGTTGTTCTGGCAATATTCTGAGAGCTCTATATGGACACATAAGAAGATGAAAAAAACATAGCATTAAGATTTGATGTTTTACTTTGGTGTGCTGACTAATGCTGTCAGACTTTGAGAAACAGCATGCCCAGTAGAAATGTAGGGATGTGAGAAAAACAAAGAATTTATGGGTAATAATCCTTAATAAACCTGACAACCGATGTCAGATATTTTATTTAGCTGATTACAAACTGGAAATATGGGCATGCTTTCCAGCTAGTGCATTAAGACGTAAAATAATATTGCTGTAAGGAAGAGTCTTTATTATTTTCTCTATATAATATTTTGAAGACGGTCATACGATCTCTCTTCTAGTGCTCTGGACTAGCCCCCAGACCTGGGGGGCTAGGAGCACAGGAGATGCTCAGCTCTCACGCTTCCTCTCAGCAGAGAAGCCAGGCTCCAACATGCCACCAAGGTAGCACAGCTGGGTGAATTTTGTCAGGTCACCACACTGGGAGTGCAGGCTCACATTTGTTCAGATGATGCACAACATGCTCGCATGCCCCAAACATGCTGCAAAATGCTACAAAGATGTTGACATCTGTGATGCTCCAGTTTCCTCTAGCAGCTGGCGCTGGAAGTTCCTATCTAGCTTAGCCACTGGTGAACGCTTGATAGATACTTCCCAGCAATGCAAAAAATTTGATAATAGGTTTCCTAGAGTTCAGAAGGAGATGGAGAGAAGAAAAATGTAGAGAAACTACAAGTTGGTTTAGTGCAGAAAATATTTCTTGTTTTATTTAAATCAGATGGTTGGGGTTTTTTTTCAAAATAGTGGAAGCTTTTCATAGACTGAGGGTTCATTTGTTGTCTGTGAAAAGTTTTCTTTCCGTTTTTCAGAATGCTAAGAAATATTTTCACTAATTGGTTCAAATATTTTTGTTTTCAGTTAATTCTATGAAGAGCTTTAAATATGCATGCATATATATACATACAAATATTTACTGTTTTCATGGAAAAGATGAGGAACTCAGTCTTGAAAACTGAACTAAATGTTACCCTGATTTCACAGATAATAAGCAATTATTCATTCCACTGAGACTGGCAGGTGGTGAGTACAACTGGGACAAGCAGATGTTTGGTTAGTAGAAAGGGCCATATGTTAGGTGATCTATTTAAACATGCAAATCGTACCATAGCCCTTTCTTGTTTTTCTTTTCCTGCTGCCTCTTTTTGCAGCTATTTTAAACACCTTTCGTTTGGCTGTCATTGCAAGGCACATACATGCCTCAGCTGAGAGATTATGAAAAGCATGTCTTTTCTGTTCATAGATGTGTATCTGATTCTAATTGATAAAACCAACTTTATTAAAATTTACTCTCATTTGAGATTTCTTTTGATTATCTGAAATGGAATTCTGAAACTCATATTTTTTCTTTGTAAAGACTAAATTATTGATTTCTAGCTCGCTGAATTTTTTGTTTTTCTTGCTACAGCTACTGCTGTGTCTCTGTAGCAATGCAGTCTCTCTAACTTTACCTTCATGTGAAGACCTTCTACTTCTGCAGTTCTTTATTTTTTCTCTGGAGGAAATCATACTCTTAGAAATGGTTTTGATTGGATTTTTTAATTCTCTGATAATCAAAGAAAATCAGTTGATTGGCAGTGACAAAAAGATTATCTAATGGTGTTTTCTGCATGGTTTTTTTAAAGAAGTATTAGGTTCTATTAGTGGCAGTACATGGGATAGAACTCCACAGTATTATTTACAGCCATTCACAACTTGGAAAGGATACATACTGAAGGTTGTTAGCACAGATATCCTGAACTGTGGAGAAATAACTTTACTTGGCCAGTGAAGTTATTCTCTGTGTGTGCTGTACTGTGATGCTGCACAAGCAGTAGCATTAAAGCTAGTGAGGGCAGAGTGTTGTTGAAGGCACAAGCACAATTCCTCAGGCTGTGACACAGCAGTGGCTAACAGCTATCGTACCTGGAGAGGGCACTATTAGTGGTTTACAGATGTCTGAAGAAAAGCAATAAACAATTACGTCCAATTGTTTGAACAAAATTCATTAATAATAAAAAGGTTCATTTTCTGAACCAGCCTCATATATGGAGTGAATATGAATTTCCTGCCTGAAAGCCGAATTGGAGAACAAGGTGTATAGTTACACTGATTGCAGGTGCACTTCCAGACCCAGCGCACTTAAAATGCCTTGAAATAGCAATAGATGCTCTGTATCAAATTATCACTTCCAAAAGAAATTCTCTTAATATTTTGTATTAATTTGTTGAAAATAATCTAGTTCTTTGCAATTACAGAAGATTGTGGTCTGCCTGAACATCTCTAAGCTAGATAGTTTGTACCGCTTTTAATACATGCCTTCAGAAAATAGTGCCTTATATATTTTCTTTAACTTATTGAATTTAAATTATTAACTCAGTGTGAGGGAGCACGGAATGCACAGAAACTGCCTTATTTTTCAGAGTGCTCCCAACCAGTATCAGTAGTGCATATTGGCTTTGTATAACTTTCTTAAGGGATGTGTGGTTTAGGGACAGCACATCAAGGGGGAGCAGCTGCTTGCCTTCTTGTGAAAATCAAGTGCCTTCAAGGTGACCAAAGTCAAATGAATCAAGTTCACACGAGTTTGGATCTGGTCAAAGTACAGTGCAGCAAGATTCTTCTGTGCCCAGGCTGGTGGATGGCACCAGAGGACAGTGCCAGGTTGCTGAGTTATTAAGAGATCAGACCAGATCCAAGGGGAGAGCACACTCTGCTGTGCCGTGCGCACACCCTCTGAGGCACAGTGTTTTCCTTTCTGCTCTGTCCCTTTCCTGTCTGATCCTTTGTTTCCTTGATGTGTATAAAACAGTTGGCCATGTTTTGCTTAACTTATTGCTTATATTGCAGTGCTAACTAGCTCACTTGTGTCTGGCTAGTTTCTCCTTGAAGTTTATTTTCAATTGTGTTGTTTCTCTGTATTTGAAGCAATTTCTTAGCTACGTTACTTAAAGCATGAAGTGAATTTACTTCTGTTGAGATAAATATAAGCTGCTAGTATCCACCCCCCTGAAAACTCTCTTGTCTTCTCCCCTTCCCTGAATCTTACTGTTGTGTACTTTGAAATGGTTTACCTAGCATGTTTTAAACTATTGACGTTGTGAAACAACTGTTACATTTCACCCCAGAAAAGAATGAATGTATCTCAAAAAAGGTTAAGGGCCCTTTGAATGAAAATTGCCGTGCCACAATGATTATCCCAACTGGCGAAATTCTAAACTACATGCGGTTCTTTTTTCTTCTAAACAACGAAAAATAAAAACCATTAAAGCATTCAGACATGTTATAAACTTCAGATGTGTTTTTCTGAAATAAAACAGCAGACATCTACCTCAGTAAGGTTTTAAACAGTCTTTCAACTTCAGGACTTGGTTACATTATGCCCTCAGGAACCTATTCTTATTATAATTATGATCCAAAGGAAATATTCTTGAACAGTAATTCTTTTCTGTGGTAATAGCACAGTAGATGGTACATTGAATTGATGATTGTTTAAAAGCTTTTTACCGGTATGAGGTAGAATGGTCCAACATCTTTGAAACAAGATACTAACTTTGGGTTTATTCAAGAACTATGGTAGAGGAGAAACATATTCTTAGGAAATGCCTTGCAAATTAGTGGGTTGAAGATAAAAGACTGAAATTATTTGTAAGGGTTTTTCTTTAATTTCACAAGAATAACTGGTGTTCTTGCTGTTGGAAGGTCTGTGGTTAAAATTAAGGGATCTGTGCTCTGTCATTGTTGTTCTTCTGTCACCTGTTATTTTAATGAGAGTGAAAGCACACCATGGGGTCAGTTTAAACCAGTAAGTGCATATATTTGTCTTAATCTTCAGGGTAGTTTAATGAATATTATCAGAATCACAGACGTACTAATTATTCTATATTCTAGTATGTTGGAGACCAGAATATTGGCACTTCTACATGTGGGAAGATAAGATTATATGAGTTATGTGATTTTTTGCTTCTGTATGTGACTACACCATGCTTGAGTATTGTTTGTACATTTTTGGTCTTCTCTCTGATCTGGAAAAGAGTTGAGGTAGCTGAAGGTAAGATCTGTGCTGTTAAGCTCTCAACTAGCTGCAGTAGATGGCCTTCATGTCCTTTTATTTTATTGTTTCTGTACCTCAAAGGCATCTTTGGGACATGATACTAGGGACAAAAACACTGAAATCAAGGTGTTATGTTTTTCACCAAGTGCTAAAAGACAGGCAGAACACTTTCATCTCATTTACTCCTTGGACCAATTTTAAAACTTGTGTAGTTCTGTTAGTGTTTAGTCTGGTTAGAATCCTGTTTGATGTCAGAAATGGCTCTTTGGGGGTTTTTTGTTATTTCTAAGTAAAATGAGGAAAAACCCACACACCAAATCTACAAGCCCAAAATCTCTTCTGGCTTTTGCTATTTTTGTTTTAAGTTTGTGTATTTTTCCTCCATTTTCAGAAATAGACATAGTCTATGTGTCTCCTTGTAGGTTTTTCAGTACAAGGGTAATTAACAGTTGAATAACTCATTTATAGACAGGTAGAATTTCCTTTAGTTCATTTTTCAGATCAGAGTTAGACATCTGATAGACTTGCAATCATTTAAATAGAGGTTGCAAGCCTAGAAGTTTTTCTTCAGTAATTTTTAGTACAGAAATTCAAAGTGGAGAACTCCTAGAGATGTCTTCTGATGTTTTTCACTTTACTAAAAAAAAAAAAAAAAAAAAAGAAAAAGAAAAAAAGCCTATTTCAAAAATAGGCATTCTTCGTCTAATGTACAAAGAATGAAAACCCACAGTGGAAGGATTTCTGAAGACAAGTACATTGCTCAAAAATACGCTTAGAGCTTGGACTTAGTAGAAATTTTGTTTATGTTTTTCATTTTAATTCACAACTTTGGAATCAAATTCATTTCAATTTGCCTTTCATTGTGGCAGAGTAATCTAGACTGAAGTAGTGATAATACCTAATATTAGTATATAAATAATGAGTTGAACAGAAATCTGTATCCCTAAGCCTTAATATATATCTCAAATTCCACATTTTAGAAAGTATATGCAATTTTGAAATGCAATTTCTACATAAAATTACATATCCATTATCTGGTAACTAGGAAACTATTCTAGGTTTTTGGAGACCTATATGGAGAAATAATGCCCTGTTCTTCTCTCTTCCCTCCAAATCAAATGAAATCTTGGATATACCTCATACATTCTCAGCTGCTGTGGCAGCTCCTTGAAGCAGGGGAAGATTACTAAATTTTGTGAAGATGAAAAAAACCTGAATTAGAGTGCAGCAGAACTATAAGCCTTCTCACATTGGCTCTTGCTGAACTGTGTTCTGCGGGTCACGTGTCATTGTGCCAGCTTCTGTTCACCATTATGATGATTAAAAAAAAACCCACAAGTTTTTGAACATTACATTTGCTGTAAGCTGCTGGTACTCATATGCAGTTCTCAAAGAAGTGAAAAGCTGATGAATAGCACTGGTGGTCTTTTGAGTATATCCTCTTTCTGATGTTCATTATTTTTGGATATTGAGCCACGGTCATTTTTTAATAGGCTATAACTACTCTGAATATTTTGCTTTCTAAGGATAGATGCAGAGGTTAGCTCATAATATGCATGACAATATGCAATTTATATGTAACTTGAAGAAGTCAACTTAATTGACTCCAGGGGCACAACAGAAATTGTATTTAAATATGAAGTGAATAGCAGCCTACTAAATTAACTTGGGGAATAACGAGAGAGCAGTGTGGAAGAAGATACCAAGGTGACTGAATGGAGTGAACAGAGTTGGGAATAAGCAGAAGTTAGAAAAGAGTGGATAAGTGGCAAATAATTGTATTTTTATATCAAAATTTGGCTTTTGTTTGTAGCAATTATTATAGTTTAGTGAAGCAGTATCTAACCAAAAGAAAACTGGAGAAGAAAAAAGAAAAAGATGCCAGCCACAGCTGTAATAATTACTGGAGTATTGCTCTGATAGGCAAGTCAAATTAAAGTTTCTCTCGTTTATTTAGTTTGTAATAGAATGTTTGTCCCTTGTCTGTTGTAAGAGATTAGGAGACATTATTGACTGTTCTTCCACAGGAAACTGATAGCAGCAATTGCCTGCAAGGGAAAATTATATTCCTTTAAACCAGATTTTTAACCTTGTCATATTTCTACTGATAACACTGTCTGTTTCTGTGTACAACATGTTTTAATTGGGAAGAGAAAGGAAATCAGTGGAGAACGGAAGGGAAAGAAGACCACTAATTTGTTCCTACTTTATTATGAGCTTTCTGTATGTTTTGGTTAATGTACAGAGCTGAGTGAAAAGTATATTTAAAAGCATATTTGCAAAAATTCAACTTCCTTCTATGTTCTTTCCTTTATAAATCTCTGGAAAATCTCTATTTCTGTAAAGTTAAACAGTTTTATTTTGGACTACAGTTCCAAAGTGTAGTTTTCCAATAAATGGAATGTCATGTTGACCATTTCATTACATTAAAATATTTTAATATACTGTACTGTAGAAGGTATAAAGAGTCTCATTTGCCGTTCACTTGTATTAATCATAAGTTAAGAATGACCAAATGAAGCCAATAAAAACTTGGTGAAAAGAAAAAGCTATAAATAAGATAATTCATCTGCAAGATGAATTCTTCATCAGAGATTTCTTTTTGATAGTTTGGTGATACAGGTATTCTATGATGTGGTTGTCCACAATATTGTTGTATAGAAAGCAATAATGTAAAAGTAAGCTGGATGTATATATGTTCCTGAAATGTTCCTTGTTAATGCAGATAGAAAATCTCTAGAAACATTTACCAAAGACATAAGTGGTAAAGAATCAGCTGGAACCTCAGCTGACATGCAGAAGTATATATTCAGTAAAGTCAAGTGATCTTGATTAGATTTTGTGGTTAAGGATCTTGCTTGGAATATCATTTCAAATTTTCTTTCTTTAAACAGAACGGATGTATTAACTTCTTATATTAATTAAATAATATGTTACTTCTGACATTACTTTTATAAATGCTGGAAAAGTAGGCCAATATAAGTGTTCTACTAACGTATTTGTGTTACCTGCGTTATGTTCCTTCTAAAACACTGATCATTGTTTCTTGACAACTGATACTGGATCATCCTGTCTTGAAATGTCCATTGATGTGAAAAAGTAGAACACTGCTCATACCCTACAACTCTTTTGATGGGCTTGAGTTGAAGACCTGGATGCAGTATATGTCCTCTGGATAGTTACCTATGTGTGATTCTGGTCTGAAATGAAGAATGAATTGGAATTAACCCTGGTGTAAAAAAAAAAACTGGTTTGCTGTCCAGCTCCTTTTCTCAAAAAGGTCTTAATTCTATACCATATAAAAATCAAACTGAGTTTGAAAGCTTGTCTGCTAATCTTTACTTAAAAGGAGTGACTGATTCCGTTGGATTAGTTTCTTAGGAGTTCTTGAGTATGGATTTCAGGATCAGAATATTTTTCTGATATGTCCAGGTGTAAAAGATGATTCATGTTTTGTTGAATAATGCATGATCTTGCTGCCTGCCTTGAAAGGGAAATTTTTTAAATATCTGTTTAATTTTGCTTTATCTCAGCATTTGCATACAACAAAGTGAACCTTGAGTGCATAGGAAGTGCTGCTGCAGGTGAGGGCAGTGCAGGCAGGATGCATATGCAGAGCTCTGTAGCCATAACGACATCATGGAGCAGTGAGATTCATCTCCCTCATCTCTCACAGTAAATTCAAGGCTGCCAGGGCTTGGAATGCTGGAGAAGTCTGGATTGGCATTATTTTAGACCTCTTTTGTTCAGATTTTACCTTATCATGATCACAGAAACCAGTGGTGTACAGCATCTGAAGTATGTTCCCCTGCGGAGTTTTATTGTGTGCTGTTTCTTCTTAACAGATTTCTCTAAACGCTAGAGGAATTATCTGAACAGCTTGTGAGAAAAGCTAATGGTCATATTATTTATTGTGATGTTTGCATTTCAGGGAGGCAAGGAAGGGGCCCTGGTGCAGCAAGACCTTTAACCCGAATCTAATCCAAAATTTAGAGTGACTGTTGGTATGTTTAAATTCTTTGCCAAATTGAGGCCAAAACTTTGTCCATTGCTAGCGTGCACAAGTCTTTGTTGAGGCAGTGAAAGCCTCATACATGCATCCAAGGGAAGAATGGCTGGTGATGCATACATTCTAGCCCATGGAAGAAATCTGGATTGAATGTGATGACTGTCACTGTACAATGTTGTAATTATCTTGAAAGCTTCCTTTATTATGTGTCAGCATCTCTTGAAGTGGAGAGATCATGCTGTTTGAGTACGAACATGAGATAACTTACCATGCTTGTTTACTGTACCATGCCTAAATTACAATGTCAGTGCTAATGTTTTAGATAAAAAGTTAGTCCTATTTGAAAATATGATCTCTAATTCTAAGAAATTAGGAAAGAAAGAAAATGAACAGAAGTAGCGTAACTGTAATGTATCTGCCTTTTTCCTTTGTGCCTTTTTCTATTCTGCAGTAATAAACTGAGATTGTATAATATAAATCAAAAGCATACTTGCAGCTGTTAATGTTTGATATTGTATCATTTGGAATTCTGCTTACTCTGCTAGAGAGAAATGATAGTATTACAATGCAGCGTTTTTATAAAGTAATTTTAGATTAGTTACATTATGATATCTGCAGAACAGTGGAAGAAAGAAGACTTGAATAGGTCCTTATTAGATAGCTCATGAGAGATACAGACAATAATGTTTTGCCGTTCCATTTGAGGGTGCTCTGGGAGGAGCAAACAAATGTTCAGCTCTTTAAAGTATGTTATTTGGGTGATCAGTCTGTCAGTACTTTAGCAGTAAGTGATGCTTGTGGTGAATGCAGTCAAAGTAAAAAGCTGCATGTTCCTGCTTGCTTGCCCTCTCTTCTGAGCTGTGGCGTTTTTACTCAGTCCTTACATCCCTTCCTTTTCTCCCACTTCTCTCTCACCTTATCTCCTACTCTTTTGTATTTTGCCTTAGCATTCTGTTCTCTTCCTCTCAACTTTGTGTCCCACTGCTCTTTGAGATTCAAAACTTCCCTGTTCGTCAAATAGCAAGGAGATAAGTAGTAACAATATTAGGTTGCCTCTTTGTAGACTTTACATTCAGTATGTTTTGTAGAAAACCTAGGCAGTGTATGTTAGAAACAGTACGTTCTGTGCTGTAATAGTAGATAGCAGATTGACTTCAGTCTTGTTCTGCATATAGGGATATGATTCCTAACCTTAAGTCATTGGTTAAAGTGAAAATAGAAGTAAATGAAAACCAGCCTGGATGTCCTGGATAAGGCATCTGAGGCATCTGTCTCTATGAGGCCTATTGAAGCACCTGCAGTCCTTGGGTTTGCAGTGTTTGTGGGCTTCAAAAACAAGGACAGTGGTAGAAAGATCTTTTTCTTCTCTTCATTATCATATTCCTCAGCTTAGAAAAATGCAATAAAAAATCTTGCATGCTGTTACTTAAAACATTCCAGAAAAGAATATTTCATACATCTTATGTTGTCCAACAAATATTTCTCTTTCATAGTACTGTCCAGAGAAAGAGAAGACAATACTTTTTTTTTATCTGCTTTTTTGCTTTAAGCAAAACATAAGGGCTGTTTAGTTTGTGCAGGTGTGAGTACGTTACACTTCAGCGTTGCCAGGCTTTTTTCTTCAGCCATAGAGGCTAGAGAGTTCCTCTTAAAAATTAGAGGTGTGATGGTCATATATGACTCCAGCATCTGCAGACTTCAGAGCTTTTAATCAGATTACTGGCAACATTGCTGTTAATATTCACAACCTAACTTATAAACCCACTAACTTTATCCGTGATACATGATCTGAATGACCGCCAGTGCTTGACACCAAATCTATAGTCTTCAGCTTTATTTTGCTACATTACATTGGCCAATTAAAAGAAAATGGTAGGCTCTCTGAACAAATTCCTGTTTTACCTATCAGATAGCAGGCAAGTGATGTGCAGATTTGCACAAACTGCCCAAAATGCGTTCTGCCATGATTTTTATTCAGTTCCAATATCACACAGTATTAAGTGCTGGTCATCCTAACAGTGAGGTTTCCTTGGAATCTCACCTGCAGAAGCTCAGTTTCCAGCATTTTCAGTTGTACAGATGAACCTCGCTGATGTTTAAAAGGACTAGGCTTTGATATCTCAGGGAGCCAAATAAATCATGGATACTGAACAAAAACTTTTTAACACAGTATTTAGAAAAATCATACCCATAAAAAAAATCAACTGTAGTTGTAGCTGGTTGGCAGATTTTCATTGGAATGAATTTTCAATGGAGAAATTTGATGAGGAAAGCAATTATCTTAATAGAGGGGAAAAAAGAAAAACAGCAAAAAGAACCCAGTTTTGAACTGTTTTAATATCTCCTGTCTTGCATCATAGGTCAGGTTTTCTCATGCAATCCTGAGGGACTGCAGGGCCTTGCAGGAATTTATTTTATGTTGTGCTTTAGCTTATAATGTGCTTTAGCTATGATCCGTAGGAAGTAATTAAAAACTAGGATTGCAATGGATAGAAAACAATAGGAAAACGTGTTTTAATACTGGAATAGGTGAGATTTGCAAAGGATTTTTCTGAGAATTACACTTTGTCAGGACATTTTGTTTGAATTGAAGCTGTATAAACAGTGTTTTGATGCTGTCCAACTTAGATTTCTCAGCTCCACATCTCATTTCAGGGGAAAATCAAAATGCCTTATTTCTCCTGCAAGAGTAGTTCCAGTTTTTGCTCAACCCTAATCCTCATTCAACCCAATACCTCATTGAAAAACTACCTAAATTAGCATGGTATTTAATGGATTGTTCCTTGGGAGGTAAACAATCCTGTAGAGGAAGGACATTACCTATATGGTGGATTTGGTTCTATAGCAGTTATATTTTCAAAGGGGTAATAGAAGGAGAAGGCATCAAAAGTAGTTATGGTGAAGCATTTTTGCTGGGTTTCTGTTGCCATTCAAGTTGTCCTGTGCAGCACAGGTAACTCATTACTCTGGGAGTGTTCTAATTCAGGAACACTTCACTACTGAACAACTATAAGAAGGGAAGCTGTATTAAAGAGTACATTTGGGATCTTGGTTATTATAAGTTACATTATTTGATATCTCATTTAGAACCAAGGACTAAAATGATGTTGGAAGGCTCAGAGGATTAATTCTTCCTGAACAATAGACTGCCACTGATCACTCTGTAAAGTAATTATGCCAAATTTAATTATAAAACAAGCACAATGTATGATAGTCATAGTGTGCCCAAAAGAGAGTTTGAAGAAGTGCCTCACAAGCATATGGACCAGCTCTGGGAGCACAGTGGCAAATTACGCATGTTGAAATTGAGTACAACTTAATATCAGGCTTTGTTAATTAAAGGTTTAGGGTTGTGTGGGGTGGGTTCTGCCTGGCACACTTTGCTTTTCAGTATGATCAGCATAATGGAACAACCTAACTTTTCCCTCACCATTTTATAAATTCTGTCAAAATCCCTTAGAGCTTGCAGTACCATTAATGTATTTATATGGATAGGTATTTATATGGGGGAGAGAAGGTAAAGCCAGCAGTAATCAAGTTGTTACAAGGATAGAAAAATACCTGTCTCTCTTTCAGAGACTTAAGTTGCAGGGAGTGCACTGTCATCTGTTGCTATCTTTCAGAATCATCCACCCTTGTTGTGTTTTCTCCCATAAAAACCTCAGGCTCTTACTTCACCATTTCAGGATTCTCTCCTCAATTTTACATCCAACTCCATGTTGGATTTGGGCTAATTGTAGAAATAACATTAATTAAATCGAGAGCTGGGCAGTCTGGATCCTAAGGCTCTTGCTAAACAGAGGCAGCCAGGAGGATCAGAGCCTTAGCAGAGCCCATCAAATTTAAATTGTCATTAAGGTGCTTGGTAAGAACTTTTTCCAGGGGAAAACAAAAGCTGTGTGAGACATACATAAACAAAATGAATATAATGATGAAAACAAGATGCAAGTTGGGAAAATTGTTCCATAGCTGGAATGACATGGTACAGTGAGCCTGAGCTGAAGTTTATAGCACATTTGTGCTTATGTTGTTTTAGGGCAAATATCTTGGGAGAAAGCTAACAAGATCTGGAGTATGGGCGTCAGGATTAATGAAGTACGAGTGGTGGCAATGAGAGGTATACTCCTTTGGTTTGTATTGGAGCACAGGATACTCACTGTAAAGCAATAAAGGTGTTTGGGATCATAGGTCAGAACTAGTGGAATGAGTGCAGTTCTGCAGAGATTACTGGGTTTGCACTCACAGCAGGGATCAATTTGGCTTTACGTTTCAATGGAAAAAGTTAAAAATAGACATTCGTGAAGACTAGGAAAGCTAGTCCAATCTAATCTGTCTTCTTTTTTTCCTTCTTCTCCCTTACTTCTTTTGTGTCTTTGTATATACGAACATCTTTATGTTACATAGGAAGTATGCCAAAAGTATGAGTCTGGTTAGTCTTTCTAATAACAAACAACCTGAGTTACACTGAATAAATTTCAGTATAAGCAGGAGTTAGTGCCAGAACATACCTGCATTTTCACTCTCCCCTTCTTCACTATCCCGAAATACCACAGTTGAGAATTGTTCTTCAATAGCACTAGTGAAGCTATTTAAATAAAAAACAAGAGACAGTTGTCTTCTCTGTTTTCCTCCAGTGTAGAACATTTTGTTTTCCAGGTCATCTTTGCAGGAGTTTGGTATTTCTAAGGAAGGTGTTTAAAAAAATGTCAAATACCCTGTGTGTTGTTTTGCTTCACAGTGTGATATAAATATTCACCTGAAGCACATTAATACGCAGTTTTCTTTAGTAATTTGCATCATCATTGATATGTTTTCAGATCCTAAACCATACCTGCCATAGATGGGAAGAATATCAGTTTGTTTTATTGAAGAATATTGAATGAGAAATCCGGCATGAATTGTAAGGTCAGCAGTTTTCACAGCATCCACTAGGTGACATGTAACGTGTCCATGAGGAAATGTGTGTTGATGTGGTTGGCTGCTTATGAGGATAGCAATGATGTGCGGGTGACTGGCACTGTCTGATGCGATTGCTCATCTTTTAGCTTTGTGAGACTCCGTAACCAAAAGTTTGTGACATATTCATATGCAGCCCATTATACACATAAGCTTAGTGCTTTTTGAGAGTTTCTGTGTATCCATGCAGCCTTTACAGTGTTGCCAGTCCAATGAAAACAGAAGTCCTGGTGAAAGTTATTGAGATCAGATTAACTCATACTAACAGCAAAATTCTGTTTGTTGAGAGGTATTCTTTCCCCTAGCTAACATGGTGCCAATTCAAGCCCTGGAGAATTTGCTAGAAGTAAAATAGAGTAAAATTTCCCAGGGGAAAAGCAGTTAACTTGGTTAAAAATCTGTGAAAATGAATTGAGAATATGGAGATTAAAACAAAAACAAAAACAACTTTGGTTTGTTGGCCTCCAGCATGACAGTGATATTTAGTGCTGGAAAGGAATTTAAACTTAGCTGTGTTTTAGCAGTGTTCTTACTAGTGGAAACTGCACAGGCTTTATTATAAACAAATATACATCTACGTGTGTCATATGTAGACATGTATGATATATGTACATAATGCCAACTGCGTGTTTCCTAAAGGAGAGATTAACAAATGTCATTTATAACAACCCTAGGTGAACGTAGGGAGGGATATATTTTTAAAGGAGAACATTGTATTTTGTTCAGTTGTGACCTTGGATGATTGTGTTACTGTTCAGGGTGAAGGCAAAGTCCTCTACTGGCAGAGCTGCATGTAATCGAGATCTCCCTTTTGAAGGACCAGCAAAGACTTGTCGCTTTCGGGATGCTGGGCCTGTGACCTGGGTGCTCAATCCAGCTGGACAGCTAGGTTTTTCAGCAGGTTTTGGATGAGAAACAGTGAAGTCTTTTTCCCTTCCTGCACTCCAAGAGTGCTTTTGCAGATACCAGCCTGACAGCCCTCAGTACAGGAGTCCTCCTTGTGCCTCTGAGAAGCAAACAGACGTGGCTGTCACGGTCTGAGCTGTCAGTTCTGGAAGGACCTCAGCTGTCAGAGTTTCTTCTCCATCCTTGACAGTGTCCATTTTGTATGCTCATGTGAGCACAGGGTGTCAGCTAACTATGACCTTGGGAGTGCTATTCAGCAGCATTGTATTAGCATCATCTGGATGGATATGGTGTTGGGATTTGTCACCTGATATTCATACGTCACCCCCAGTAGTTGCTGCATTTTGAAATCTTTCAGCTAGGTAGTGTTTTAGCTGCTTAATGCAGGCCCTTCTAGATCAGTAACAGGCAAATTTCCACTCAAGTATAATGAGCTGCTAAGTTGATGGACAACCAGCAGATTGTAGGGCCTTTCAACCGTTAATGCTTGTCCTAAGCCTGTTCCAAAGCAGCTGGGAATATTGTGCCATGGAGATGTGGACAACAGCTGATAATTATTAACACACTGTTAATTTTGTTTCCTTTGATTCATCTGATCTGTGAGCAGAATTCCCTTGCAGATCCCTATTTTACTCTGAGCCTAGTGAAAGGAAGTAGATCACTGTTAGCTCATAGCTTTCTACTTTGTGTACACCTTTTGCTTAGTCAAGGAAAAGAGTTCCCAACTAATACAACGGAGTGTTTTATCACTTTTTTCTACTGAACTAAAGTTTCTTTTCCCAAAAAGCATTATATAATTCTGCATTTTACTGTGGGTATAGTAGGTAAGAATTTATTTTCAATTTTCTAAACATATCTTATCTAAATACATTCAGTTTCTACTGGCAAGTGACATTTGTTCTCTTCTTGCCTTGTTCAGCTGTGTCTGCATTTTAGTAATGAAATTCAGGTTAAAGAAAAAGCAGGTTTTTGAGGCAACTCTTTTCAGCTCATTTTAAAGTAAAGATTTCATACTGCCTCACAACACCAGTTTTTCAATTTTTATGGGATGATTTTGGCCGCTCTTTATTGTTAGATTTGTTTTTTTGTGTGTATTCCCTCCATATTCCTATGTAAAATGTATCTTGAAGAACTAGGAGAGATGCAGAGGAGGAAAAAAGAGTGATTGGAGGCACCAGGCTGCCTCTGTATGAGCAGAGTGTAGAGTCTGTAACTCTTTAGCTCAGGAAGCAGATTAAGAATGGGAGCATGGCTAGGTGTTTATGAAACGAAGAGACAAAAAGACAAAATGGGAACAAGTATTCATTTTTTTCTCTTAGCTGAATCTAGTGGGTGCTTAATAAAATGAACAGGCAGACAGCTTACAATAAATGTGAAAGTACATTTTCACAGACTGTGTGCTTATGTTTTGGAATTCATTGTTGCAGAATGTGTGGAAGAGAGAAGTTTAAATGGACTCAGAAGACCTTAGGAAAATGAATGCCTGATAGGTCTATTGAGGTAATAGTCTTTATATTGCATTAAGGAAGGATTTCTCACACTTAGAATTTCATGAGAGAGAATACTGATATTTTCCTTAAATGTATAAATGATTAGATAACAATCACCATAGCAACGAAAAGAATATCAGGTTAAAGCAGTAAGGAAGGGTTTTAACGAATGTAATGCATGTAGTTTTTTCCCCTTCAAATACGTTTGCAGTAGTTCTTTGTCATATTTCTGCATCTGTATTTCATAGAGAGCTTTGCACACATTTCAGCCCCAGTGCTGCATACCAGTACCCCACTGCTAGTTGCTGCAAAGATCCTTGCCTCACAGTGGCAAGGAGCCATTTGCACTGTGGGAAGAAATCTTCTAGGACTCTCAGCTACAGTGGTCAGCTTGCAGTTTGACACCTGGCCTGCGGGGTCTTCCCAGAGTGCTGCTGCCTTGTGCCCATGGGCAGCATTGGGCAGTGTGGCCTTTAGGCCAGGACAGAGTCCAGCTGGCACATAGAGCTGGGGCTGCTGCTGCTGCCTGCCTGTGGCCCTCGATGAGGCTGAGGATGAGGGCAAAGCATAAATCATTTCTTCTTTCAATTAGTTTTGACCAATCAAAATGCTTTTCTCAACACTTTGCAACATCATAAATCAAAACGTCAGGTGTAATATTAAATAAGCTTTGGAGTAATTGCATAACATTATTGAGTCCTTATGAACACGATATAGAGCTTTCCTGATAAAGCTTCTTGGAGATCGGTGTGTTTGGTTTTTTTAAAGCTATGATAGGAAGTCTTTAAGCACTGCAGATAGTACAAGCTGGCTTTCTTATATGCTCTCATTTCTTACCTTTGACTATTTTATTGTAATAACCACATTCTTTCTAGAGATTAAGTTTTTCGGGTATGTGTCAGCTTGTGGGGCTCAGGAAAGGTATATATTGCTATAGTCTTTCTTATATACCTTATGTGCACAGCCCATTGTTGCATAAAATTGCTCAGAAGTTCTGGACTTCCAGCTAAAAAGTCTTCCTGGTGTTTTGAAGTGGGGAAAAATAAAGGAGAACAAAAGCTTTGTAAGCAAAATATTTGTAAATGGTAACAGGGTTTTCCAGGGTTACCGTGGTTTCTTTATGGAGAGTAATCAAATATCAGCTAAGTGTTGTTGCAATCCTTGTGAGTACTTAGCAAATGGTGTATAGATTTTATAAATTATGCTATCTGTGGATACAGTGTTTGTATATTGTCTGCTCATTTTCTTTGTGACTAAGTTGATTTTATTTGCTTTACAAAACCTGCTTTATATATGTAACAAAAGCAATGGAAAATAATATTTTTGAAAGTATTCTCAGTAGAGCTTGATGTTAATGAAAACCATTAAAAGTACATCATTATGGCAGAGAAAATTCCTACTTTACTTAATGCTATCTGTATCTCATTTTTTTCCTATTTCTTGTTACCAAGCACAAAGTTATATCTTTTTCTGTAGCTAATTTCTTTGTTTTTTAGGAGTTAAATGTCTGTGAATTGTTGAAGCCATTCTGTATCATGTTCTATGAGGAGCAAGGAAACAGAGACATGTAGAAAAGATCAAAATAAAGGAAGGTTCAGTAAAAACCTAACTCTTCAGTTTAATACAGGAATTTTCAGTGTTCTATGGATAGTAGATTCCACTGCCTATAACCAGAGCAGGTCAAAATTCACTTAAACTGTTTGCCAGGGAAACTTTAGTACTTACAGTGTTTAACTACATCTGCAGAGAAGTCTAGCTTGTCTAGAAAACAGTTGTCATAAAACATTGCTTTTTAAATTTTTTTTTTTTTTTTAGAAAATCCATCCATGATTTTGACTTCTCTGTGTCAAGATTTTAAATTTGTTTTGTAAAATATGTTTGTAAATCCACACCTTTTAAATGAAAATATGAATGGGATATATTTTCTTCTAGAACATTGTCCTTTCTGATCTCAGAGCTGCCAACAAAATTTGCTTGTGTAATTACATATTGCTTGCTATTTTACTACTATTAAGCAAGGGTAGTAAAATGAAATAAAGTAAGAAATATATACAAATTTAATGGAAAATGTTAAAAGATGGTGAATGTCAAACTTTTTAATTGAAAATTTTAGTTAAAAAGTAATTCTTCAACAAAAAAATATTCCTGAAGTTGTAGAGCTTTTGTTAAGCACCTGGAGGTTAAGAAAGGAGCATTTTTTAATACACAATTGACAAGCCGGCTCACTGGGTCATATCAAAGAATGGGCTGAACTTTTCTTTCATTTTGAGATGACTCAGAACCATCAACCAGAATCAGAAAGTGAATTCATGATGGCCAAGCTTCAGGTCTGAAGCTGGTAGAATCATACCATGTTCTCTTTGTCATCTGACAAAAGGCTATGAAAAGTTCGACTGTTCATGACTGCGCAAACCACCTAGGAGTTCTTTAAAGGGTGGTCAAATTCAAAACCACTCCATTCAGATAATATCCAAAAACCCAATAATGAACTGCAAAAACAGCAGATGTTTCGACATTCCCAACGGTAGTGTGTCAATTAATTGCATAAATGCGGAGCTCACATGTAGAGTGACTGCAAAAGATACCAGGCTCTGATGGTTTTCCAACTAATGCATAATCTCTTACTCTCCCTGGCCAGTAAAAATTTCAGTGAATCACTACAGCTGGATATTACACTGCAGAGAACAGGGAAACATATGTAAATCAACATAAATTGTTCTTTGCTGTTAGATCCAAATTTGCAATGTTTACTTTGTTTATGAAACAGTCTACACTACTCACTATTGCATAGATGAGGATAGTTCTGCTCTCAAAATCTCGTAATCTCCCACCAAAAAGCATTTGGAGGCTTTGAAAATAGTCCACAAGTAATTAGTAATAGCATAAGGAATTGGTTCTGGTTTGTCCAAACCAGCTACTCTAGAACACCCTGACTTTTCTTTCAGTATTTAACATTTGACAACAGTGTTTAGAGTATCACTGGACTCCAGCACTCACCGTCTCTCATTGGGCAGCAACTTTGTTTGTTTTTTAAACTGGAGGAGGAAGATGAGGCGGTTGGTTTGTCTTTCAAACAGCCAAACCACTGGCAAGATGATCCTGCTGTTGAGCCAGTCACTTTTAACACCTGTTGTGGGCTTTATACGTCTATTAGTCTTAACTTTTATGATTACTTACCAGCTTTAATTTTAGAGGCATGGTTGTTCATATCAATTGGTAATTTGCTGTACCTCTGGGAAGCGCCTGATTCAGCAGTATCTTAGGCACTCATAATTAGTTTATTCAACCCTTAAAAGAATTGTGATGCTACACACATCTTGTGCTATAGCAGTGCTGCCATCTGATTCAACAGCAACATTGCTATGTTATAGAGTACTGTTATATCTGGAAACCTAGAGGAGCAGGAATAGTGCAGATGGACAGGGGTGGAGGTTATCTGCATGCTTTGCAGGAGAAAGGCAGTAAGATCCTAGAAGAAAATAGTTCCAATTTGTTTTCAACATATCTTTCCCTGCATTTTGATTTTGTGCGTGGGAAATGAAATGCAAACATTTGGGGACAGAATGATACTTGTCGGCACTCTGTAGAGGTGCTATCAGAGGATAATATTCTTTTTCATATAGTTATCATATGATTACTTCATTTAATGCTACATCTTTTCCAGTACCTGTGTTGCTGCAATGTCCCCCTACTGATTTCTTCTATCTACTATCATCACCATGTTATCACTGTTCCTTCAAAGACTACTATTAATTGAAGCAATTCCTTCTACCAGTGTATAAGGTGGTTTATTTATACTTCTGTATAATAAAAACTATGAAGTTACATTTATCTTCTCATGCTCCGTCAGCTCCTTTTCTCCATTTCCTGCAGGTCTGCTGTCCTGTACCATTCTGTTCATTACTTGGTGCTGTAGAATGTAGCTGTTTCTCTGTGTTAAATGATCAAATATACTCACTAGCTGTCACAACATGGAAAGAGGACCGATGCTGAATTGGTATCATTGCTCTTTCAGTGACTTCCTGGCACAAAAATGTCTCATTCTGCCTATTAATGGAGCAAGATCTGATTTTGGCAGAAAGATAATATTAGTAACTTATCTTTCACCATAACATTAAATTTGATGTACAGGGAATATAAAATATAAAGTATGTGATTCTGAAGCATTCCAAGGGATTATGAGAAGTCTTTTACTGGGTCAATAAAAGCTGTAGATTTACAGACAACTGCTACTTCAATTCTGCATAAAACTCCTCAGTCACTGTTCTGCAAATAGCTGATGTATACACAAATACATGTACATCTTAGTTTCCTTAATATCAGTAGTGTAAGGCATAATGTGCCTAATCTTCATTTATGTAATAGAGCTCTGATATAAAGTAGTTGGCTTTTAATAACATGGCCATTTCATTAAACTGAACTGAGCTATGGCTCATAAAAATATAAAGAGAACCAGTGCCTTTCACTTCCAGATATTTGATATTCTCTGGAATGAAGAACCGTAAAAATAGTGCAACAAGGTACTGCTGAGTTATGTCAGGTAAGGTCAAAGTTGTTGATTGCAACGCATAGCTGAATTTGTAGAGCAAGAGCTGAATAAATACTTTCACTCAGGCTTCTAGAGAATGAAGAATATTAATGCTGAAATGCTTCTACCAAAGCCTCTGACTGTATAGTCTTTGGTCTTCCTAAAATACCCTCACAGTTCTGGGTTAGGTGTTGTAGTCTTTCCCTCTAGGTTTTCCCTATCCATTAAGCATCACTTACTATAAATGACATAGACTCCTTATTCTAGACTCTAACTGCTGTCTGGTTAGTAGTGATTTAAAACTGTATTTGATATTGCATGTAAAAAAGTGTTTCTGATTTTAATTTGTGTTTTTAATGTAATTTTCTTGCTTTTTATTTGGTTTAAGCCCTTTGAATTACTTTAGAATTGTCAGCTTGTTATTATGCGGCTTCTTACTGGAGTGTATTTTGTTCGCAGAATTGGAGATTTGTGTTCTCTTAAATGTTAAATAAGAAAGCCGTGGGACAATCCATGTAGTGGTGATTCAGTTAATGCTTCTCTTCTCTCTTAATTCTGAACCTGTTCCCTTACATGGTTTGAAGGGCATTATGCTGCTGCAAGGGCAGCGTTCATGTGGCATCTTACTCCCAGACATTTGCTGTTTGTCTTGCAGTACTTCTCAGAAGAGCAGTGGTGTATGTCTGTTTCCTTACACTTCAGTTCAGGTCAATTGCTCTTTCCTATTCAAATCCCTCCTTCAGTGTTCCTGAACCTTATTTTCTGTTCTAGTCTATGCTCAATTAACTTTATATAAGAGAAACTCTCAGGCTTCTGTGGTATTATGTACATTTGCTAAGCCAAAGCACATCTGTAAGTAATTGTAAGGCTGGGGCCTTAAATAGCTCCTACGCACATTTTGCATAGTTGCTCCCTATCTGCTTCATCATTTCAGTAGCGGTGAATGATTTTTTTGCTGGATATGAAAATATTTGAGATTTTCAAAAATTTAGGGATTATGCCACTCCTCAAGCATAAATGAATGCCTTTGTGAATAGTAAAAAATATGGCCATGCTAGCATTAAAGATGGTGATCAATCTGCTCGCCTGAGAGCTGATAAGCTGATGTGATCCCAGGCTAAATCTTGTACTATTGGACACAAATCAACTGGTTCCACAGTTAAGTATCCTCATCACTGTTGGCCGGAATCTGAATTCTCAGAATTTAGGCTCGGAATTCTGTGAAACCCGGACTCAATTCAGATATCTCTGGTGAATTCAGCAACCACCAGGCTGTCAGGCTGCTCTTTGATTTTTTTCATATATGCGCTTACTCATATCCATGATACACCAATTCCCATGAAAATTTACTTTGTTGAAAGGGAAGAACTTGTCTGGATATTTTTTATCCATTTTTCTTTTTGCAGTCTACATCAAGAATGAAAGAATGATTCCAGGAACTGGCTTGGATTTCATACGAAAGAACCTCTGTAGTTTATTTGAACTCAACAGCAGTAGTTCTGTTGTCTTATATCCAGCATTGCTTCTAATTTTCCAACTTCTTAGTCATCATTAGCTTAGATATTTGCAGTTGCTTCTTTTACACTTCTTATGCTGACTCCTCCACCCCAGTACACCCCAGTGGTTGTCCCCTTCTCCCTTGATTTTCTTCCAGCATGCCTAAATCCTGTTTGGACAGATGCTCAATGCAGTATTAAGATTGCATTTTTCTCTCAGCTATGTTGTGACTGCTCTCTGTGCAGCATATGCCATGAGGCGCGTGGAGTCCCAAATCACACTTTTGCCACTGTACTGTATTACAAGCTTGTCATCCATTTGCAGCTCACTTTCACCCTGCAGAATTTTTTAACATCAATTTCCATTTTTTCAATAGATAAATCTCTGCTTCACATTTCTTTCTTTTTTAATGTTTACTTCTAGTCAAAGCAAAAATGCATAGCACTATTTCGTTTCTAGATTTGTACTGCTCCCATTTATTTTTCCTCTCTTCTAGTCTGACATGTTTACAATGCTTTCCAGTTTTTAGATATCTTTGCATTTTAGAAAATCTGATTTTAGTAGTTTGCTATTTCTTATTCCAATTCATTAATAAAGCTATAAGATAAGTAAGTTATTAATACCAACTTAAACTAAGCTACCTCAAAACTTTCCTCCTCATCCTCATCATATGTCATTCTTTGTTGCTACTTAGAAGCTAATTTATTAATTGTATGATACTGTTCTTATTTCAGGGAATGATTTACAGCTTTCTAGCTGAGTTTTCACAAGACTGTATATGAAACAGAACTGAAATCCACTTAGAAGTTTATTGTCATATTTTCATTTCTGTTACCTATTGTTTTTGCTTTCAAAAAAGCAAACAAATTTTTCCAGAATGGTGTGTTCATCGTAAGATCTTACTGCCTAATGCTCATCTTCCTATTATTCTCTAGAGATGTTTAATTTATATAGCACGCTACATGTACAAAACACTAAAACTAGAATAAGCTGTATTCTTCTTCCGGAAGACCTAATATTCTTAAAGGCCTGTTAAAGCAGCAGCCTACATCAGTGTGCTTCATAGTATCATAGAATCATAGAATCATAGAATGGCCCTGGTTGAAAAGGACCACAGTGATCATCTAGTTTCAACCCCTTGCTATGTGCAGGGTTGCCAACCACCAGACCAGGCTGTCCAGAGCCACATCTAGCCTGGCCTTGAATGCCTCCAGGGATGGGGCATCCACAACCTCCTTGGGCAGCCTGTTCCAGTACGTCACCACCCTTTGTGTGAAAAACTTCCTCCTAATATCTAACCTAAACCTCTCCTGTCTCAGTTTAAAACCATTCCCCCTTGTCCTGTCACTATCCACCCTCGTAAACAGCCATTCCCCTTCCTGTTTATATGCTCCCTTCAAGTACTGGAAGGCTGCAATGAGGTCTCCCTGGAGCCTTCTCTTCTCCAAGCTGAACAATCCCAGTTTCCTCAACCTTTCCTCATAGGAGAGGTGCTCCAGCCCTCTGATTATCTTAGTGGCCCTCCTCTGGACCCGCTCCAAGAGCTCCATGTCTTTCCTGTACTGGGGGCTCCAGGCCTGCACTCCACAGAGAAAGCTGGGTCCTTCAGTGGGATGGTCAGCCCTTTGCTAATCCTCTATTTTTTTTCTTTAGAGGGCTTAGTGTCTCAGTATAGTCCTGTTTGCTGAAGTATTGGGAATGAGAGAAAGCAGCTTTCCATGATCTCCCTGCCATGCTCTGAACTTTTACCATGCAGCTACAATCCTTGTGTGGCCCTATAATGACAAACTGATTGTTCTGAGCATTACAAAGGATGTGATAAAATTTTCATCCAAAAGACTGAGATTTTCTGTATTGCTTAAGTCTTCGTTCACAATCCTCTGCTTCATAATTTTGGTATGTTTTGGAGTTCTCCGCGGCTCTATGGCTGTGGGTGTGTAGATATTCTCAACATATCCCAGGTGCTTTCAGTCAATATACCCTTGTACACCTGTGATGCAACTTTTTGATGATGGATATTATCTTAGAATTAAACTCAAATGTTTGGCTTAGATTTTAGTTTTCCAAAGATACAGAAATGTCTATTGGACCTTTGGAAGTGTCAGCGAATGAAGTAATTCAAGAGCCCTAACATGTATCAACATTTTGAAGTACATATTATCTGTATCTACATCTTAAAAAAAAAGTAAATACTTTTTAAAATCTAATAGTAGTACATAAAATGTCAAAGAGTTGTTAACTTCCTTGTTTCTCAGTTTGGATACTTATGATTCCTAATGTGCAGTGATACCTTGATGACCATATCTACTACTTCCAGCCTTCACAGTAACCTTACAGAATTTGTCACAAACTGATTTTTTTCCTATCTAAATATACTTGCATTCTAATTATAAGAATTCCACCCTATTGTGGATGTTTGGAAGCAGACTGTGTCTTTAGTATAAACAAATGCAGAATATCAGAATAGAATAAATACCTACACCTTGATGACTTGCAGTTATTTCACTGCAAAGAAGATAGGGTTATGCTAGAACACAGAATACTACCTTGAATCAGTTTGATTGGTGATCTTGTCCAGGTTCTTACAGTTAATAATGCTTGTGCTTCAGAATAGAGATGTTAGAATATTCTTAATAATTATGTAGCTTTTATAGAAAAGCGTTGTATCAGATTTGCTTGAAAGTACAAGTGTCAATACCTTTATATTTTCCTAATCCTATTTTATGTAGTTACAGATTATACAAATACACAGTTCAAAAAGATGTTTAATTTTTCTTAGTTATGATTCCATATTTCACATGAAAAAATTTTGCAAGGGCTGCTCCAGTCATAAAGAAGGATAAGATGTTCCAGGAAGTCCTGTCTGTTCCTTAAGAAGTCCTTTGTATAAATCCTATTAATATCTTGCTGTGAATGGTATTGAATTACAGCAAAAATCTATGTTACAGATACAATGCATTTAAAAAGACTCCTTGGATAAAATGGAAATATTTGTTTTACTTACTTTTTAAATGAAGTTGGTTTTCTTTGGGTTTTTTTTTTTTTTTTCCAGTAGAATTGCAGCATAGGAGTGTCCAGTTTGTTCAGTTTATTTATTGGGCCGCTGCCTTGTTTTATTTGCCTGTAAACTTTAATTGTTTATATTGATTTGGTATTTTTTTATTATTTTAATCATTGTGTCTATTTGAAGTCTGCTTTTACAACGTTAAATATTTCTGTAAGTTCTTAGTCAGAAGTTCAGCATGCCAAATATATGAATATGGTACAAGGACAACATATTTGATTTAAATTATGTTGGCTTGAAGTTTAAGAAACAAGTTGTCAATGAATTGAAATCCATTTCAGTTCAACATTAGTCTAAAAGCATTGTCGTGTTGTGAGTGGCACTAATTAATTTATTGAATTTCATAGCCAGAACGGCTTTCATATAGCCAATATAATTTGGGTTGATAAAGGTGTCCCTATCTCAGGGCATGAGAACTGACTGCCTTGTTCTCCCTCTTCCATTTCTCTTTGTTAGAAGTTCTTCAGGATTCATTTGGATGGTGTACCCTTAGCTCCAAAGAAGTCACCAGAAAAAAGTTCTCAGTTTTTTGGGAAGGTGGAAGAGGCGGTCTCTGGGTTGATGCCCTTTCAGACACTACTGTAAATGTGATAAAAATAATTGTTTTATACTTCTTATGGGAATCACATTTTCCTTGAAAAGTAGAGGAAGTGTCTGGAATGTCATACTTAAAATGGACATAACTAGCAGTGACGTGCATTATTTAAACAGTAACTACTGCATCATATACTTATATAATGTGAATGTTCTTAGGCACTACTGTGAGATAAACATTAACTATTCACTTTTTATGCTAATACAAGTTTTCAGCTATATTTCCTACCAGTTTAGGATAATTTACATCTCCATTTATTTGGGCATGAGACAAATTTACCATAGTCCAGTGGTTTGAGCACTCACAGCAGAGTTAGGAAAACTAAACTCAAGTTACTTTTCAAGGAGTACGTAATTATGGTGTAGTAGAGCAGCATGAAAATACAGATTTTTCAGACAAACACCTACCTGTGTGACAAATAATGGAGTTTTTCATCAGTTTCATCTCCTAAATGAGGAAGCACAGAGGCTCTCAATCTAATTGATTACAATCAAAGGAGGTAGTAAATCTTGCAAATCTGTGTTAAATGCATGCAACTTTGCTTTATTTGAGCAAATGGATTGTCTGCCTCATTATGCTGATGAGGATCTTCACACTTCTGTGGAGTTGTTTCTGATATTGTCTGGTGTAAGTTTACCATACCATCTCAATATGATTTCCCCTGGGGAACTAAGCTCAAGTAAGCTTTGGGCAGCCAGGTTCTGCATCATTAACAGTGTCATGAAACTCTGTTGTAGAAAATGGCTTATAATTTATCAATGGAAACTCAGGAAACCCAAAGATATATTTATGTCAAGTCTTCTTTGGAGGTCCTGACAGGTATCAGTACTTTTCAGGAAAAAATCCGTGCAGGTTCATGAGACACGTGGATGACCTATATACTATTTTGGGGGCTTGAAAACAATGTTGAAATTTGGAATTTCTCTCTCTAAGCTTTTCCTTGTGGTTTTTGTTGAAAACACAGTAAATATTGATAAAGATCAGAAGTTTGTCTTGAGTCAGAATTTTCCAAGAAATTACACTTTTGTCTGAAATTCACCTTTGTTTCTTATGGTTTGTCTTTAAAGGGTGATTGAGCTTCTGATGTATGGTTAGCAATATGGCTCTTTCAGAAAGAGAAGTTAGGTAGAAGGCTGAAATTGAAAAGCTTTATTGAAGTAGTTGCTTTCAAATCCTGAACTCCTATAACCCAATAACTTGAGAGTCAAAGAACAAAAGAAAACCAAAAAAACAACACTCAGACTACCATTAAATGTACTTTCCAGAGACCACTAATTTTTAAAATATGTCCTGCAAGTGCTGACTCTGCAAGTAGTTTGTGATAGTCAGATCTTAAAGTCGTGTATCTCCTACCAGCTGATGGTTGTTCTCTGACCTTTGGTTCCAGGTCCTGGTAGGAATATGGTACATATTTCTACATAGGGTGAAACTCCAATGGTCTTATCAAATAACAGCAGTTCTCATTGTGTTTAACAGTGCTGGAAATTAGTTTCTCAGGCACTGATCTTGATAGGTCAGGTGTCACAAATTGGTATACATATCTGTAAATGTATCGGTCCTATAAATAAAATTCTGTCTGCAATAAGTGGAAGCACAAATTGGCACACTTCGAAGCAATGAAATGTTCTGAAGCACAAAGATATTAAGGGGAAAAATCCCTAATGGAAAAGGATTTCCTCGTGTTCCATCTATCAAATTTATCTGCATCATTTGCCTTTTAGAGACTGAAAAAATTGTTTTTCCATACAGAACACCATGGAGTTATGTGCTGATAAGCTGTGAAATATGCTTCTCATCCTTGCACCTCCCCCTACTGCATAAAAAGAGAAAACTTTGGTTTTGAATGAAAGGAAAAGACTGACACTTTTGCAATAGTGTGTTTCCAGTCCCTTTTAAGAATTCTTATTTTTAATATGGAATGCAAAATATGGGGTATTCAAATAGTTTGACCTCCTGATGTGAAGTCAAATACAGTTTATGAAGGGGAAAGAAACAAGAGAAGGAATTGATGTCAGTCCACCTGTGCCGAAGTAATCAATTTATTTCATTTTCCATTTTTGAATAAATGGTGATTGTCTGTAGACTGTGTAGGCCATTTTTGCTGAAACTTTCCCTGTATCTTCACCATATATTTATTGTATAGGACAGTCCAAGAAAGCTTAGGTAGTGCAACATTCTTTAATGATGTGAGAGAGTATTTTTACCACGTCTATCTTTGTTGAACCATACTGATTCTTTGCAGCTGACAGATTGGTTAATTTTGCTTAGCAGTAGAAAAAGCTAAGAAATACGTGAGGTCATATTTCAGAGCAAGCATCTGAATTTGAATTTAAGAGATACAATGGCTATAGGTATCTGCCCATATTGCTGGGTATTCATTATAACTCCAAACTTACATCACAGGGAGAGTTTTCAATCTGAGATACCTCAGCTTTCAGGAGTGTCATTAGGAAGCTTATTATTAGTCATTTATTCTCCTCTTCTATCCCTCAGGTCAGCTGGGTAAAAGGAGGTTTAGCTTTAGTTCTTTTCTTACCTGTGTCTCAACTGGAAGATTTAGTGACTATAGAGTAATTGTATAATAAATAATGATGATAAATCTACCTCTGTGATAGATATGATGGCTGAGTCATCACTGATTGTCCTGTTCTTTTCTAGTTCCCTGTTTATCAGTTTAGTGCAACAAAACAAAAAGAAAACTATACAGATCTGTCCTATCACAATTTATTTGTTGGTTTGACTTTTGAGGCTTTAGGATATGACTGAAGTCATAGAAATAAATCACATAGGACATCTAGCCATAGGCATTTTCAGCAAAATAAGTTCTTTCCAAGTAGATTTTGACTTGCTACATGAAAATTAGCTTGTGGCAGGAAGAAGGCAGATTTCACATATATTGGACTAAGTTAAATATCTACAGGGCATGCCTTCAGCTAACAGCACTGCCTCCGATGTGAACATAGTATTGGTGTTTAAGAGTACAGCTGGATTAAGAGTACCATGGATTCTTTTTTAAAGTAAAAGGAGTGTCTTATTTCTGCTGCTGCCAAAGGGCGTATTCAGTTGAATAATGCAAGGGTCACTTAAGATTGACTTTTCTATTCAACCTCTTTCCAGAAAAAGCACTAAAATTGATTTTGAAGTGCTAAATTTAATTGAAAAATAAAATATTTACGTGTAATGTTCTATGAACGTATCATGAAAATACATATCTTGCATCTAGCAAATGCATATAGTACTTATAGAGGTTATCAGATATTTGATAATGGGAGCTTGGGAACTTGAGAGGCTGTCATTGTTTTACTGATGAGGTAGAAGTAGGGCAAGAAGAGAGAAAATAGGACTTAATATAGAATTTGAAGACAGCCCAAGATAGAAGGCATTTTGCCTCCACAGAATCTGTGTCAAGATTTTATAACCACCAGTGAGCAAGAATATCATGCAGCAGGAAAAAAGGTTGGTCTTTGATAAACTCTAGAGAATGATTTTAGAAGTAGGAGGGGATCTGATCTGAGAGAGGAGTATGGGATAGTGAGACTGTAGAGATAATTCTAAGGGCTGTCAGAGAATATAAACTTACTAGAGAGAGAAAAGTCATATCATAGTAATCTAGATGAAGTAATATGACAAGTACTGCAGATAATAAAGCAGTTTTATTACAGACATTGATGAAAATACATTCACACAAAGAATTAGTTTCTGTCCTCTGAATCTCACCGATTCTGATTCTATGTTTAAAAACTCACTTCTCTTATCCTGTGTATGTTAGTTCCGGATTCGATCAAGGTGCTGTTAAATGTTTATGTAAGTACTGAAGGATTTCTGCCTACCAGTTTTTCAGACTCACTGCATTTTCTTTTTCTAGTTGGCAACGTGGGACTCTGAGAAAGGGCTGAATGGTAGCCTACAAGAACGACGTCTGGGAAGTGATTTACAAGGACTGACACTCAAAGTGGTGACTGTCTTGGTATGATCCTATTTGAGTTCAGGAAACAAAATGCTCAAAATAAAAAGGTTGTGACTGAGTATTCTGGGCAATTCCTTCAGTATTTTTCCCTATCATTTTCAATTTTGTATTTTTGGATGATCAGTTACATAAGCAAGGAAGATAGATGATGGCCTTGTGTTATTTTATGTGAATCTATACACTGTCAGAGATGTACAGTATTGGTTTGTTTGCTTATGCTGTTTTTCTGCATTGAAAATCATACTGCACGCAGAACCAGCACAAGACCTGAGTACTCAGGGCTACACTTTAGATATGCAGTTTCCAGCATTTCATGGATTTTTAAGATCAGATGGGCCAATTACAATAATCTAATCTTGGCTTTTGTGCGCTGCAGGCTGTAAAATTTAATTGAGTGTTTCTTCCATCAAGTTCATAACTTCTTGTTGATAAACTATGTCTTTGAAAAAGACATATAGTCTATGTGCTTTGGGGACTATTGTTTGTTACTATCCTGAGTGGTAGCAGATTTCCTATTAGTTGAGTGTTAAATTAAGGACAAATTAAGACAAGAATGCATTCCTATCTAAAATACTGTAGTTCGCAGATTGAAGAATGTGGGGTCTTTGTGATTTTGTTTTTCTTCTTTTGAATCATGGTACAAATAGGAAGTAATGTGCAAGATCATTAAAGAAATCAGCCCAGCTTTCTTTCCTCAGTCAGATGATAGGCAAGGTTATGGTATAACATGCATAGGAGGTTGTCAGTACCACACCATAAACGCAGACAACTGTAGAGGATGTGCAGCCAACAGCCTCAGCATTACCTCTCAAAAGAGCAGGGTTCCCATTTCTGACAGAAAGCATACCAAAAAGTGCTGCATTCCTTTGTCTTAAAATATACTTCAATATAAAATACTCCAGCAAACAGCACCTCTGAAAGATATTCCTTGAATTTTCAAAATTTCAAATATTTAAAAAGAAACAATTTTAGCATCTGTTTCACTGTCACCTGGATAAAAGATTATTCATTGTCTATCAAAGATGACTTTCTAAATCTGATATGCTCTGAGTCAGAGAGCTGTAATGTTCCTAAGACTCATATGCTTAATACCTGTTTTCTAGGCAGTTAGTTGAAATGTTAGTCAGTGAAGAGACAGGTATTCCAGAGAGCAATTCATCCTGCAGATGCCAGGAGGGAGTTAAGTTATCCTCTGGGGTCTCTGCCTCTTCTTGTGAACTGTGTAAAATCGAGGACCATGGATGGGGCAGCTGCTGAAGCACTGGTGTCTGGTAGGGATGCCTGTGAGTGTCCCACCCGGCCTACAGCTTTTGCCTCAGGACATTCTGAGAAGTCTGAAATCTGTGCTAAATTGTCCAGAATTAACTCAGAATACACGGATCTTGCTAAAAATGCTAACTAAAAAAATTGTTTCAAGTATCAGCTGAAACAATGGTTTGTTCTCAGGAAGAACCTTTTGTGATGGTGGCAGAGAACATACTTGGGCAACCAAAACGTTACAAAGGATTTTCCATTGATGTCCTGGATGCACTGGCCAAGAATCTGGGCTTCAAATACGAGATATATCAAGTTCCTGATGGGAAATATGGACACCAGCTTCAGAATGGCTCCTGGAATGGCATGATTGGAGAACTTATTAACAAGGTACATAGAGAAGAAGCTATATTTGGGGGAAAAATAGAAAAAAACAACTCTTCAGAGTAGGATGTCAAGACTCTGTAAAGGGATTGTTGAAATTCTCCCCTTCCTCCATTGCAAATTACAGGAGATGGAATTGGGATCAAAGAGCTAGTACAGAACACTTCTGAGTTTTGGGTGGTTTGACTGTGGTCTAAACTATGCATTTTAAAACTATAGTAACTATAGAGTCTGTTCTATTTACCCCCAACTGTTATCAATGTACATTGTATCAATGTAAGTCTGTTTATAGAGATGCCAGTATAAAAAGAAAGGGAATGTGTGTGTGTGAATGAATGAGTACAGAAAGTATGTATTCTTAACATATGAACTAACTTTTTTTTTTTGTCATTATGTATTTGCTACATTGCTT
This sequence comes from Pavo muticus, assembly GCA_016647715.1. NCBI lineage: Eukaryota > Metazoa > Chordata > Aves > Galliformes > Phasianidae > Pavo > Pavo muticus. The sequence continues at coordinate 1,126,703 of JACDJE010000050.1, read as the reverse complement.
GTAAGTATGACTCTTTGTGTCACTTTATGGCAATGTGTTTCATAATGATCAACTGTTTGACTCCAAAGCAGGAAAAGTATCCCAAATAATATATGTTGTAAATAATTTTTTTTGAAGGACTAGAATTCTAAACTGAGTTTAGGATTATTCATATATTTAAAATTAAGAGGAAAATATTTTCTTATTTAATTCAAGTCTTACAAATCGGGAATAAACAAATTAAACTTCATTGAAGTAAGTGGGAAAAGCCCATAGGTTAGAATCTCCAGGAGAGTAAAATTAGAATGTATTTTGTTTGTGTTCTCACTATCTGACACATGACAAATGCTAATCAAGAGAAAGAATCAAAGGAGTTAATATTCAACATTACTGCCCTTCATAGAAAAGGGAGTAGAATTATTACTGGGAGTAAAAGCTTTCTCGTTATCTAGTAAGTAGGCGTTTCAATGTCTGGTAAGTAGATGTTTAGGAAGAAATAGAAGCAATTAAAGCACTATCAAATGTGTGTATGATAATGGAATATTCTTGGTGGCAGCTAGGAAAAGTGAAGGATTTTTGACTTATTTTGCATTGACATAAGCTATTTGACTTCCAGTCTAGTAAGAAATCCTGTGAAAATTCTTTGGAAATTGCATACTTTGAAGTAACAGTATTTATAGTGGTATTTCTGCTACTAGCTTTTCCACCAGCTCAAATGAATTTCAAAGCAGAACTCCTTAACCTAATATTTACTCTACTTTCCTAACAAAACATAGAGATAGGAAACAAAAAGTGTGTTTTATTTTTTGTAGGGAACTGTTTTGATTAAGATGAGAAAATAGGCAAAATCTAATCGTAGCTTTTAAAAGTCTTGGGGATCTTATTTATTAAACACTTCTCTTTCACTGAGTTTGCATAATCTTAGAGGTCCTTCTGTATATAAATCCTGCTCATTTTAAATATTGAGCTTATAGTTATTAATTTTTGCAAGCACTTTATTCATTGTAAAAAACAATAGTATCTTCCCCCCCAGATGTCATATGAAATCCCTTCATGAATACAGGAAGTTGCCAACTCTGCAGGGAGAACAATGAACATTAGCTCTTCACAACTTGCTACTAAGTGCACAAGCTAAATAAATTTTGCATGGAGAAGGAGTAAGGAATTTTTTTAAGTAATCTTGTGATGATAATAGAGTAAAAGAAGCATTGATACAACTGTGAGGTCTATATGGATGATGTTTCATTTTTACTTCTTGCAGTGCACTGAGTTGATATGGTTTCAAGTTTTAGACATTGTTTTGAAAACGAGTGAGACGTAAAGGTTAAATAAATTGCACTCATTCCAGATACTTCTTGTTCTGCAGTGCTTTGACAATTTACATTTCACTTTCTGCTTTAAACCAATGCAATTAACGTTTGAATGATGAAACTGATTTATTTCAATTTGTCTTAACATGTTAGGTTTTAGAAGTGCATGGAGCCACTTGCTTTTTGAAAAAGTCCTGAAGGCTCATGCTAGCAGAATTCATGGTTACCAAAGGAGATCTGACCTGTTGCCTTTGTCTCACAGAGAGCAGATCTAGCAATTTCAGCCATCACTATAACACCTGAACGAGAGAGCGTTGTGGACTTCAGCAAGCGGTACATGGACTATTCAGTGGGGATCTTGATCAAGAAGCCTGAAGAGAAAATCAACATCTTCTCTCTCTTTGCTCCTTTTGACTTTGCGGTGTGGGCTTGCATTGCTGCTGCCATCCCTATAGTTGGTGTCTTGATATTTGTCTTGAACCGGATCCAGGCAGTCAGGGCACAGAATGCCTCCCAGCCAAGCCCTTCTGCCTCCTCCACCTTGCACAGTGCCATCTGGGTTGTGTACGGCGCATTTGTTCAGCAAGGTATTCAGTCTGTTACAAACACCACTGATAGACACTCAGAAGTGTTCTGCCTTGCTTAGAGCATTTCATGACGTGTTAATCTTGACCAGAATGTTCTCAAGATGAAAGAGAAGTTTTATATGAGGAGGTAATATATTTTGTTAGCCCAGATAATGGAAAAATATTTAGGGGTAAGTTCTACTTCTCTATTTCTCAGAAAGTCTGATAAAACCGCTCCCAACAGACTTTTCCACTTTGTGAAAATGATTATTTGGTAAATAAACCAGAGCTGCTTGATGTGACATTACAATACCACTCAGAAACTAGCAGCTTTTCTAATGATTCAAATCTGATTTTAGAAATTTATATGTTTTTGAACTCATGTGAGACAGTTTATCTTTCTGTCATTTAAAACCAATAGAAGGACGTTGTGAACACTGTAATGATTTAATTTCTGCATATTAGTAGTACTTCACCATAAAACTTTACTTATTTAGAATATTATTCATGTTCTCTAGGTTTGATCCCAAATAATGCCTGAGGGAAACATTTTGAAATACAATTTTCTAGAAGAGTATCCAGGGCAAGAGGTTGACTGTCAGTCTTAGTGGAAGTAGCGCTTTGCTCACAGAAAAAGGGTGGCTTGAAAGCACAAATGCAGAGGGGTTACTCCAACAAAGTTGAACATAGTAGGACACACAGAGTAGAAGCTCCTGATGCACCTTTGTTTTCCTTGTTTGCTTTCAGGGGGTGAATCTACTGTCAATTCTGTGGCTATGCGCATTGTGATGGGAAGCTGGTGGCTCTTCACCCTTATCGTGTGCTCATCCTACACAGCGAACTTAGCAGCATTTCTCACAGTATCAAGGATGGATAATCCTATAAGGTAAGAACCTCTTCTTAACATGAAGCTGGAAACCTGGATTTCACAGAAATGTATTATCCATTTGAGCACTCATTCTTGCACTAAAGAGATAGCTCTCTAATAAAATAATACTCTTCTTATTTTCACTGACTGCTTCTCTCTTCTACCCTCCCTGTTCCTCATTGACTCCTACAACCTCCAAGTAGTTTTGTTAGGTGAATGGAGGGGACAATGGCATTTTAATTATATATTTTTCAAGAAGAAAGTCTTTCATATTTATTTGCATTTTTCTTAACTAGAGGTCTTAATGCTTCAGCTATCTATTTTTCTTCATTTTTTAGAAGGAAGCTACTTCCTCTAGGGAACTATATATTATTTCTCTTCTCACCTTCAATATATAATTTTATATTCTTAATACTTTGATATACATTGTTCTTTATGCCATTGTTTGCATGTAAGATAATATAGGAGGACTTTTAAAATATAAACGGCCCTGCTCAGTGGCATTATTTTCAGAAGAGGCTTCTTCTCACAGAGGAAAAGACCAAAAAAATCAAATCTGACTCTACGATAATAGATGTAATATAGCAGTTGTTATATTAAATTTATATATATTTCTCTGTGTTGGCAATATTATGATGATAAATTACAGCTTCTGTAACAAACCCAATTTATCTTGCCCTTTGACTTCTTTCCTCTGCCATCTGCCTAGTAATCTATATCCTGTGAGAATATTTTCAGTAAGCAAGGCCTCTGAGCAGCTCCTGAGAGCTGCTGGCTGTTTGTTGGCATTTTTTTATGTTTGTTTGTTTGTTTTTCTTTAAAAATGTAACAGTTAAACAAAATTTCCCTTTTTTCTTTCAACATGGACAAAATTTTCAGCTTCACACTGGCATGGAGCACTGTGAGGGCCATTTATTGTCCTCTTTCACTGCTGACAGGATTAGAGTCTGGTATCTTGTGTTTGATCTGACAGCGATTGAGAGGAGAGGTGTCTAGAAGACAGGCATTCCTAGAAAATACTTATGCAAAGATTTTAGGTGCTACTGATTGACACAGTTACTATGTCAATCTCATTTGTGGTTTCACTGGAAAAACTGGGACTGGAATCTTTGTGCACAGCTCCTAAACAGTAAGTTGTGCTGTTGGCACTCAAATGAGGATAGCTCTTAAAAAAGATTTTGCCTCATTATCCTGCATGAGACAGAAAAAATTACTTTTCTCATGAGTTTCACAGTATTTCCAGTTTAACTTGCCATTGCAAACATGCAAAAACTGTAACACTTTGAATGGATTTAGTGTTGTAATAATAATATGAACAACTCAAAATCATAGAAGTTTTGTTTTAAAATGAATTTTCTATTATTTTGTCTGGAATTAGTAGATTTAAACGGTAAAAGAAATAAGATCTGCATGTAATTTCTGGAAATAACACGAGAAACTAAAGAGAATAAAACTACTACTGCAGAGTATCTTTGCTGTAAGACCTTATCCTAGGAGATGGAGGACTAAGGTTAAGCCCAGTGAATAAATTGCTCTTGTAACCCAGAACAGAAATAGTTCTCTGGAAAGCTTGAACAATGACCTTCCAAATGATTTCTGTAAGTTCTATTTCCTTCATGATAGGAGAAATTGTCTGTCAGGTTTACTGAGCACCTGCCAAAATTCAGCGAATTTCAGAGCAGGGAAATGTGGGATAAAATGCAGTGGAGAATCTGGGGGGAAAAAAAACAAAAACAAAAAAAACAAAAAACAAAAACAAAACAAACAAACAAAAAAACCAACCAAACGTATTTATGAGCTGAAATGCAAATCATTAGATGAGGCATCTGAGGCTGATCTATTACAACATCTATAAGGGGTTTTGATTCCCCTTCTTATTAAAATTATTAAAGAGTTTTTGGGCAGGTGAGGGAGAAATTATTTGGGAAAGGGAGCTGCTCAGTGTTGTCCTGGGACTTCAGAGTCCATTCCGTCTTCTCATTCATTAGATCGCCACTGAAGAATTATGGCTATATGCCCTTCTATACCCAATGGTGGCTGCTGCTTACAAAGTTCTTAGTATCACATCCTCTTGTACAAGGAGAAGATAGAGAAAGTAGGAAACACTATGCTGTGATCTGCAAACACCAGTAGATTCATTCATGTGTCAAGTCAGAAATGTTTACTGTTATTTAAATTGCCATAAGGCTCACTGTCTGTGCTCCAGCTGCTTGGCCATAAGGGCAGGGTTTTCTATAGTTGTTTCAGCCAGAGTGTGGATTATTCTTACTGTCTGGAGTGTTTAAATTGATCACAGATGCTTTGGCTTATGCACCCAAATCATTCCTCAGGTAACCTTAAATGGTAGCTATCAGAAAACTCTTAGGTTTAATGACTAGTTGGCAAAACTAAGCCACTTAAGGCATTTGTTTGTCTTGTCTTTGGCTATTTCACAATTTTTTCAGAATCTCCCAGAGATCCTGCTGCTCTGGGAGATTTGGTCTAAACCCCTCCATTGAAAACCACTGGTGCCCCAGGATACCGGAGATGTGTTCAAAAAAAAAGAGAAAAGGTTCTCTGGACGTTGAGCATCAATCCACTTCTCAGCTATGATGAAGATATTTCATATCACCTATCTTCAGGAGAAATATCTTTCATAGTTGTAGTGTCAGGTTTAAAGCAAATATATTTCCCAAGAAAGTAAATTATTACCTTACATGAATGCATCATGCCCTCTCTCAGCTCACAGCACGACCTAACTTCAGCATGGTATGATGTTGAGTATTTTTGCATTTCTAAATTTGCCACTGGGCTAGCCTGTATTAGATCTTTCATGGACCCAGAAAAGAATGCTTACTTGAAATCCATTTGTTCCCACCCAAAGAGGCACAATGAGTTATAGCTGAAAATTTGCTCACCAGCTGAGAAGTGCCACATCCATCTGTGTGTACTTCCATTGTTAAGAAGCCAACCCCCTGTCCTCTCAATAAGTGTGTTCTGTTATCTTTCCCTCCATAGGAAAGTCCTCTGGTGCTCATTATTGCTGCTGCTGAATTGCCAGCAGGGGAGAAAATAGTACTTTGGTGCTGCAGAAGCTGAAACATAGTTAAGATTTTCACTACAAGCCTGATTTTCTTCCCAACCCCCTGCAAAATACCTAATAAAAGTTGTTTCACCATCAATTTTTGCATGTGCAGTCTGCACCTAACAGAATAGGCGTATGTTTGATTGAATAGCTAGGTGTCAATCAACCCAGTGATACTTAACTCCACAATTTTTACTACAAAACAAGCTTGGCATAGAAATCATAGATGACATTTAGTAGAAAGGGCTTGGCAAGATGTTCACTGAAGCAAAGTTGAACTGTTGGAAGGAAGATTTTTAATATTAGCATGTCAGGTGAAAGCCTGCTGATAAAGAAATAATTCTTGGAAAAAAAAATGGTATTAGCAGTTCTCAAAGGCTTTCCCACCTTGCTATGAGTTTTAGAATCTGCCTGTGGTTCACAGAAAGGTGAAATATCTGGAGAAGGAAGCATGGAAGAAAGCAGCTCTGAAGTTCTGCCTGCATTTCTGTACTTCCTGAAAGTGACTTCCTAAATGCTAAATGGGTTCCTAGGGGGTGTGCTGTCCACGTGCCCAGAACACTTGTGAGAAATGTACTGGGATAGAACAAAAACTTCTCCGTGGGTTTTCCAAACCCTCATGGGCTTCATGGGATGATAAAGGGGAGAGAGCCTAGGTCTCCCTTTCTTGCATGTCTGCAGATGCTGCCTTGCTCCCCTGTGTGTCTTAGCTGCCTGTTGCTCACTCCTCTGTGACAGGGCAGGGGGAATGGTCAGAATGCAGAGTCTGAGACTCACATTAAAACCTTTGGCCCCTTAGAAGATCGAGGATAAGAGAAAGCAGTGGGAGCCTTCTTAACCTGCCCTCCATTCTCCAGTAGCAAGTGAATGGTATTTCTGCTCTCCTTTGCTCTTCTAATAGCACTTTTCTGAGCCAACTGTCCAACCATTCACGCTCTTCTCATCTTCTGTTTGTTTTGTTTGTCTGTTCTAAATCTAACAACAAGGGGACCAAGGCAGTAAAGCAGTCACCTCTAATGCTTTCTGCACTTGTGGAAATTCACAGGCACAGCAGTGTATGTTTCAGCAGATTTCCCAACCACAAATGGGCAGAGGAGATACACAATGAGAGGAGAGAGCATTTCTGTGAATGTGCTGGTGGCAGCCGCTCTGGAGGCTGGACGGCAGGGCTGTAACCTACATTCTAATTTGTGAATGAGCAATTATTAATTTCTATTTTCAAGTCTTATTTTAAACCCAAATGATTTATGTGTATTCTAATATTTGCGATATGACCTGTGTGCAGCTAAGGAGTCTTCCAATGGATCAGTCTGCCAAATGATGGCTAGACTATTACATGAGAGTTTGTTCTTTCTTTTGTCATATTACATTATCAAGCAGCCCTTGGATCTGCCGTCTGACCTTCCATTTGTAATTATGAGTTTAATTAGCAGTGACTTAACTTCCAGCTTCATTTCTTGTTAACAAGCAGACTACATGCTGTTCAGTAGTGCAAAGATATTCTTTAACCTGGGTTTAGGAGAGCTCGTCTGAGAAGAAGTAAGAATCATGCAAGAAAAAGTAGAACATAAGGGGGTAGGCTATTTACAAGTTCAAGAGTTGAAGATTTTATCAGATTGATTCTTAATATTTGTGCATCTATGGATGCTCTTAGATACACCTGCTTTTATATTCACATTTATTTCATGATTTGGGGTTTCCTTATTTGCGTTTCAGCCCACAAATTTCACCTGTTTTGGTGACAGCTGAAGATTTACAGCAGCTTAGTCAGGGTGATAAGTCAGGCACTTGGAAGACTTGGGTTTAAATCCTTCTTCTACCACAGGCTTTGTTTAATCTTGGCAAGCTGAGCCTCCTCTCTGTCTCAGTTCCCTCTCTGTGTAACAGAGTAACTTACTTCATGTCTTATATGGCATATATAGGAGTGGTGTTCCCCAGGGGTCGGTGCTGGGGCCTGTCCTCTTCAATATCTTTATTGATGACCTGGATGAGGGCATTGAGTGCACCCTCAGTAAATTTGCAGATGACACCAAGTTGGCTGGAAGTGTCGATCTGCCTGGGGGTAGCGAGGCCCTACAGAGGGATCTGGACAGGCTGGATAACTGGGCTGAAGCCAATGGGATGAGGTTTAATAAGACCAAATGTCGGGTCCTACACTTTGGCCACAGCAACCCCAAGCAACGCTACAGGCTTGGGGTGGAGTGGCTTGAAGACTGTGTAGAGGAAATGGACCTGGGGGTGTTGGTTGACTCTCGGCTGAACATGAGCCAGCAGTGTGCCTGGGTGGCCAAGAAGGCCAATGGCATCCTGGCTTGTATCAGAAGTAGTGTGACCAGCAGGAGCAGGGAAGTAATTGTCCCCCTGTACTCAGCTCTGGTGAGGCCGCACCTTGAGTACTGTGTCCAGTTCTGGGCCCCTCACTGCAAGAAAGACATCGAGGCCCTGGAACGTGTTCAAAGAAGGGCAACAAAGCTGGTGAGGGGTCTGGAGCACAGGCCTTATGAGGAGCGGCTGAGGGAGCTGGGATTGTTCAGTCTGGAGAAGAGGAGGCTCAGGGGAGACCTTATTGCTCTCTATAACTACCTGAAGGGAGGTTGTAGTGAGCTTGGGGTCGGCCTCTTCTCTCGTGTAACTGGTGATTGGACTAGAGGGAATGGTTTCAAGCTGTGCCAGGGAAGATTCAGGCTGGATATTAGGAAATACTACTTCTCTGAAAGAGTGGTCAGGCACTGGAATGGGCTGCCCAGGGAGGTGGTGGAGTCACCGACCCTGGAGGTGTTCAAGGAACGTTTGGATGTTGTGTTGAGGGATATGGTTTAGCGAGAACCATTGGTGATAGGTGGATGGTTGGACTAGATGATCTTATAGGTCCTTTCCAACCTTAGTGATTCTGTGATTCTGTGATTCTGTGATATTGTCACTTTAGCTGCTTTAAAGATGTTGGCTGGAAATGGCTATATTATAATAACTCCACAGGAATCAAAAAAGATAGATGTTCTGGATTGCATACTAAACAGAAGCAATCTCAAAATATTTTAAAAGAAAATTTGGAAAGTATTTTGAAGATGCCGGCTAGAAGGAAATGAACAAAGGTTTCATCTGCTGTATTTAAGTGGTTTGATAACGCTGGTAACAAGAAGCTCACAGGAATCTCTTTATTTGCAGTGATTTTGCCCTGAAATTTCTTGCTTGAAAGTAGCCTTTCTGTTTTTAATATTGCACTTGGCTTTCTAAATATTTCATTGGATTTTCTTTGATTGTTAGTTTTCTTATATTTAGTTGGTACTATGTTTTATCTGTGCAGCACCTCGGGCACATTGACAGGAGGCATGTATGAGTAAGCGTGATAAAAAATAATTATCATGATTATTATTTAAGGCCTGCAAGCAAAAGCTTCAATCATTAAATAACTAGATTAAGTTCATCCATACAAAGACAAAGGCTAGAAAAAGAGAGTGAGCAGGGACAAAAAACTCAAAATATACTTTAATTTCTAGAATATTCCCTTCTTAGAGCACATGGAAGAAATGCCAAGGGAAATACTCTGCAACCTGTGCAGAGGGGCTGCAGCACTCAGGGGCAGAACTTGCCTCCAGGCACAGTTTGGAACAAGACACAGTGTTAAGGCCAGTGCTGAATCCCCACTGCATATCATTTTATTTCCCTTCTGTTGATGGTGTGGCCCAGTGGGTGCTTCTGGGAAACTCAGGACTTGACAAAGTCTGAGTTTTTTATAAAGCTTTCTGAATGTTGTCATATGCCATTCAAATGTGGTTTAAAATGGATCCTAATTACTCCTGTATTTGAGCAAGCAGGCAAGCATGGAAGTGCAAATATTTCCCAAGGGCATATTTTTCTGGGATATATGAGAATGCAGAGCTGAAAATTAGGCTTGCATTCCACCACTCCAGTTGCCATTATAAATAAGTGGCATATGTTGGAGATGGATAGAAAACCAAGGGCCTTGTGATTCCACACCCTCTCCAGTTCTGCCTTTACAACACCTATATTATAGCATCTCTTCATTTGTTCTTGTTACTGGGAAGTTCTGTGCCTTAAGTGGGCTGAGGCATTAACATTCATAGAGTTCAGAGCAGTAAGTGATAAATCATTTTTACTTTTATTTTTACTTTTATTTTTTGTTTTTATTTTTGCTTTAGAACAGTGAAAATCTAGCAAGAGCAGGAACCTTCAGGACAACCCATCAAAATTTACATGAATTGGTTCAAATTCAAGATCTAATACCATCTCTCTTCTCAGCTGAGATTGAGTTGTCTTTGAAATCAGATTTTCTTATGTTAATGTCAATTATTCACTGCGTAGAGTGGTTGTATGCTGCCTGCATACATTAATTTGGCCTCTGGCTTCATCCTCTTTTGTTATAGTATGTGGTTTCTGATACTTGTGGCTTCTTTGGTTGTTGTTTTTTGTTTTGGTTTGTTTCTTTCCTATTTGGCTCCTAAGGGATAAACAATACAAAATACAGTAACAGAAGAATTTTGCCAAGTACGATATTTTTATTTGTATTGTTTTTCTCTCAAGAAGCTGATTAAATGTCTTTTCTTTTGTAGCTGATAATACAATCTAATATAGCAGGATATTAAGAAGGCAAAAAAATGATTACAACAGTTCAGACAGAGATGGCCTTAAAGCTCCAAACATCTCCTAGTTGTGAAGACTACCTCAGTCCATCATTTGTGTGGACATAAACAATAATATGAAGAAAAACTTCACAGTGAATTCTATTTTGCAAATGCAGCTGAGTTGAGGAAGAAGTGCTAAAGCAGGCTGGCCTCTGTGCTTGTGTGTTTGCATTTTAGTCTTGCAAGACTGCAAATATTTTTTCCCCACTCTATCAGGTAGCTGTTTATTTGATCTACAGTTGATACATCTTTCATGTTACTGTAGCATTCCATGTGTTTGCATACTGGCTTTATTTACTTTTCTTTTGGACAGAAAATTATTGTTACATGTCCCTACAGTATATGTCTTTCTCAGAAGAATGTTTTAACAAGGACCCTTAAGTGTGAAGCCAGGTGGAACCTGGATTAAAAAAACCTAAGTAACTTCATGATGGTTACTAGTGAAGAAGCTCCCTGGAAAGAAGACAATCAAACAAAAAAGCCCTGTGAAATGATTTGCATTTTATACCTTTTATCTGTACTGGTAACTGTCATTAGTGTAACAGCAGGTCTTAATGTAAAAGTAATACAGGATGTTCTATAAGGAGGTAAGATAGTGCCTATTTTTGCATAGGTTTCCAATCCTATGGAGTCAGATGCAAAGCAGCTCCGCAGCCAGAACAAGCAAGCAAGCTCCATTTGCAAAGCTGCCAATAATTAGCAAGCGCTTTATCACAGTGAAGTTATTTCCTGTACTCTGCTCCCCATAAAACAATCACATAAAATTGAAGAGTAGATCTACCCAATTTGTAAGAAGGGAAAGTTGTAACTATTTTACTTGCTGTCAGCTCAGACAAGGACATAGATGAGCTTCCGGCCCTGGTAATCTACTGCATATTTTGGAAAATGCCTCCATTGTTTATGCCAGAAAAAAATCTTCTCTTCTTGCATAATTCTTTACCATCTCCACTCAAGTGGTGATTCTGTCATTCTTGTACCACACTCATTTTCCCACCTGGTATTCACTACAATATATTCAGCATCAGCAGGGTAACTGTGAATCCAAAGGCTTGCACCAAAGCATCTCTTTTTTTAGATTAATTTGGATGGATAGAGAAGGATAAGAATGGAGCAGTACAGGAGTACAGGAAGAATGCTTGTCCTGCTGACTTCCAGGAGTAGTGGTTTGTTGCTAAAACTGACCTGTGTCACCAAGCTATGCCAGTCATGTGTCCATTTGGATAATCTGACTTTCACATCACAAGGTTTGAATTAGTAGCCTGCGATAAGTAATGATCCTATCTCCTATAGCTAGAAGCTCAATCCATACAATCACTTCAAAAGCTGATCTCTTGGAGTAAGGTTCAGAAGCCTTTCCTTCTGTGATTAAAATGGAACCTGTTATTGGGAACTCGTGAGAGCAAGAAGAGCTTCCAGAGAAGCCTCACAATACAGACAACCTGCACAGCAGTACCACAGTCCTCTTTTCTTCCCAGTGCCTTGCTCAACATGCCCTTATGGCATCTGCTTTTCAGCACTGAGTATTACTGTTCACAAATCACCCTAACTGGCAGCTTTGCTGCCTGTACTGAAGGTTGTAAGGTTACAGCTTCAGTTTTGGTGAGCTTAATGCAATGTCATCTATTTCATGCTGTGCTGATGAAATCAGTCATAACTAAGAAATAAAACTTTGTTCAGGCTAGTTGGGTTATAGGCATGTATCTTTTTACCAGCTCTGTTGTGGACACAGGAACTTTAGACAAGGGATGAAGCAAACAACCATGCAGTAACATTTTAAATCATAGAAGCTAGATTTGTTAGTTTTGTAAAGGGGATTTTTTGAGTTTCTGATTTTTTTTCCATGCAAGCAAGTGTTGCAGTCAATTGAGTTACATGGTCATATTGCTCCTTTATAGTGAAGCTTAGATAAAGTGTTGCCTCTGGCCATAAGGTGGAAAACTGTAAACTTACCATTTAAATTCCTGATATTTTAAAAACCAGAGAAACAAACAGAGCCTGCGACAAAACACACATTTAATAGATAACCAGGTTATGGCTTTTGAGGGGAAAAGTACTGGGAGTTCTTGTTTTCCTTTGAAGCTAAGATGTTAGTCTTTATCAGCATGAGTGCTTCCCTGCTAATTCTTAGTATTATTTCTTATTATTATGTTGTGAAAGATTTTCTAGAAGGAAGGAAGAGTTTTTTTGGAAATAATACTGTGTTTCTAAGAAAAGGATTGCATATGTTCTTTCCACTTCCTAGGCTTTACTAAGCAGTGTCCTCTTGTTCTGCATGTGTGCCCCCAAACGATGTGATACAGGAGTGTTTCCTGTGTCATCCTCCTGATGAGGGAGAAAATGGTGTTGCCTTAGTAAAGTTGTTTTAATGCAGCTGCCAAAATTCCATTAAAAGAAATGTAATCACATGCAATGAAGTTTTTTGCCTTCTGAACCACTAAAACCAGCCTAGGAGAGTAAACCACTGATTTAATTCAATTGATTTATGAATAGTCATTTCTATCTAAAAAAGAATAGAAAACCGTTGGTCAGAATGGGGTGGATGTTAACTACTGTGTTTCTTTCATGTGGCAGTAATTCAATTTGCAAGCTAATATTTCAAGGAATTAAATTAGGCTACCTAATAAACTAATGAATTTCAATATGGAGCACAGCTAGTTTGCTTTGATGCAATGCTGTCAGTGTATCTAGTATAGGATATAGTATTCAGGTGAGACTCAGGTATGGGGTGAGGAGAGGCAGGAGGAACAGGAAGGTCTCCCTTTCTCTTTACTTCATTGTACATCCGGATGAGGGGTAGAAGTACACTTCATACCGAGCACTTGCCTTTTGGGTCCTCTAAGAAACAAGTGAGTGGGCTTCTAGACTTGAAAATATGCCTATGTAATGCATGCACTTTAGACATCAGTAATAATTGCTGAATGCTATATGTGCTTTTGGTATTAATGAAGAGCCCTATGTTTTGATTTCCTAAGAGTACCCATGTTCTGGCAATCAAGATGCTTCTTCAGAGCCTTTCTGTTTTCTTCTTTCTGTCAACATCGATAGCTTCTGCTGTGTTCCCTGTGGTTAAGGGAAGGGTGTGAAGCTGTTTCTTAGCATCACTTTGTACCTCCGAGAGATCTGAGCAGTGTGAATCCATCCAGTCACTCCACCGCAGCTGTGAGGCTGCTGGCACTGGTACAGGGAGCAGCCTGGAGCTCTCTCTACGGGAACCCTTGTCCTACAGAGTGAGACAGCTCCTGATAAATCAAAAATTAATAAAAAGCTGAGCAGGACCTTACCCTACTCTGGGATTTCGTAGTTTTTAATGGAACTACCCATAGTATAATGATATCCTAACAGTCATGGTATGAAGTACCGTTCATCCTGAGTAGGAGCTTTGCAAGCCAGCACCAAGATGACAAGCTTACTCATTCCACACTTTGTTTAATTAAAAAGATACTCTTTATCATCTGAGTGCAAAGCAGAATGGCAGTGGTATCAGTACCTGTAACACCAGTTGTGAAGGAAGAAAGCAATTTCTTCCCTCTCAGTCTTAATCGTTAATCTTCATTAGAATTTTTAGCTTCCAAATGTGAGTGATAGAAGACATCAGCATAGCAAACAGTTTAACGTGCATCTGCATAAATAATAGAGGTAGTTTGTTATTTTCATTATAGGTAGAAGCGTATGTCAGTTGCCAGATGTGTTTGATTCAGACAATATGATTTTCATGCCAACTTTATGATATGTTTGATTTAGGAGAAGTGACTAAAACCTGCTGCTGGGACTGAGTTGCTGTTAAACACCAGCTGCAGCTTTTATTTTAATTAATATTGTGAGGAGTAGAATACCTTGCTTTAATTAACACGTTAACCATTCAAGGTACTTGGAGAAAGGTCACAGTGGCAAATTGGTTTAAAATTAGGAAAAGAAAACATTCAAAGTAGTCTAAATGATTTATTTATTTCTTCCAAATATGCTACAACCTCTTGAGACTTTTTTAACTCTTCTTTTTCCTGCATTCCACACATTTAATTTTCTCCTTACTGTTAAGTAGGTTATGGAGTATGGATAAAGGACACAGGTTAGCCTAGATTTTTTAGCAGGACTGATTATTACAGATTTGCAGAATGAACAGCTCATAGCTGCTCTGAGTCCTCTTCCAGGCTTTGAACTGGATCTCTGAATGTCTTACAGATGTGCTGTTGTGCCAGCTTTCCTTGATCAGTTTTGAAAATCAGCCCAGTGATTCAATAGTATAAATGTACATCCAGGCACACAAATTAAAGCCCCAGCTTTTGAAAATGTGGGCCTGCATCTTCAGGAGGCTCTGACATGATCATTCTGGACATCTCGTTGTCTGACTACTTCTTTCAATCATTAACTTGCATATTTTTTTTGCCAAACTTTGATGAGTAGTATCTCAAACATATTCATTAATTTAGAATTATGGAAAAATAGCATCGTGAAAAGAAATCCTATAAATACCTCTTTAAATATAAAGGAAAGGCATCCCTCTGTGTTCATTCTCTCAGTCAGGCAGCAAATAAACTCACACAGGATCATGAGAGAAACTGCCTTCAGAGATCATGAACTGTTATGCAGCAGTAGATTCAGATGCAAATCCTTGGAATTTAGGTTTGATCATTATTGCTGTTTAAGAAACTTATTTGTGATTCTATTGTTTGATTGTTTAAAAAAACATTTTCAAACAAAGCAATCATAACTTATACTGTAGGGGACATCACACCTTCTTTTCCATATGACAATGATGCCAGAATGTATGGCGCATGCAGAAAGAAAACATTTATTACACACAATAAACCAAAAAATTTCCCTAGTTAATGGAATAATCAGCAATCTGTGACAGGATAGATAAGAGGAGGGTTGGAGATATAATTAGAAATGTTGGTCTTGTGATTGAGATGTTTTGCTAATTTTGTGCTGTTTAACAGATTTCTCTATTTGCAGTGCTTGCGCAGAGTCAGTGTCAGCTCTGAGCAAAATAGCTGCTATGATCCAGTGGCAAGTCAAGTCATACTTGTGCAGATCACTGCAGATGACTGGAGCTGCTGAGGTGGTCCTGCGGGCATTGTTTAGAAATAGCAATGAGGAGGAAAAAGCAGATCTAACTCTGTTTACAGGAGAACCTGCTTTACTGATTATGATGATGAGGTTGATTTTTGGATCCAAGGTTGAGTCTCACAGACAGAAGAATCATAAAGTTGTTTGTTTGTTTGTTTTTTTAATGGGTATGCTTCCTAAATGAACCACTGAAACATATTAACAAGTTCTGTGAGCAATGGGATACAGACTAGGTACATGGATTTTTGTCCTACATTTCCTATGCTTCTTTGATTTCAGCAAAAAATGCTTTTTATTCCTAATTACTGAATAATTAGTGAGTTATTCTGAGAGCGGTAAAGCAAAATGAGATTGTGTATGATGGTGTAAGAACATTTCTGCTGCATATCACTCTCTTAGAAACTAAGCAAAGCCTATAAATGCTTTGCCTATGCAGTATTTGTAGGTAATAATTGATTACTATTAAAATCATAAATGTGGCAGTGTATCATTTAATGATAGCTTTACTGTGGCTTTACATTTCATCAGTGGTTATACGTGCTATTTGTTCCATTCTTTTAGGAATTAATCATGCAGTAGCTGTGCAGGAACAGAATCCCAGAGAAAACATTCGTGTCTTCATTGAAATCATTTCTATGTTGTGAATTGAGAAGAGTTTAGTTTTCTTATTGAGTAGAAATATTAGTTTATTCTTCTTATTTAGTAAATTAAGTTTTTTTCCTTAGCTTGTTGCTGCCATTATCCTTCTCCCTACCTTTCCCCTCTTCCCACGGTGTGGATCCGTGGGTCCCTTCAGGCCCTTGTCACAGAACCTATACCAAACTATGATGAAGTTGTTTCAAGGAAATGAAATAACTGTAGAGGATTGACATATTCTGTGCTTCTAGTACATTCTGTGCATATTATTTGGCTCTTTTGCTTTGCCTTTCTCTACTTTTTTTTCCTCTCTTATTCTAGTAGCTCTTGAGCATGTGCTTTGGTGTGCGTAAATAGTTTCACTGATCTCAGCGGTACTGGTCTAGCTATTGTACTATGTACTCTAATAGAGACATTTCTTCAGGGCAGATAGAGAGACAGTGCCAGTCCCACATTAGAAGGGGGAAAGAACTGTTGCCAATAGAAATGGCACGGGAACACACATCAACTCCTTTTCCTGTGGTGGAAATGAAGCTGGCTTTAGTTTCCTTCTCCCATTAAATCCATAACTGGATATTATATTTTGCTTTTAGTTGTATCTAATATAGGACAGTTGATGGGGCTCATAGATGCCACCACATTGGTAGCAATGCCCATTATCATCAAGAAAACAGCTGCCATGATAAGCAGCTGCTGTAGCGCCATTACCTGCTGAGGGGTTCAATCACTATTTGTTTTCATGGTAGTAAAAGTATGTAGTTGACATGGCAACGTTTTTTGTGACACATGCCAATTGATTGGTTTTTCCACTGGAGGAAAGTCCCTGCTTCTTTGAAATCATGTGTAGCAGCTGTTCCTGCTCCACTGGTGATGACAAGCACACATATAGGCACAATTGCCTGCATTGTTTGTCTCTTTTAGTGATCAGGAAATTTTTATTCCTGGTGTGAAGGGCTTCAACTCCATTTATTCAATGTAGTTTAATCTTTTAGTGCTTACAACTTCTCTTGTAGAAGCTCCCACAAGGCTTTTGCTGTTAAGGCTTTAGTTGTTTAGATTAAAGTGGATGGTATTTTTCACGGACACCTTATGAAATGAGCTTTATGTGAACTACAGAATGATATATTTGCTGATGAAGGACTTGCAAAGTGTCTATTAAGCATTCAATGCTACTGCTGATTTCTGCTGGATTTCAGTAAATATTTTGCTTAGTGTAGTTGCTGAAGAAACCTGATGCTGAGCATGTCACTGCACTGAGGCAGAGTTAAGGGTGGTTAAAGTGACTTGATTTGTAGTGAAATGAAGCAATGCAGGATTTGTTCATGTCACAGTAGAGAAGGTGTCAATTCAGTGATTGATTTAAGAGCTCGGTTTGTTCGTAATTTTGAGGAAAGTCAAAGAGATGCATAAATTAAAACCATGGATCAAATTCTTCTGTAGCCTAAGGTTATTAGATGTGGAACTAAACCTGCTTTCCTTTCAATATTCTCTGTACTAAGGCTATTGCCATTCTAGCAATACTTTGTACAGTCTTATTGGCCTCACTTAGTAGCCTGTCTTTAAATTTATGTACCTCACATCTATTTTATCAGATGCCAATAATATTCTAGTATGTACTGGCAACAAATGTTGTAAGCTAATGCAAATGTGTGTCTTTTATTGGAGGTGGGGTGGATATTTAGTTTTCAGGTTCACAAGTGCTTAAGGTAGGTTAATTTTAATGTTTTCCCATTATTCAGCTAATATATTGCTCTTTTCAGTACTGGCTGCACGAGTGTTTAGGGAGAGTAACTGCTATTTTTTAATTAATATTTAAGTAGGCTTCTTTTCTAACTTGGATCAAGTAAGACAGTGAAACTTTTCACATAAGCCTCTGAGTCACTGAGACTATCATCACCTACTGGCAATTTATATATATGACAGATGACTTTTTTTCCTGAACTGAAGCTAAACTTCAGCTTGGGGCTAAAACACTCTAGGGAGTGTTTTTATGTGAGAGTTTGAACTCAGGTTCAGATGTCTTAAGACATTCTCTATCCACTCATAAATCTTACTTAAACTAAAGATCCAAAGTTTGGCTATCTATGAATAATGGACTAGGACTCAAGTCCTTTGCCGTGCTGCTCCACAGATTGATATAAAAAGTAAAGAGAACTCAGTTTCTGAACTGAGGGATCTTCTGCTCATACATGTTTAAAACTATTCTCAATAAATTATCTGTGGTGGTACACTACAACCCATGACCTCAATTCAGCTTAACTTCCAAAGGTTTTCTGGAGTTTTGCAGACTGCTCTCACCTGCCAGTCTTCTTATATCAAATAACAGCTATTTTCTCACTGGAGACATGTAAGATGAGAAGCTGATACTGCAAAGCTTGCCTGGCTTCAAAATCTCTCTGTCTCTCAGTGGAAGGGCTGAAGTGATCATCAGCAACAAACACAGTTTTCTCATTTGTTCTCATTGTCTTTGCAAATATATCTATGCATGGGCTAGTGCTGAGCAATTTAGTGTCTCAAAATGTGAACACTTTTCCCTCTGTTCTCAGAGGATTCTCAAGACTTTTCTTTCCACTTGTGATAGTTAGTGAAATAAATCTCTTTTCAGATAGGATTATGCTAGGTTTCAACTCATAGGTAGTTCTTGTGCTTACGCTGGTGGTGCAAGGTGGTCAAATCAATTCATCTACTTTTATCTTTATTTCAATGTGTAGTGTATTTACTTTTTTTCCCAGTATGTAAAACACTTATTTCCCTCCAATACATGTTCATGGAATCATAGAATGGCCTGGGTTGAAAAGGACCTCAAAGATCATCTAGTTTCAACCCCCCTGCCACAGGCCAACCACTACATCAGGCTCCCCAGAGCCACATCCAGCCTGGAATGTTGTTGAGAAAACCCTTATAGTTAGGAATTGCAATTGTATTTAATTCTGTACGTATCATCAATTCCTAGGCTTTGGAAAAAAATTGAAATAAAAGAAAGTAATTTCAAGGTATTTGAAAAGTAGAACTTTAGAACTTGTAGTATATGTTTTTGTATGTATTTCCAAGGTGCTCCATTTTGGGAAAGCAGCTTAAAACTCTCATCTTCTCCAGGTTGCTTCATCTTAATGGCAGCCGTCACCTGGAATATTATGCTGCATTGAGCAATAATGTTAGGGTGCTGGCATCCCTAGGTAAAATAAGAACATAGCTTTCCCAGGCAAATGTGGAAAAGCATACTATGTCTGTATGAATTAGGGATTAATATTAATTAAGAAAATCAATTTATTTACTTGGGAGGAATTCTTTGTATTGTATTGTTTTTCCAAACATATGCAGTGATACAAAGGGAGATTCTGAAATGTACTCAAAACACGGAAGGACAAGAGCAGAGTGCTGATCACCACTTTTATGTCTAATCTTAACCTATATTATTTCTAATAGTTTATGTGCAGATGTGCAAATAGGAGCTAGGCATGAAAAACACTGCATCACTTTTTTAAGATAATGCTGTGGATTCAGAAACTGCTAAAATGCTGATTTTCTTTAAGTAATAGCAAACTGGAAAAAAAAAAAAAAACAGTTTCAGTGTCAAAATATTGGCATGGTGAATGCTAATGAGAAACTACATATAAATCAAGGAGCTGCCGCTATTGCCGTTATGGTCTCTCTAAGGCTGAAGTCAAGATAAACACTGCGTTTTTTACAGTGGTGTAGAAGAATTCATGACATTACTAGGTAATTATCTTGTTAACAGGCATAGAATTTACACATAGGATTCCAGATGTGCAACATTCTCCTAACTTAAAAAGAATAATTAGGAAGGTGAAAAATTCAATAAATAAGTATTTTTTGCCTTTAAAAAAAATGAAAAAAAGGAAAAGATATTTTTTAAAAAGATTTTGAAAGTTTGATTATCTTTTTGTGGGTTTTGTTGCAGTTATTTTGTTTTTGTTAGTGTTTTGGGGTTATTTACTTTGATCATGACTGATGATCACGAGAGGCAGTTTTGGATGAACAGCTGAGGCTGCAGTTTTACAAGTTGAGTTAATTGGTCAGCAGTTACTTCAGAGCACCTGGTGACAGGTTTAGTCTGTTCCTTAGGTAAGATTTGTTCACAC
Source organism: Pavo muticus (assembly GCA_016647715.1). Taxonomy (NCBI): domain Eukaryota; kingdom Metazoa; phylum Chordata; class Aves; order Galliformes; family Phasianidae; genus Pavo; species Pavo muticus. Next base: position 1,106,467 of record JACDJE010000050.1, on the reverse strand, counting down.
TGTTCATCCAAAAAGTCTTATCTTTATAGCAGCTCTAGAGTCAAATAAACCTATGCTGGCAGAACCTTTTTTGGCTACATATCTACAGCTCCATGAGTCTCTTACAAGTAGGAAAGCATCTCCAAAGAGTACAACTTAACCAGTATTTTTATTGTGGCAATTATTTCTAGTTGTCTAATTATAAATGCCAGTACAAGTATTGCTAAATGTTTATTCTGCAGCATATGGTTTATGTCAATATGTTTCTAAAAATTGAAACAAACAGTTTTCAGTTGACTCCACTTGAAGTAATTGCTACTCCACTGGAAATTATGTATCAATTGTCCTATTTATCTAGCAGATATTACTACACTGGTTAAATATTTCAGCTGGTAAGGCTGTTCTGTTTAGATGGACCACAGATACATTTACTTAAATCAATTGGTTTATGTGTACTTGCCAATTACAGTAATCACACAGTGGATGTATTTATCTACAAATTGAAGGTCAGCTCCTATAAGTTGTAAGTGAGGAACATTGGCTTTTTCTGCTTTACTAGCTTTATCTTTAATCACACTTACAGAGAGTCCCTAATGGGTTGTGAGATCCAATAATTGAGGTGGTAAGGTTAATGGAGCGTCTTGTTATGCTGCACATTTTTGTTGCAAATAATTTTATATATTAAATGCATGAAATATTCACCACAGGAAAGTGAGCCAAGAATCAGAGCAGTGAACAAGGTGGGTTCAGCTAATGGCTATTCAGCAGGATGAAGAAGTCTAGGAACAAAGAGTAGCTGCCTTTAGAGAATGACACAACACTGATATATAAACAGTATGTGAAATCTGGCTCTGAGTGATTTTTGTCTAGCAATGGAACATCTGAGGGAATCAAAATAACAGTGTTTAAAATCTGCACTTGTGATTAGCTTAATTCATCCTATAAGACAGGAGATGCTAATCTGAATTCAGTGCAGAAATATAGTGCAGAGAAATTTTTTATACCAAATAAGAACTTTGTCCAGACCACTCCCCATAAAAGTAGTTTCTGAGATAGTTTTGGTGAAATTGCCTGTTTGGTAAAGACATAAGGTTGTTTCTTTCTCAGTCATTCATCATCTGCATGAATTTATGCTACAGGAACCACTCACAAGCTTGGTTACCTGCTATGACCCTGGCTGTGTCCTTTGGTGACCTTCTGCCTCGCTCAGAAGATGTTTTCAGTGGTGATACAGAGAATCTCCTGTGTCCAGTGCAGTTCTTATAATGGATCAAATAGGGCACTGCAGGAAAAATTTGCATAATCCTCAGGACATGCAATATTCTTTATTATCTCTTGTAGGAAAATTCTGCCAGCTGAAGGGATCATAGTTGTCTTCTGCACAACACCCAAGCAAAGGCTGGGCTTCCCTCCCTGCCACCTGCTCTGATTACCTGCTTATTGGGCCAGCAAAGCACTTGATTTACACCCAGAATTTGCTCATTGCAATGCTTAGAGAATCGAAGAAAAGTGCTTTTCGAAAAGCAAGACGTACTGTGCTTTTGTACAGTTCTGATTGTCAATAAAGTGTAATTTAGCTAAAACAAAAGTAGAGATTGTCAATAAAGTGTAATTTAGCTAAAACAGAAGCAGTGATTGTCAATAAAGTATAATTTAGCTAAAACAAGAGGCAGATTTCTGTCAAAGTTCCCATAGTTGCAGAGGCAGTAGAAGGGATCCACATTATGAAACATTATGAAAGCTACAGTTTGCTTTTTTTGAATGCTTACATTTTCAGTGAGAATGACAGCATGAACAGTAGACATTTGTAAAGTTATCAGCTGAAAGTCATGTTAAAGTACAATAGCTAAAAATGCTGCTGCTAAGCTGCTTCTACCTTATATGTGGTTCTACAGGCGCTGAAATCTAGGCAGCAGACTGTGTTAAAAGGGTTGCCACAGAAACCCTCTGTGTGTATTCAGCACCTTTCTTAGTCATTTACATACAGTAGACTGAAACGTGTCTTTTAACAGTCAGATCATCCATCCCCAGGATGTGAGCAATTTCATGTGATATGATGAAGCTTATTCTAAAAAATAAAGAAGGAACTAAATGTAGCATGTAATCATTTAGATCAAAATTGGAGGAAAAATGGTTCTGTTCAATGAAATGTACCAGAAACATTTAGGAGATCAGAATATAACTTTCAGGACTGTTAAACAGAGAGAGAGGACTGATACAAATTCTTTCATTTTTTATTAGAATGTTTAATATCCGGCAACCTCCAGGGTGTTCATTTCTGTTTTACTGAAGTGGTGTATATGGAGCAAGGGAAGTATTTGGGGTTTGATGCAACTCCTAGAGTTGTCCCAAACCCACAAGTGTGCAAAGTGTATAGAGAAAAACTGTTTGCAGTCTTACTGAAAGCTGCTTAGCAGCTTAAAATGATAAAAAGTCCTTAACACAATTTAAGAACTTAAACCACTTTAAATGTTAGAAGCAGCTTGTGAGTTGGAAGGGTGTTTGTAAGGGTAGAAGAGGCATTCCTGCTGAGCTGCAGCTTTGGGGATGGAGTTTGGGAACCAAACTCAGAAGGCCTGACAGTGATGTGATGGGGAGGATGGAAGAGTGGATGGGAGGCTTTAGTTTGATCTCAACCAAAGTTAATTGGTAGTTCATATCAGAAGCATCTGAAATAAATCTTATTATATGAGGTTATGCATTTATGAGACATAAGTATCTATCATAATGTGAGATACAGTTTAGCCCGTGCTGCCACTCTGCACCTGTACAGAAAAGTGAGATGTGAGGACAAAGGAAGGGGACACAGGAGCGGATGTTGGTGGCTGGAGGTGGAAACCTGATATGATTCTGCTTGAAATGTTTTGAAATTTGGCCTGGTTCTCAGTGACACAGGCAGTGATTTACACCTTTCTGTGCTGAAAAGGCTGTAAAACAGGAGTGAATTACATTCAGTACAATTTGAAAATAAATGATGCATTCACAGTCACTCAAGTTGAGGCCCATTTACACTTCCAGAGTGGTATGATGAGTAAATGAAAGTTAGGCCTGTGTGTGAATGAAAAATGTCTGTTTTACCAGAGACTGTGAAGAGGGGGAAAGAGAGAGAGGGACATGGTGGAAATTGGAACCAAGGCTTTTATTTGTTTGCTTTAAAAAGTCTTACTGATTTGGAGTCAGATGGAGTATTGGTGTAACTTCCAACTAATTCCACTGAGTTCTGTGAGGTGGTGCCAAGGTGGCTGACAGTTTATATTTACAACCTTAGCTTTTCCTGCACAGGAGTACGTCTGTATTGGACTCCCTTTTTGTGCAAACATGGGATCATAATATTTAACGTGGATATTATCTATCCAGAAAGTCTTTATTAAGGTAAAAAAAAAAAAAAAAAAAAAAGGGCTCAGGATCTCAATTGAATTCAATTACTCTTTGGCTTTCCTTTATGATGAAGGCGAGAGATACTCAAGTATTGCCTGGTATTGATAAATGCTCTCTGGCTAAAGACAGAAATAAATTATTTAATCAATTAAATTTCAGTAACGTTCTGTGTAACACTAATATCTCAATATTGCTTGAATTTCAGAACATTTCAGGATCTGTCTAAACAAATGGATATATCTTATGGTACAGTCAGAGACTCAGCAGTGTATGAATACTTTAAAGCAAAAGGAACAAACCCTCTGGAGCAGGATAACACATTTGCTGAACTGTGGAGGACAATAAGTAAGAATAATGGGGCAGATAATTGTGTATCGAACCCTTCTGAAGGCATCAGGAAGGTAAGACTGGATTACAGTGTTCTTTATTTAATTTTTGTGCTGTATCAAATTAGTTTGCATGGAGTTAATATTGTTAAGTCACATGAATGCAATTACATCGTAACTTTAAACAAAAGTATGCTTACATAAAATTCCTTTCAGTAACTCTGCCAGATAAGAGGCAACCTGTGAGGTCGTGATTTTGAATTAAGTACTTTAGCTCTGCCAAAATCTCCAGTATTTAAATCCTTCTTTGGAGCTGGCTGTAAAAGCTCTAGGTTTCTTGGGAGCTTTGACAATACCCATCTTCAGTGACATTTTTTATTATTCAGGTATCGACACTTGTCCTTTGCTCATTTTTTTTTCTTTTTTCTTTTGCTTTGGATTAAGGTAAGTATTGGTAACATGAGGAATAATTAAGAGATTGAATGAAAATCTACTGATGTTTCTTAGAACAGAACTTTCATGCCAAATTTCTTCGTTTATTCCAAACTTAATAAGCACATACTCTTTCACATGTTGGAATGCTTTCACCTGGTTTTTATTTCTCTCAGATTTTTTGATGAAACTGAGCACTGTGGTAGGAATCAAGGTAGATATAGTAGCTTGAGATTCTACATCCATGTGCTGAGTTCTGTTATAAACAGCCCTGGTTAAGTTCAGGCCCACACTTACTCGTTCTTAGTCTGCTGCTCTTCTTCTCTGCTTTCCATCTTGTAGCTTAGCAAAAGCAGATAATAAATAACAGTAAACTGCATGTGTCCTGAAGTATATTATGGCAGAAGGTGTGCAGAAGTAGCCAGTGAAATTTTAATGTTCTTTTCCTTTAGAGAAAAGCGTCCCCTTTATTTTTCAATTGATTTTTTTTTTTTTTTGTACAAAGCAAGAAAACAGCTATTATTAAAGTTGTGATTGTTAGATCAGGATTATTCTGTTGTCAATGAAACAGTGATTTGGAATAAATTTATTACAAGTTCCTTATGCTTTTATAAATGAGAAATAAGAAAATGTTTGAGGCTTGGGTTCTTTTTTCTTTGAATATTCGAAACTTCTTCTAAGTTGTCAGAGAGGAAACATCCAAAAAATACTGTTTTGTACAACACCATAACCATAACATGGCTGAACACATTAACACAAGCCATCCTATTTCCTGATCAAAGTCCTTTGATATAAGATTCCCAATTGTTTATGTGACTTCTGGATAAAATCCTTATTTTTTGGGAGATACGCTTTTGCCTTTTCCAATACAGGAATATTCTGTCAATAGTTTTGGTTCCCCCTGCATTTTCTCCCACCTCCCAGCTGAGCACTTGGATCAATTAAACTTTCTTCCTCTGTAGAAGGTAGAACCCTAGCTATAGAAAAGTCTGGCTTTGGTTTTCTTTTTTTGGTGGTTTGGTTTTCTTTTTTTTTATTTGCTCATCACTTTATGAAAATGAAGCCTCTATTTCAAGACTTTCTAAGCATTTAAAGGAGACAGAAGTAGTGCCATTATGTACTTATCTACATAGCATGACATTAAAAACAATATACAAGTAAAACAGTTTACCGTAGAAAAATGCACAAAAATTTACCCTTTTTGTCATTTGTTTGCTTTGTTACCATTTTTATGTCAGCAGTAAAGCTGTAAATACTCTCCTTCTGTAAGCCTATTGCATGCTGCCATTTGTTATAGCTAGATTTGCCTAAGCCTTAAACGTAACTGTGGTCTGGCAGGCTATTTGGATCACCAACTATGTTGTCTGTATGGAGCTGGCAGCTCTGTCTCTTGCAAGTAATGTTAAATTTTTCATACTGAGTTTGATTTTAATATTGTAGGGTGATTTTTATATAACTCGATCAGCTCATTCCATTAACGTCAACAATAACTGAATTTACCTCAGCTCCCAAAGTTGACCAAGGCTGCTATTTAATTAGACACATAAACTGAGCCTAGTATTTAATAACGTTGTCAACTAAACATTTGTGTTTATAGTTGAAATGTCGTTCTTGCTAGCTCATTGAGCTCTTTGAACAAACAGACAAGTCAGTCATATCAAATATTTTGGCTAGAAATTCTGTTTTCCTAAGGAAGAAGTGGTGTCAGCCAAAGAAATCAGACTTTACATCTCTCAACACATGCTGCTGCATGAAAGAGATGTAAATATACCTTAGAAATGTTTTATAGGAAAAGGAAAGTCTAAATTCCTCTAGCGTATACCTAACACATTTTCTGAATGAGGACTTGCCCGATACAATGGAAAAAAAAACCTACTTCTCTTTCTCCTCTCGCTTTCCATTTTCTTCAGGCAGAATCATAGTTCAACTGCAGTTAAGTAAGAAAAAAAATAAAAGCCTCTTCAATGCAAAACAGGAGAATACTGCTTATTCATGCAATAGGCAGGTATTTCCAGTGTTTGTCTCAATTCCATTTTCCTCTCTCCATTTCCCAGACATGTTTCTACTCCCTTTGACTGACTAAAACCAAACAGATAATAATGGAAGAATGTCCTGAATGCCATAAAAGCTTTTGGTTGCCATAGAAGAGGTCACTTTCAGACATAGCACAGCCCTGTAGCCACAGTGACCATCTCCCATTGTCAAAGCACAGCTTTTGCAACACAAATACGGCCACAGAGACAGCAGTAATGCGCTGCAAAGTCACGTAAGTGACAGAAAAACATTTCAGAGCTGTGAGGGCAAGTTGCTTTTGTTGTACTGCCATGGCAATTGAAAGTGGTCATTGCAGATGTACAACATCCTCCTATTCATAAATGTCTACGCATAGAGTAAGAGGAAGTTGCCAGACAAATCACAAGTCCACACAGAGTGCTATTTTGCCACTTGAGTTTTCTGGTACTACAGAAGAGGACTGACTAATTCTGTTGTATAGAGAGTTTCTTTTTGGGTCAAGCTGCAGCCAGAATGTCCCAGAAGTGTGCCATGCCATGCCATGTTATCTCAGATTGACATTGATAGGGGAATTGTGTATGTCCCTAATCTATTTCCAAATATGAATAAGGTGTTTACATAATATCCCATGGCAATAATTTCTTCAGGGTAATTATTAGTTATCACAACATCCTTAATAACTTGCAGCATTTCTCATTGTGAGCAGCCATTCTTGCTTTGAAAGAACAAAGTGATATGAGCCCTGTATACTCCCATGTATGTCACTATGTATATATATATACATATATGTATGTGTATATATGCACATATATATATGTACATAAATATAAAGATATACATGAGAGAATGAAATTGCTATTGTGGCTTTTTAAAAGTCTTCCTTTAATGGAGACAGTTTGTTCTTCTGTCTGGTCAGTTTGGTACCAAAATTGTTCTGAATTGGTTCTATTGGTTCTTTTCTTCCTGTATATTGCTTTTGATGAAATGATCAAAACAAAGTATAGTACAAAATGTGAATGTATCATCAGTTTATGCAATAGCACAGTACGAGTGCATTCCTTCCTTTTTTGCTTTCTTCAAAACGTTTCTCTCCTTTAATGAACAATAAACATCGAATGAGATCTCTTCTTGTTGAAAAGACACTTCTCTTCATTTTTATTTTGAGATTATAAGTAATTTAAGAGTTCCATGAAGAGCGTTTTTTTGAAATATTTTTTCCTGTGATTTATTGTCCACACTGAATTTTGCGTTGTGAATTATTATGGCTCATCTGTATATTTTCATGGGTCCTCATAAATTTCTTAATTTCTTGACCATCATCAGCCTTTGGAGTAGGAGCAAATGCTTCCTTAAAGCCCAAATTTATTACATCCTCTAGTAGCTTCTAATGATATTAATTTTAAGTAATTTCAACAGGATTAAGTGACAAGTTCTTTCTTTATTAAAACTGTGCAGCTTCTCCTAAAGCACTTTTGAAATAGAAAATAAATGTTATCCAAGCATGTTTTTGAACTATTCTTCTAATACTAATGTGAAGGTCACTCTTTGATATTTCTGTGTTACCAGATGTATAATGGGATCATCTACAGTGACACTCCATTTTGGCAATAGATTAATGATGAATGTAGCATTTTTGCACTTTTTTTTTCCAGTGTGGTAGCTTCTTCATAAGTTGCAGATGAATCACAGACCTATCTGTGATAACGCTGAAGTTCAACTTCTTTTCAAGTATTATTAGTTCTTATCAGGTGTTCTTTGAAAATACATAACTTTACCAACAGTAAGACAGGAGCCTTTGAAATATATTCTTCCATCTCCCTCTATGTTGAAGAGTAACATAATGAGATTGGTTACTGCTTTTCAGAAGTATTACTGTTATCTTTATGGTCCCTCTTATTATACCAGGGAAACAATCTTCCTTGATCTTTTCATTTTTGATGATTGCGAAGAAGAAGTTTTTAATGCAAGTTTCTTCTTTCTTCTGAAATCTGTTTTCCTAGATCTCTTTGACTGAAGATAAATCTGATATCTTTGGTGTTAACCACTACAGAAGTTCAACCTGGGTGGAGTAGAGGACCACTTTGGCTGAATTTATGTTAAAGAGGTTTTTGAAACTTTTAGCTGAGTTATTTCTGTTTTGTTCTGCAGTGTTCCTGGTGCTGAGTCACAAAAAGGCCATAGCAAAGGAGCAAAATATGAAAGCCAATTGAAAGCCTAAACTGTAGCTTACTATACTGTGTTTCATTTCAATCATTCTTTATTCAAGCTATCTTACCTATTCTCAGCTGGTATTTACCACATTCCCTTTTACTATCTCTGTATCTATGTTTTGTTTGCAGTGGTGTCTGATCCCTAGAAAAGTTGGGACCCTAAAACATATAGTTCAAGCTTTAAATAGCTAAACTGTGAATGCAAAAACATGAGGATATGGAGCTTTAATGTACTGCAGTCATGATGCAGTTGCATGGGTAGATACATCTGCGTAAGGTGTCATTAAAAAAGCCTACATACGTTTCCTGCTTATACATCCCATGGGCCAGTGCCCAGTGTCACCGGTAGTTTAGCCTGTCTGCCTTCACCTAACAGTCACAACAGTATTACAGGGATGTAAAGCTTGCCAAATTTAGACAGGAACTAACTGTTTAGTCATAAGGAAGCTTTCTGTGCAACGAATATGCTAATAGTATGAGATCTCTTCGGAAAAGAAAAATCTGCAAGAGGAAGAGATTTTGGAAGAGAAAAATCTTCCCTGAGGAAAAAGGAATCTTTGGGGAGTCAGTTTTTGACAATTAGAGAGGAGGAGCAGTTCCACATTCAGTATTTCTGGAAGTTAAGAAATGCACATAATTAAGAGTTTAAAACTCAGATTTCTGTTTATGTTGAAATGTACAGGCTATCGGAAAAATACTGCTCAACGGATATGATGCCACTGGGTAGAATTGTTTGTCATAAAAATACTAAATTGATACAGAGAGATTCAGTAAACTCTTCGTTGACCACTTGTATTCATAGGATATAACTTAGGACAGCAATGTTGCAAATGCAAGAGAAGTAGGCCTTGTCAAAAGATCTGCTGTCTAACCTTGAAAGTCAGTGTACAGAGCTCTTTTACATAAAATGAAGTGCAGAAAACTGGGGCTTGAATGGTAGAATCAATAATGTGATTTTCTCTAGACATTGCCTTATAATTGAAATCGAATATTTGAGGAAGACTGTGTTCCTCAAGTATTACTAAGAAAAAGATGAGGAATGTAGGACATGTTGTCGATGTTTTTCTTTTGTAAACTGTTAATTTGAGAAGATGATTTATGGAGCAATTCTGAAACAGCTAAAAGGTGCGGCATTAAAAAAAAAAAAAAAGAACAAACAGAAACCAACAAGAAATCAAAGACATTTTAGCACAGTGACGTAGGTGAAATCTTTTCTGGGTCTTCTTTTTCTCTCTTTCTGTATGTACATTAGGCAAGCTTTTGTTCTCTAGTAACAACAGATTTTGAACAAATTCTGTGTAGGGTAAAAAAATGCTGTTGTCTTTGGTCCCATAACTGTGTGGCTTTTAACTCAGAAGCACTTGCTTGTATCATAGATAGCAAGAGCCTGTGTACTGTTTACCATAGGCAAAATCTGAAACGTACAGCCAGGAGCACTAGAGAGAGGAATGCCCATTGCCTCTGAGCAGGTAGGAGGCCTATCAGCACTGTCACGGGTGTGGAAGCATAAAATGAGAGAAGTTAAAGTCCATCAGAGGAAGAGCAGAGGGCAAGATGCAGAGGCTTGCTGCTAACAACATGGTTATTTCCAGGTACACGACCATTCAGAAAGTACCTTTGAAAAACACACTATAGGCTTCCAAGAGTGCATGTTGCCATCTGAATATGAGCTAAATACCATGAGGAATCCCTTTCCTTGCCATCCTTTATTTTTTTTATGCATCTTTGTGCTGATAGATTTGAAGCCTTTCCTGGCTGTCACATATAGTAAACAGTGATTTATGTGTTGCTTCTTCCCTTCCATCACCAGTACTAGTCAGATAGATGGCCAGGGGGACTGCAATACAGATGTGGAAGTCATGCAGTACCATTTAAGTGAGAGAGATTTTTTGTGACCAAGCTTGTATCATCGTGTTGGTTAAACCAATATATAGTTTAACAGTAGGATCTTGTGGCTCCTATTTGTATCCTGTAATCCCTATGCTGTATTTTAGCTTTAAATGATTGTTTTGAGCTGGAATAGCAACAGCTGTCTGAAGCAACATACATTAATTACTGTTACTCTGAACAGACCGAGAGGTAGCAGGAGAGAGGTAGCAGGAGAGAAGGAGGAGCTCGGCTGGCCAAACCCCACAGTGCTGGTATACATTTGAAAAATATATTTTCAAAGTGGTCAGTACAGGATCATTTGAATCTTACCAGAAACGAAGGCTATAATGTATTGTTACTCTGGTTTAGTTCAGAAGAAAAAGAATCTGGGGGTCTTTGATTGCATCGATGCAGACAGAATGTAAAAGAGAAAAGGAGGTGAACTGTGGCAAGTAATTTACAGAAAATCCAAAAGCATACTTTTCAGTTTTATTTCCCTAGATTCTATCCGTTGCAAGATAATTCACCCATCTGATTTATTATCATGTTTAAGCAACTGTCAAGGACTTCAGAAAGCTATGATTTATACTAAAGCATGGTGAAATTAACTTAGTTGCTCAACTGAGGAAATTAATTTAGTGAGCCTTATAGGCTTACAGGTCAATTCTTTAACTGAGATTACGCAAAATGGAAAATATATGGAATAATGTCAGCACCGCAGCCATTGGCAAGGAAAGTTTAACGATTCAGTTTCCAGACTTCAGCTTCCTCTCCTGCTTTGTTTTGACCTAAAGAAATCAGCCAAAGGTGGGCCTTTGTCGTTTATTTTGTTTTTTGTTTCTTAAAAAGAAAAAAAATGTCTTGGAAATCTGCAGTCATGATTATTCATTTATTTGCATTAGCTGTTCCCATCCATCTGTTCTTCTTTTGTGCTGTATATATTCACTAGAGACTAAAAATCTTAAATACTTAAATTTATTGGGAAACCGATGATTACTTTAAACAAACAAAATGATCACTTTTTTCCTTACTGAATTCCTATCCAGACATTTTTCTTACATCTTATGTTAAGTAAGGTGATTTACATTCACCATATGCACTGCATGCAGACATTGGTTAGAATCCCAATTAAGGCTGACATTTAAGGACATCTGCCTGAACATGTGCTAAAATAGAACAATATTTGCCCCAAAACTGAGCTGATAGGAGATGCTGGTGATTCTTCTTGTCTGTGGGAAAAAAAAAAAAGAAAAAAAAAAAAAAAAAGAGGGAATTCTTTTTAAGCTTTGAGCATGATTTTTTTGTTGCAGGACTAACACAGCTCTTGGAGGGCACTCCTTTCACTTACACATTTACTTGAGGGAATCTGCAAAGTTTCCATTTTGGCGACTGCGGTGATTAGGAAACACCACTTAGTGCTCATCCTGTACCTGTCTAGTTACATAAATGTATGGAGCTAGTTCCACTCCTGCTAATCCATGTCTCCTACAAAACATACATCAAATTTCATCAGTTAAGGCAATGGCTTTGATTTATAATTAATTACCTGTTACGTAAGCCTTGCCTAAACTTACAGTAGGCTATGTCATCCTATGTTCTCTCTCTATTAAAAATGGAAGACATTTTAGAGAGGTTTGAAGTAGATGATGTACTGCTGGGAAAAGCATAGATGCGGTAATGTGGGGAGGGAAGACTGTTAAAAATGTATTAAGATGCTGGAGGTCTACAGATGTGACCTGGTGAAATACCAGCATCGTGCTTTTTATTTTTGCTTGGTTTTTTTGTTCTCCTATCTAAAAATGTAGTTTAGTTTAGATTTTGTCATGCTCGTGTTGTATTTACAGGCAAAGAAAGGAAATTATGCATTCCTGTGGGATGTGACAGTGGTGGAATATGCTGCGCTGACAGATGATGAATGCTCTGTGACAGTCATTGGTAACAGCATCAGCAGCAAAGGATATGGGATTGCACTCCAGCACGGAAGCCCCTACAGAGATCTTTTCTCCCAGAGGTAAACCAAAACAAAGTTCATTTTATAGAATTCTTCTCTGCAACCAGCATGGCATCCCATTGATGGTTCACTTCAATTTTGACAATAATTTGCTGAATAAATTTAATTCTCTTCCTACAGTGACAGCAGAAAGGTTAAGAGTTAAGGCTTCAACAAAGCTGCTACTTCTGCTCTGTGTACTTCTGTTTAGGGAGGAGGGACTGGAGATGGTGTGTGGCTTCTTCACATCTCTCAGCAGCACTGGCTCTGGCAGAAAAAGGACCAGAGTCCCCAGAGCTCTGTATGAGCTAGGGGAGAGATCAAAGAGAGATTTCTGATTTATACGTTTTTCAGGCTGTGAAACAATGTGTTCCTCCATACAGCAAGCAAGTAATAATGTCCCAGTTTATTCTTTAGGGTGGAGAGACATGCTGAATCTCACAATAGTACAGGAAAACAAGAATTGTTGATTATTGCATGGCATTACTACAGTATCTGTGGCCATTTGGTGGTCTATGAGCTATGAGCATCTTTTTCATGTCAGCGTGTACACTGAATGTAAGACGTGCAGTTGGGCGGGCATGTGTGGCCCTAGCAGAAGGTGAGTGGGTGCACTGCTCCAGACAGGAAGCTGGAGCAGGATTTCCCCATCTCACTTGTTCTTTATAAGAGGGAGTTAAGCTCCAGCTGCATAACCAAATAGAAAGCTGCCTCAGTAGAAAGGGTTGTTAGTAAACAGCAAAAATAGTTATCAAACCAAATCCAAAATGAATCATTCTTGGAGAGAAAGGACGCTTCACAAGAGGCAAAACAATGATTAATTAGCAACTGTTAACAAAGTAATTCAAGCATGAAGTAACAGCATTGAAGTAAAATCCTTTTGAATAAACTGCATTTGCTGAACTAAATGAGTCGGTCGCTGCTTAAGCACATTTGTATGAAGTGGTGCACAAATAGTAGCATGTTTAGTCTCCCATGATTTTGAAATTACTGTGGGAGAGCAGCAGTGAAATAGGCTGCATATTTCACTAGTGAGACCAGCTGCTGCAGCTGAATGTAGCCAGACCAGCCATGACTAACTGTGGAATATGGTGATTTCCCTTGGGAATGCTTCTTCCCTTGCAATGAAATTTCTGACAGTCATCCTTCCTCTTCTAAAGTTACCCACTGAAGTTTGCCTGCTGTTGTGAGCAGAATGATACCCTGTATAGCAGAGTTTCAGATTAATACTGCATGGGGTGGCAAGATGGATTTTCGAATTGTGAGGCAGTTCATGTAAGAGGAAAAGACTGCAAAAAAATGTGGAAAAAGATGTAATTGAATGTAATACTTGTGTATGTTTTTAAATTTCTGCAGGATCTTAGAGTTGCAAGAAAGTGGAGATTTGGATGTTCTTAAACAAAAATGGTGGCCACGGATGGGACGTTGTGACCTGAATAGCCACACAAATGCACAGACAGATGGGAAGGCTCTCAAGCTGCACAGTTTTGCAGGCGTTTTCTGCATTTTAGCAATAGGCCTTCTTCTTGCCTGCTTGGTGGCAGCATTGGAGTTATGGTGGAACAGCAACCATTGTCATCAAGAAACACCGAAAGAGGTCCATAACTTTTATTCTTATCACAATTAGAAAACAAGTAGAAAACACAAAAAAGAGAGCAAGTGCAAGGTGGGATTTTAGGTGCTCTCATACAATAAATTTGATTTATTTTGATTCGCCATACTAAGCTTTGCATATAACTTTTTGGGTGGTTGTTTCTAAACAAACAAACAAAAAAAACACAATATGTCATTTGTGCACATGGAAAGTGCCAAACTGACAGCCCTGGAGACTAAAGTCCTCTATTTATTTATAGAGCAGGTACAGCATGGGCAGCAGCAGTGCAAACTTCCCCACATTGCCCCACCAATGTGCCTCAACCCTGACCTGGAGAGACCACCTTTAGGGGTAAGAGAGTAGTTCAGAAACATGCCCTCGGCCTCTCTGCTGTGAGTGACAGGGAGGCCAGCTATGGGCACCTCGTTGTGCCAACTGTGGTGACGTTTTCTCTGATTTAAGACCCCATCCTCTGGCTGTGAGAACCATGTCCATCTTGCACAGGCTAGGCAGCTGCCAGCAGCTGGTGGTTGTTTTCCTTCATGGCTGACTTAGGCTGAGTTTGATGAAGTACATGAGCAATTAAAAAGAAACCATCTACTTATCACTGAATAAGCCATATTGCCATGACACTGTTTAAATGCTTCCTTTCTTTTGAAATCAGTTTTATTTCTAAACCTAGGGACTTCTGACTAAACTGAATTTCACATGACATTTTACTTAGGAACATACATCTGAGAATGCCTTGTTTTTGAAATGTTTTGCCACAGTAGTAATAGTTAGAAATGCTATGATAGAATAATCAGTCCATAGTCAAATCTGTCTTGCATGAAACCTGTATTTGTTTACATAGCCTAAATGTTTAACAAACTAACCTCTTGTAATTTTTGAAGCAGAGGCATTTGTAGGTGCTTTAATCTTGGAACAGATGTTTGTTACAAGCAAATAATAGCAGTGAGCTGTACTACAGCTGGAAAATAGTACATAGCCCATCAATTGCAATCTATGTTTCTCAGATTGCCAGGAGTATTACAGTAATTGACATACACATCACCTGTAAGCAATTCTGCCAAATGGGATCTGATGATATATATTGCAGCATGCAATGCTGTGGAATATTTATCAGTAAGATTCCATTTCTCTGAGTTCCAGCTTCTCCCATTTGAACTCATCCATCAAGTGTCAGTGATAAACATCTGTATCGTATTTGAGGGACAAAGCTGCAAAGTCACTTGCCTGTGGCTCTGCAGTGTACAATAGCAAAAGAGAGATTTTGGTTAAAAGGAGGCATGTCTCCACGTTGTACAACGCAGCACTCCAAAAGCAGCCAGAGAGAGCACAAGTAGACAGTCTTGCACGGAAACAAGCTTTTGTATGAATGTAAATACGTATTTAATTGTTCTTTGGTTAAATAATGTGGTATTTTGCCCTGCTGCCTTGTAGAATTCAGTCCATGTTAGTGTAACTAAGGCCTAAATCATAGCAGTAGACAGTTCTGTTCCCACTGTGAAAGCCTGGCAGGGTAAGGGGCAAGGAGACTGAAGGGTCCGAATATTACATATTGAGCATTTGTCTTGCCATACTCTGGAGCACCTTCCTCTCTCTGCACTCAGGGGCTCACCTTTGTTCATTTTTCTGGTGTGAGATGAGCATAAGCCCCAAAGGTAGGGTTTCATACAGGTAGGGTGAAAAAATCGGTCACTTTTATTGCAAGGACTTGTAAATACTTAGTTTCCATTGCTGAGGAAGGATCTGTCTTCCTGACCTTAAATATTTCCTTTATACCTATCTCCTTCATTTCTCTTTTTCACCTGTTACAGAGATTACTACAGATCCCTGTCTTTACTGTCTTTTCTCCCCTTCCCATTCCTCTCCTCCTTTCCTTTACCTCCACTGTGCTCTAAATTAAGGGTGCTCCTCACATCCTCTTTGACAGTTTTCATGATGAACATTAAAATACTTTCAAGATTCCATTTTTCACAGTATACTGCAGTTACTGGTATGGTAAAGCTGCACTCAAGAATATCACCTGTGTGTGGGAATGAGCATAGCAGGTGTAGGTTAAGCAGTACAAACTAAAGTCAGGCATAACATGCATGAACAGCCTCAGAAAAGACTGGTCTTTGTGGGTGCTGCTGAGAGAGGGAACAGCCAGTGGGATTCCTGGAACAAGTAGGTGTTAGAGCTGAAAGAGAAAGTGAGTGTTCCAGACAGAAGGGCACCAGGGATGCGGGTTTGCAGATGTGAGAAGGCAGAGGAGGAAAGCATAAGAATGCCATAAGGGGCAGACAGGGTTGTACATCATGAGGGGTTCTGAAAGAGAGCAGCTTGGTGCAGTGAAGTACAGGAGGCCGAAAGCATCTCTGGAAAAGGTCAGAGGAGCTGGAGAGAAGAGTGACCATAAAATATGCTTTGATAAAGTAATGGAAGAATGTTGCAAGCATTTCTCAGTAGATTAGTTAATAGAGATATTTATGTACTAGTGAGGAGGAACTAAAGGGAGGTTACTGATGACTACAGTAATCATGGTAGGAACCACAGTTTAGAATAGATGGTGGTGTGCAAATTGCTTGAGGATTTTCAATGTATCTAAAGGAGCCAAGTTTCAAAATTTTGGAAAGGATTGGATCCAAGGGCCCCAGGGACCCCTCTGTTTGAGCCATGCAAGTCAGGAGCAATAACTGAACTGTGAGGACTGAAAGCAAAAAGAGGATTTGATTTCAAGGAGTTTATTTAGGGATATCTCTTTTCTGTAACTACATGTTATCCAGCATTTCTACAGCAATGGCCACAATAACAGAGCTGTAACATGCATATCATATAAAAAACATTAAAGCCAGCATCTGATACTCCATCTGAGTCTTTAGTTCAGTAACAGCTGCCAAGTTAAGCCATTCTGCTGATTTTCTTTTTCTTCTGCTTTTTTCTTTTTCTTTTTTTTTCAGTGAGGCTTTGGAAAAACCTGAGTATTGTGATATCACCTAAAAATGTTGGGAATTAGATTTTCTCCTGACCATTTTTGTCTGTGCAGAGCCTGTGAAAGGTCACAGAAGGGGATGATTCCCTTGCGGCCAAATATTACACTTAGGCTTTGGTAGTCACCTCATGCAGAAAAAGAACAGCATTCTCTGCAATCACTGTTATAAGTAAAAAGAAGCAGTGTGGCTAGTGTGACCCTTAAACTGTTAGGAACTTTGTAAATCAATTGTAGAAAGGTGGCTTCGGGATTGAATGAGGAGCCGATATAACTTGCTGAGCCTTTTAGAAGTTCCTCTCTTTGGCTTGACCCACATGTTAGACTGTCATGCTAATCCGGTGCCAACTAGAAAAACAGAGAAATATTGGGAAGATGAATTTGTGACCACTCTGACGGGTTTATGATAGGGCTGGGCAACTGTGTAGCTTGCCAAAGAAAAAAGAGAGCATTTTAGAGACTCATTTTTTCCTTTGGGGTTTGGTGTGAAGTCCGTGGCCCCAAGAACCTGAACAACATTCATTTTTCTCTTCCCCTTTGTATTCCTTTGGCTTTTGTAGAGGTCATTTGGAGCCAATCCACTGAGGTATTCAGGGACTTGGAGCTCTGTGTGATATAAATCACAACTATTAATTAAAATTAGTGTAAAAAACGTGGTGTTAACTATATAACTAGGGGAACTATTTTTTGAACCCTGACACCATAACTTGGACTTTACAAATGTAGATCATATTTGTGTCAGAGAATTTATAGGAAGTGCTATGTCAGATAGACTATTCCAGTTGGAAATCCTTTGTTCCTTTTCTTTTTCTTTTTATTTTTCTTCTTCTTTTTTATACTACCAAAAAAAAAAAATATATATATATATATATATATTTTCTACCCATAAAGTCATTTCATTAGGATGAGCGTCCAAGATATATATATATATATATATTTTCTACCCATAAAGTCATTTCATTAGGATGAGCGTCCAAGAAAGAAGGACTTCTTTATTTTCCCAGAACAATCAATTGTCTTTAGTTCCCAGTTCTATCATGCAAGCAGTAGTGAAATTTCTTTCTTTAATAGTCAAGCAGAATCACGGAATTTCAGGGTTTGGAAGGACCCCCTAGAGATCATTAAGTCCAACTCCCCGGATAGAGCAGGTTCCCTACAGTAGGTCACACAGGTTGGCTTCCAAATGGATCTTTAATGTCTCCAAAGAAGAAGACACCACAACCTGTCTGTGCAGTCTGATTCATCCTCACTGTAAAGTTCTTCTGCATATTTGTGTGGAACTTTATATGTTCCAGTTTTTGGCCGTTGCTCCTTGTCCTATTAGTCCACACCACTCAAAAGAGTCTGGCTTTGTTCTATTGACTCCTGCACTTTAGGTATTTATAAACATTGATCAGATCCACTCTGTCTTCTTTTCCCCAGGCTGAACAGACCAAGGTCTCTCAGCCTTTCCTCGTATGGGAGATGCTCACGGGCCTTTATCATCTTTGTTGCCCATCATTGGACTCTTTCTAGGAGATCCCTGTCTGTTTTGAACTGTTGAGCCCAGAACCGGACACAGTAGTTTAAATGTGGCTTCACCAGGGCAGAGTAGAGGGGATCACTTCCCTTGACCTGCTGGCCGTGCTCTTCTTAATGCACCCCAGGAAACCATTGGCCTTCTTGGCCACAAGGGCACACTGCTGGCTCATGGCCAACCTGTTGTCCATCAGGATGCCCGGGTCCTTTTCTAAAGATTTATTCTCTAAAAGTCTTAATGTGATCCTAATGCTTCCTTATCAATTCAGATTAACAAAAGAAAGATTAACTTCAACAACATCAGGAAAATTGTACAGCTGCAAGACCATACCAGGTTCATCTATTTGGGCTCAAGTCTGTAATGCATTAACGTTGAAAATGTATCTGGTAATGTTTAAACATTCTTATTATTTCTGCTTATGAGAAATTTACTTTTGGTCATCTTTTTCAAATTGGATTTTCCAGAGTTTATAATCAGCTTCTCCTAATTGCTACTAATGCCCAGCCATTCTACACTCACTGTGAAATTTAGTCAGCTCATACATTTATCTCTACATGTTAAAATCTTGAACTGACAAAACTGCTACTCAGCCTGCAATACTGATACCTAATCTTTCAACTATGATCAGCTTCAGAGATTTGGGGAATTGTAAAAAGAGAAGTGAAAATTAATATTAATTTTGGAATCTTTGCCCCTTTTGAATAGCTGAGCAATCCCATGAAATTACTGAAACCCAGTGGCATAAAATGTCAAACTTTCAATATTTATCTCCGTATTTCTATATCTTTTGGTCCCATGCTTTTATTTCATGACCTTGGTAAACTCTGATGTAATATGGATCATTTAACTACCAATGGCTTCATCACATCATCGGATTCTTCCTACCTTTCATTCCATGAAAATATGACTTTTATGACTGTAAGACAGTTTTCAGAGTTTCCTTGTTGTTACAGTCTGGTACAGCTGCTTCCTGCAATGGACTCAGCAGCATCCTTTGTGCTCCTTTGTGCTTTATCAGCTATGTCTCATTGGAATTTACTCTTCCCCTTCAGAAATCTCTTCAGAACTATTAAGATATCACTTCTTATTCATCCACATAACATACTCCAAATCAATAAAAATATAAAAGCAAAAGTTATATATCATACTATTCATGGAAAGAAAAGTTGACTTCTTCACTTTTCACAAGGCGTATCCACTAAAAAAACAAATTAATAGATCACCTTTTGTCAAATAAAATCACTTAGAGATGTTATATGAGATAATTGCTGGGAATTGATACTTGCTGCATCTTCTGCAGCAAGGACGAGCTTGGTTCGCTTATTGTTATTACAGGTCTTGACATGATGTTAGAATCATCTCAAGAAATTCTTGCTTTGATTCTTTCTTATTTCTGATTAATATATATTATAAATCAGAAGTGTATTTTCTCCAGACTGTGCTGCTCCTAGCAATGTGTTTCAGCAACTGTACCCAACACATTCATGATTTCATAGTGCATGCAGATTATTTTTTTAACTGCATAAGGGCATTTAGCATTGTTTTCCACATGCTGAACTGTTACTAGCCATTTCCCCTAACCTGTGTCTAGTTTATAATTCATTAACAATCACAGTCTTTGCAGCTTAGTTTGTGATTTCTTAACTTTCTGTTCCTTCTGTTCCTTCTGTCTATACTCTGCAATACTTCCTAGCACTATATTATAGCAAGAGGTAGCAAAAAATACCCTGAAAATTACAACGAATACCAGCATTCAGGATGAAAGAAAGCAAGCCTGTATCTTTTGCCGAGGATGCCTTACATGATCTGCCTTAAGTTCCCCTGTTCCCATGTTTGATGATACACAAATTCCAGCCTACCTCAAAAATCCATAATTCCAGCTTTAGCACTCTTAAGAGTTACCTACTAGGACTCTTCTCTGGCATTAGAAGAATATGAAACCCAGAGAACCTCAGAAATGGAAATATGAGCAAACAGATATGTGTCCATTGGATCAAAATTTGTCACTGTTAAGAACTGAGATCTGCACCATATTCGCCTACCACTATTCCACAGCAATTAGGGCTTCTATACCTTCAGCATGGTGCCAGCAATGTTGGTTTGGATTATTAAAGTCTTATGCTTTCCCCACTGTTTTCACTATCCTTGTCTTCTCTGTCACTTCATTTACATCGTCTCTTTTGTGTTGTTATCTTTTTACCTGACAATTTGATTTCCACCGGGATGGTTCCTTTTGAGAGTGAAAGGAAACATGCGGCCATCAAACTGATGTTTTATTTTCTTCACTGCATGTCCTCTAAATTTTATCTCTTTTTTAAATTATTTTTTTCTGTATTTTTATGGCATGTCTGAAATCTTTGTACATTTTTTGCTCAATTGCATATAAATGATCATTTGTTTGTACCACTGTATTGTATTCTACTTTTCTAAGAATAAATAAAGTTTTTTGGGGAAAATAAATAATGCAAACACTGGCAAAATAATGCATTTTAATGCCATCTAGAAGTTCAGTTTCCAACTAACTTCAAATATAAAGGGTTGAGAATTTTCACTTAACTGGCATTTCTAATTCAGCAAAGTAGTGTTAGGAATCAGTCATTAGAGAACGCAGAAGTTTGACGTTATTTTATGATGAAGTACAAGCTGGAAGTATTAGAGAACAAAAAAAAAAAAAAAAAAAAGAGGAGGATAAATAAATTGCCATGTACAGAAATTGATAATATTTGAAAGAGCTTTTTAACTAACTCACTGTTATCTTTTTACGTGAGTGAAGAAACAAGATTTTCTCCTTAGACACCCCTAACGGTGAAGTAGATATTCTGTAATATCTGGTTGCAGGCAGTGTGTTCGTCTGAAATCCAGTGCAATCAATAATGTCTTGCTATTGATCACCATAGATCTAGGTCAAGGTTGCAGGGAATTAGAACTGACATGTCACCCCCATGATTAAGGACACTGGATCCAGGCTCCTGATACTTAAAGCAGTATTCATGCATTCATTTGGTTCTAGCATATTTCCATAGGTGCAAGAAGGGGATTTTTGTGTTTGCTTTAATTTTTCTTTCAGTCATATTAGAAAGCCCTGCCAACAAGATTCTTAGAGATATGATCTGGATTTTCTCAGCATAAACCTTAGGGGGGAAAAAAACAAAAGTAAAAACTGAAGAAAAATAAGTTTAAAAGATGAATGTTGCCATGCAGAAAACTCAGAAAGAAACAACCTGTTTAAAGTTCCAGTTTGGTAATGAACTTAGGTATTTGCTTATGTTGCATTACATGACCTATCCTAGAGAACTTCAGGGGTTACTCATGTGCTTGGCATGAGCTTATGTATTTTACTGAATTGGAACCTTAATGCGTCAGATTCTTTTTAGATTCTTCACACAATGTTTACAGAGCTAATGTTTGTATATTTTATCTCAGCCTTTGGTGATATTTGAAAGTTGGCTTCTTGGGGGGATGTTGAATGTTCAGTAATAATGAAGTCAGTAAAAGTTTAAAATAAAAGAACGAAAAATTACAACATAAAATGTGATTTTTTTTTTTTAAATTTATGAGTTTGTTCTGTTATTGCTTTTTTTTAAAGTAGTTTTTAAAGGGACCTAGGCCTTGATCCAGCTAGGGATTTTAAGTATATACATAAAATTAAGTGAGAGTTTGATCCTGATCACACTGAGCACACACTTCCATTCACCTTCGGTGTAGGATTAAATTCAGTTGCTTTGAAATCTACATACATGTTAAGCTGGACATTATGTGTGCACTGAAATGACTTGCTGAAGAAGTCTTTATTTGTTGTGTCACAAAAGTTGCTTAGAACAGTTAGGTAGTGTATTATAAACCTGAACAGCCTCTTTTAGAGGGCATTGGCTTCTTGCTGAAGAAGAAAAATGTTAGTACTATTAACTTACCATGCCGTAATAACAGGCAACTTATAAATCTATTTATCTATTGAAATTAAATTTCAGTTTGCTGAGCTATCTAATGATTTGTTCCTTTCTTTTCTCATGTTGAAATAGGATCTTGTGCAGTTTCCAAAATATTGCCTTGAATGTGGATGCAGAAATCTCTAAAGAGTTAAATTTTTTAAAAAATGCTTATGGGTAAATATCAGGAGTAATAGTTTTCTAAGGCTTTCTCAAAGCTGAAGTGGAGAGGAGAGTCTTTGCAAGGCAGTTATTGCTGGGAATCAAATGGGTTGTATGAGCAACTCCTTGTGTCTCCTCTGCTAGCTCTCTCATTTACTTTTGACATGAAAAGTGGAAATTTCTGAGTTTATGCTGGAAGGCGAAGAAGGATGGTGATAGAGCAATCTGTTACGCTGATGGTCCAGTAGAGTAAATCACTCTGGTAAAGGGTAGTAGTGGGGTGAAAAATTGCATCCTTTATGAGCTCTATAATGATTTAGGATTTAAAAGCTGTGTAAAATAATGTAAAGAATGACATTAATTTTTAGTGAGTTTTGGAATAAAACTTTGGTGAATTTAATCTTTAGTTTGTAAGAGAATAATCTGTCGCCCCATAGGGTTATCTTAGATGTCGTAGTTGAATTCTGAAACCACCACCATCTTCAAGGATCATCCTATTTGTTTGCAGTGGCTAGAATTGGCTATCTCAAGAAGTTTTCATTTCAGAAGTGTAATTAGTATATGTTTGCTGAAAAGAGTGAAATACTAAATATACTGTTAGCCTCACTGTTTTGATCCTTTTTTGTCTCCCCACATCTTCTTTTCCCTTTCTGTCTGGAGATGGCCAATGATGTGAGGCTGGGCCTCAGAAGCATGGTGAGAATTTATAATATACAGATAATTGGTTTGTTGTTGAAAATGCCTGCACAGATGAATCCTTGCTAGTTTTCTCCCCACCTCAACCTCTCCCTGAAAAGTCCCCTTTGACCTAATCTTTGTGTTACTGTAAATGCCTGTAACTATAGCATAGGCAGTGTGTACACAGTAAAGGTTTCCTTTTGTGCAAGTTCTCCTTTCTCCTAAAAATATTCCTTTTGAGAGACATTGGCATGCATGTCCAACAGCATTCATTCAGTACTGCATTTTGCTGCTTGTTTTGAAAAATGTTTCTATGCACTCTTACTATCCATGTATTTTTAACTTCATGAAAAGTGTGGAAACATCTGCTTAATGTGAACCAGTCATTCATTTTCTTTGTAGTTGAATCTACTGCTTGTGAACTGAGGTTGGTAAGGATTTTAAAGCTTGAATACTTCAGCATGATGTTGAACGTCTCCTTCTGTACTAAGAAATAAGGATGCTACCATAGCCTCTTACCTTCTAGGTTTGAGTATGCTGTTGGTTGTGAGGACTACACAGTATTTCTTTGTGATTGCACTTAGTTCATGGGTTACAATGAATGTGGGAGTAGGTCACTGCAAGAGACTGTGGGTCTGCCTGTCATCACCTAATTTGCAATAGATGTCCCATCAGTACTGTTGCCTGCATATTTGTTCACAGTGATGTATCATGAAGTTATAGTTGAAGAGAAAAAAAAAAAGACAGATATTTAGCTAATTTAAATTGGTGTGCGTCATCTGTTTCAATGGCCCGGTGGGGAACTAACTCTCCTCCCGGCACGGACTATGGGACAGTCATGGCCATCTTCAGAATTAGAACCCTGGCTAGACGTGACTTCAGGTTAAATAAAGCCACCCTAATCAAGGGGAAAAAGGTGAGTGTGAGAAGATGTGGACTACTTGTTGAAATGCCTTGATGCTGCAACAGTTCTGTAGCAAGTCACTGCCACTTCATTGGTCTTTCAGGTTTTGGTAATAGTTTCTTTTACCAGTTATAGGTATTTTCTGAATGTGGGAAGGTGAGAATGGAGTTTGACAATGTATCTAAAATATATTCCTATCACATTGATATAAACTTTTCAGTATTCCTTTATTTCTTACTTTTTTTCATATTTACTTTCCCTTAGAAAGGGAAAAAATATTACTTTCTCTTCATTACAAAATTTCTGCTCTCTGGTGAAAAAGAGCACCTCCTAGTGAATAAGGTGGCCTCTTCTATATAGATTTTAATGATGTTTTATTTCTTTAAAGGCGATTACACATCAATTTAAATTAATATATTGCAAAACTCTCTCATTTCTTTTATCCTTTCAGTTGGATAATGGTCTACTGGACCTCAACCAATGTCAGTCTCAATGCATTCTTCTAACAGCTGTTTTATGGATAATGGCTTACTTAATTGCTAATTTAAAATACATGGTATTGTTTCTACTTATAAGAGCAGAAGTTTGATTGCAGAATTGGGCCTGTTTATAAAAGTAGGTTTTCAAGTAGACTCTACAGATGCATCTGTACTTATTTCTAGAAAGATACCGTTATGGTCAAAACAGCATCTAGTAGAGTACACTCAGAAACCACTCAGCAAATTTTATGTAACATTAAGTGCTGTTTGACTAGGTCAGTTGCCTGTGTTGAATTAATGACAGCAAACATACATCATCGCTACATCTGTTTACACATCTGTCTGTATTTCACTGCATTGTCAACTGTGGAATCTCTAAAAATAATGAGTGTGGCAAACAGATCTGTATTTAAAAGGGGATATTTGTATTAATATAATACCATACTGTGTTGTCATTGTTTTGCAGCACATCTATTACTTATATCTATCTTCACTGCTTTTTCTTCTTGAACAAGCCAATTTTGTCTGGTTTTGCCACTCTGCCAGACCCTCCTGGAATAAATTAAAACTGTATTTCTGCATATGTGGTAGCTACAGCTGAAAGCAATGATAATGACCCAGTGTGAATGCAGCATTTCAAAAGAATTATTTTCTTAAACAAATGCAGAGCTCCTATTTCTTCATTTCTCTCTAACAAGCTAAATGTGTGAATGAGTGATGTCTGAACCTCCCCAGACAGAAGCTGGGAGCTGGGCAGAGCTGTTGGTTTTGCTGCTGAACTAAGAAGCCTGTGGGTGCCTGAGTGGGGAAACCTGCCTGTTTTGGGTTTATTTCTCTGCTTTGTTTTTCAGTTATGCAGTTTGCCTGTTTGTTCATGGAAGTGTCCAAGAGACTTCATTCCTGAGTTGCTTGGTACATGTGTGCCTTCTGTCTCTCATGACCACTGATGCTTGTGTCTTCAACGCATGCATATGTTTTAAGAGATGTTATATGTTTGCCCAGAGAGTTGTGGATGCTCCATCCCTGGAGGTGTTCAAGGCCAGGTTGGCTGGGGCCCTAGGCAGCCTGGTCTGGTATTAAATGTGGAGGTTGGTGGCCCTGCCTGTGGCCTGTGGCGGGGGTTTGGAGATCCATGATCCTTGAGGTCCCTTCCAATCCGGGCCATCCTGTGATTCTGTGAAATGTATGGGAGAGGGACTGGCCTGTGACCTCGCCAAGGTCAGAAGAGGGAATGTGTGTTTGAGGCTGGGGCTTGACTCAACTCTTGAACCCCAGTCCTACTCACAAAATTACCTTGCTTTCTTAAATAGTTGTTCCACAGAATGAAAGTGCAATATTAATGTTTATCTCTTGTTTTGCTTTCATTCTCCCACTGAAAAATTATCCTTCATATTTTCACTCAAGACAGAAACAAACAAAACAGAAACATTCCATGATTGATGATTAAGACTGTATTACTCTGAAATTATTTTCTGCCTATCTCCTAAGACTTACTAAGAATGGCATTAACAGGGTTTTAATACTTGGCACAGTTATCTGCATCTGATCTGGAGGTACCAGCACATTCATCATAGCCCCTCGGTGCATGTGCCTATCTGGCCATACTGGCTAGCATTCTAAGTTTTTTGTGTTTGTTATTTAGGGTCAGGACCATCAGTCTTTTTTTCCTGCGGTAGTCTAGTGTAGTTTCATTTGCAGGTGTGAGTGCAGATGCTGTTTTGTCATAGTTTCGGCGTAGTTCTACCATCAAATTTCTCCAGATACCCAACCCTCCTTTCTGGGCATTTGACCTTACTGAAGCTGCTTCATCAACTTGTAAGTTTTATCTGTTCAAGTGGCTTCTCTTGAATTTTGTGATAAGATGGTAGAAATCACAATTAAGAATAAAAGTCTTTCCTTTGGAAAATCCCAGCCATTGCAATCTGGGCTGAACAGAACACCTTTGAATTAATAGTGTTGGGAGTGACATAGGCAATTTCTCGAAAACACCGTCCAGTGGCTCCTCTCCAACACTGAAGCATCTCTTAAGTTTGACAATATTAACTGACTTCAAACCTCCCAAGCAGTTTCATGTTCTTTCATTTTGACTGCCCACACACTTTCCTTAGAGCCTACTGTAAAAAGTGGCAGAAAATAAGCTAGAAAAAATATTATGTTTAGAGTTGTTCTATCATCATTTATATATTGCTGTAATTTCTCTCTGCATGATAAAGCCAAACTTAGTTCTGCCAGGGAGCCATAATAGTTCCTTGCAGTCACGGCTGTGCAGAGCTAGTTGTTTTTAGGTAATTCAGGTAAGCGTCCTTCAAATCCATGCAGATGCTTGCCATGGTGTGCTTTTGCTGTCAGTCACAGACCATTGAGCCTGTCACTCAGGATCAAGTCCTTAGGATGTATCAGAAACATGCCCTTCATTTGCCTTTACAGAACTCAAACTCACTGAAAAAGAATGACATTTCAATTGGTATTTATGAATGAGATAATTTCCTGACTAGAAGCATTGTTTGTTTAGCTGTTTCCCTTAATGTGGAGAAGGATAAGCCTGTGTTTATAATTCATTTACCTTACACGAGGTATTTTTTTCCCCTTCACTGATTAACTTCTTTAAGTTATCTACTTGGAGCATAACATCAATACTGCAAATAGAATTATGAAGACAGCAGAGGAAAAATATTTGATCTCCTTTTGGCAGCAGAACCATAAGCATTTATCCAATGTAGCTATATGTGAAAAATGAAGTTGAATTGGCATGAAACATTGTAGAGGTTGCATTTATAATATTAACTAAGTTTTGCATATTAAGTACAAGAAAAGAAAGAGAAGGAACCTTCAGTAATGCGTCTGCCTCAGACACTGAAGTATTAAGTTTGGAGCTCATTCATTCATCTCTGAAAAAGAACAAGCTGAAACCAGAAACATCTGTGATGAGAAGCAGCAAGGGGCTGCCTTTGGGCCACAGAAGGCTCTGTGCTGGAAAATGGGCACACATAACCCCCTGCGGCTCCGGTTCTTCCCATCGAGCTGCCAGAGCCAGCTCTTCTGCTGTTCCCCAGCTCCAAGCCTCAATTTGATAATTTATATTAATTTAGCAATTTTGATTCGTTAATTTTGCCATGGAGAAATACAAAAATAGAGAACAGTTACAGCATCAGAAAGTTTGGAAGTCTTTTGCAGTGCTACATTACCATTTCAGAATTAAGATCACAAAGTTTCAGGAAACGAGGAAGAAAAGCCAGCAAAGGGCTTAAAATGATAGCAAGTGCCTCATACTTAATGAGAATTACAGAGCTGAAAGTAGAGAAGAACACTGAGCTGACAAGGGAGCAGAATGTCATAACTTCTAAGATTTGTTTGTTTGGCTTTATTACCTCTTAACCCTTTCCATTTATCTTGTTACTTTTCCGCAGCATATGTTTTGTTATTGAATTTTCTAGGAGATCAATAAAGGAAAAAGAAAGATGAGCTTTACAGAATTTACAAATTCTGTAAGCTTCACTTGTCAAATAAAACACTCACAACACTTCTGTTCTGGAAATCCCAGGATTCAAAGCAGTCTTCTAGTATGTAAGGACAAACTAATCTTTTCACATGTTTCTAATCTTTATCTTGGATAGTTTTTTTTAAAAGCATTTGAAAAATCATTCATTCAACATTACGATAGTTTCATACAAAGCTTGACATTTGGTTATTTAGCTGCTCTTCATCTGATAAGGCAAAGAAAAACGAAGAACCTTTACAATGTGTTTTTATTAATCCTAAGAGAGAGAGTTGTTTTCCTTAACCTTTACAAACATCTTATTTTAGCAACAGAAAGAAGGAATAATGTGAACTTCTGGGCTCTTTGAAGCTTTTATTTATTTTTTTCTCTTATCTTAATAAGGCCAGAGAGTTGTCCTCGAATAAAGAGTTAGAAACAGGCAAATGAAATCCCCGCCTTACCTGCCCCCTGGTAAAATCCCAAGCATTTACTTCTTTACTTAATTATAAAGTGTTTTGTAGTAGATCAAAAGTTATGTTTGTGTGCAGGAATTACAGTTTCCCTTTTCTTGATAGCAAAATGTTATGCATGGTTAAATACGTGTTTATACTGTGGAACATAAGCAGCTGCAATTGCAGTTTATGAACAATGCTGTTCCAGGGCTGCACTGTGCATAGGGAGGAAGGGACGGCAGTCCTCATAGACTAGTGGAGGGGCACCTCCCCAGCAGCATGGTCATTAATATCCCCTCTCGTCTGAACTAGGAGATGTCTAGTAGGATCATCCCATCAGTGGCTCTTTATGTTTACATCTTGAAAGAGCTAAATGTTATAACAAGGATGAATTCTTTGAATTTTATGATCTTTTGTGCACAGATGCTCCAAATTAGAAGTATGCTTCCATCACCAATGTGTTCTTCTTCAGCAAACAGTTAATAGCTGCGTGTTGCAAATACCGGTACTGTACTGTTCTCTCTGGCTTGGCTGGTTATCCCTGTTGCATTATTTTTGTTCCCATAGCAAAACAGGATGGAATGCACTGGGGATGTGCTTGCAATCAAAAAATACAAATATAAGATGTTGATGTATATTTTCACTTGAAATGATCTGAAGAAAGCATTAGATAAAAGCTCATAAAAATGCAAATGAGTCATGAACATTTCTCCAAAGCTTTATTTAGTAAATATTTTTCCTCTTGTATTTGCTCAGCTTCAATCTGAGTACTCTACATTTGCTTTTCTCGTAGTAGACTATTGGCAAGAATATGGGTCCCAGATAACTAAAGTGCTAACCTAGGAATCTAAATACAAGCAAGCAGGGTTTTTGGGAAAAGGACGTGTAGTACAGGGTACCGAAAGAATCATTGCTTACTGGGCTTTGGGGAGTTAGCTTCCTAAGGCACAGATGCCATCAGACGCTACAGTAGCTGAACTCTGCAGATAAGCAGAACTTCACTGCAATCTTTCACTGGTAGACAGATGAGGAAAATACAGAAGTGCATGGCCAGACACCATACAAAATGAAGCTGCCCAGGGAGGTTGAGCCCTTACTTCCAGCTGAGGATAATGCTAAGAACACCTCCTGCACTTGCCCCCAGTACACAGTTTTATTTCAAGAAACAGAGCTACATAAATCCATGTACTCTTGCCATTATATCACAAATGCTCAATTTTCCTTGGAGTGGATTTTATGGTCAGCTTAGAGCAGTGTCAGACTTAGAGAATAAGGAGCCTGATGTGTCAGGTTGGTGAAGACTTGACGCAGCTGCCGCAGCTATCTGATCAAGTATTGTCCGGTCCCTTTCTGCCATAAATGTTTATTTTTTATTTATTTTCTGTTGATTTTCTCTAACTCAAAATTATTTGATTAGAGAATCTATCTGAAAAAACAGTGTTAAGGAAAAAAAAAAGTTTCTATCTATTTCTCTGGTGAGGAAGATAATATCCCCAGAGTCCCAGAGAGCGGCACTGGGGGTTTGGTTGGTTTTTTATGTAAATGAAATAGGAATCATCTTTCCACTGATTGAGAAGGGAGGTGCAAACTGCTGCTCAGCTGTGTAATTGTTGAACAATTGTACTCCAGCTGAACTCACTGGAGACTTAGCATAAGCTCAGAGGTTTGGGTTCATGTTATACTAATTCATTTTGAAATCCATACAGAGATCAGCAAATCCAATGGTTCTTGAAAAAAATAGAAGTGGTTTTAAATCATAAGGCTACAATCAAATCTGTATTTGACACTGGCTGGAATCAAGGGCTTTGGAGTTGACTTGATTGTCAATTTAAGGGTGAAGATAAAATTGCATAGCAGTGGATTACATCGGAATAATATTATAATTCACTGTGCCCCACCTGAAACATAATTGTAAAAGATCATGTGGGGTGGCTGGCACTGACTTTTCATACTTCTCTACTTCAGAGCCTAGCTTTTGGCATGAACAAGAGCTTCTTTAAGGCTACTGGTGTTGTATTTAACCAGCTAGGAACATGTTGAGCTATGGGCAGTCAGGGATTACTGGAACCCATCCTGTAGTCCTATTTCCTAGCCTGGGCTTTCTCTGGGAGCACCATGTAGTTTGTCAGACCAGAGGATGCTTTTAGTTCCAGGACTTTTATAGATACTTTACTGCTAGTCTGCAGTACATTACACTTGCATCAAAGAGCTGTAACTGCACAGCTGTGCTTTGTGAAATATGGAGAAATGATATAATACTCTTTTACTTTATAGACTGCTAGCTATTAAAATTTAGTCATATAACATCCCAGGTGGTTGGCTTTACTCTGCCAGTTTGGTTGTTTTCCATTTGGGACATCCTGCATGCCACACTGAGGTGATAAAAGCCCATTGTAGCTCTTTGCTACTTCAAGTTTTAAAGACAACTTTTTTGGCCTTGTTTCCTCTGGGAAGCTGAAATGCTGGCAGTTGGTGCCAAAAGTCCCTTGACAAGACCACTCTGGGAGCCTTAGATGACTAATTCCCAAGGACAGTGATGCATTTCTTAAAGACCAGGGCTGCTTTCCCAAGCACTGAAAACAGATGTAAACTTTTACCAGATGAGATGCCAAAGTGACAGACAGCTTGTAGTTGATCCCACAACTGTTCAATTCACAAATGAATGCTCCCCTGCCAGGGCTCCAAGACCAGGTCTCCATCTTAGTGCCATTCTAGGAGGTCCATGGGTCTTGCCAGGTAGGTGACACAGTGCTCCCTGCTGGTTAGGGAAAGTTTCTTCACCACCATAACTCCTGGCCAGTAGATCTTGGCCCATGAAGCAAATATCCTGGAGCCAGCTAGGCTGTGCACAGTATTACACTGCTGTAATCTTCAGAAAGTGCTCTTCAGCTATGTGAGAGTGCTGAGCTGTCCTGTTTCTACAAGATGTGTTGGCTGAGACATCATTTTACCTCCAGGAAGTTTTATACTGAGAGCATCAGTGGGCTTTGCAGGTTGAAACTGAGCTGGCATTTTCTTCAGCACGTGTTCTCAGTTGGAGGTGTTGGATAGACCTCGAGGTTTTGCATAGGCATAGATGACATCAAAGCAATCTAATGAGTAAACACCAATTCCCATCACATGGAGGAGGGGGAGGGGTGGGACATAAGAGGTGGTTGCGTTTGGAGTGATTGTTCTGTTCTCTTCCTCACTAGGATAAAGAAGTGAACCTGGAGCAGGTCCACAGACGCATGAACAGTTTAATCGATGAAGATATAGCCCACAAGCAGATCTCTCCAGCGTCCATCGAAATCTCAGCCTTGGAGATTGGTGGCATGCAGCCAGCTCAGACCCTGGAGCCGGTACGCGAATACCAGAACACGCAACTTTCTGTCACCACCTTTTTACCAGAACAGACAACTCATGGTGCCAGCAGGACACTCACAGCTGCCTCTGGCAGCAACCTGCCGCTGCCCCTGAGCAGCTCAGCCACCATGCCCTCCATACAGTGTAAACACAGGTCGCCAAATGGAGGACTATTTCGTCAGAGCCCCGTGAAAACCCCAATCCCTATGTCATTTCAGTCTGTGCCGGGGGGAGTCATTCCAGAAGCAATGGAGCCCTCTCACGGAACATCCATTTGATGAAAACAAACAGTAACACAACCAGCAGAGCTTTTTAATACAAAATTAAAAACAAACAAAAAAACAAAAACAAAAAAAAAACAGCAAAGAAACTCTTACATTTTTCTTGTATATAACTGTAAATAATGAAAGAATGAAGTGGGGTAAAAGTGTATTTTGAATATTCCCAATTTTCGAAGTCAGTAAAAAACAAAAGAAAAAAAAACAAAAATGTATGAATGACTTTGTAAATTTTGTTCTATATGAATAAAAAGGCAAACTACTTGTGATCGTTCTCAAGTGCCAAAGAAGACCAGTTACTGGGACTGAGGGACGTACATTATTTTTCCTGTGGATTTCAACATGTATTCCCTTCCTGTTCTTTTTGTTTTCAGAGTGAATTTTATCCATTTCTTGCCAGGAAAGTTCATCGTGCTCAGACCTCTCCTTTCCCTAGAATCCTATTGTTGGCAATTCATTCAGAGAGTTTAGCACCTGATATTAGAATACCGGTAGCAAATGTTTTAAACCTGAATTACAGCTAAAACCCAACAAGTGATGAAAATGAACTTTTGCTTTCTAACAAGGATTTAGACATTCAGGCAGTTCTTAAGTTTAAGCACAGGATTATGGAATTATGTTTTTACATGTGTACTGTGCTGTGCGGCTCTTCTTATTTAATCTATGTTTTGTTATATGTGTATATAAAATATATATGCTGTATAGCATATATATTTCATATATATAAATGCTTATATATAAGAAACAAGTTTCTGGTTATGGGTAAAGCTGTTAAGAAAAAACTGATCAGCTCTTTTTTTGTCTTATGGAGATGAATATAAAAGGAGAGTAACCGGTGGCTGAAAGGACTGAGAGAAGGGAGAGCCTGAGCAGGCAGGAGGTAATGGCACTGCAGTGACTGTGCCCTCTGGTGCCGTTCCTTTCTTTTAAGATTTCAAGGAATTTGCTGCATAATGGATGTAACGCTTGCAGCTGAAGTTATATCCCTGAATGACAAGGCTAAGCTCATGACTACAAGCACAACTCTGCTTTTTCTTCCCATTGATTTTATAAAGAGAAAAATGTTAATGGCAGAAGTGGCCATTAAAAGGTTTTGGTTTTTTTTTTTTTGTCTGTGAAACACAAACAGAGGACAAAGATAAAGCAACATGTATAGCTAATTTAATGTCTTATTCTGCAAATGTTACCAGTGCCATTTCATATGACAAAAAAAGGCAAAACCAAAACATGTTGTTTCATGCCCAAATAGTAGTTCTAATGCTCAAGATAACTGATTCCCCCTTCGCCCACTGTTGCTAATGGACAATCAATAGTTTCCAGAATTGGGATAATTTAATATCTTCTCATATCCCTATAGCTAGGTTGCAAGTTCCCTCTGTAGCTGGACTTCTCCACTTAATTAGAACACTGCTATTTGGAAAAGGCTGTAGGACTCGGTGCAGCAAAATCACAGCCTACATTAAGGTGAAAGACTGTTTGAACAGAGGAAAAAATGCAGTCCCATCCCCAGAAAATCAGCAGGCAATCTGGGTCAGGCTTTTGGATAAGTAGATATTTCACTGATCGCTCCCAATTTTATTTGTATTATTAATCAACAGGTATATTTATAAGATAAAAGTCCCCAATTTTTTACATCTATATTTCAGGCAATAGGGAAAAAAATCAAGCTAGGATAGAAAAGCAGTCTCACAGAAGAGGATACCCAGCACGCAATTTAAATGAGGGATAATGATAGTGAGCTTCCAGAAGGAGGACTCTTGCAGGGATTCATTTGTTTCTGCTGTCAGTGTGGTTCCTCAGGAACACAGCACAGTTTTGCAGCCTGGCACAAATTGCGCTATTTGCCACAAACTAATTAAAAATGAGTTATGCTGTAGTCAGCTGACAGGATTTATCCCGTTTAGACACTTGGCCCACACAAGCCTGGGATTTTTTTTCCTCCCTCTTTTGTTGTATTTTTTCCTGCTATTCTCCTAACAACCCTCTGGCCACAGGAAAAGATAGACATTTCTCCTCCTGACTTTTCTACTTTCCATACACAGGCACCAGTTAGTTATAGCAGAATGAGCTGAGCAAGAAGGCCGTGCACTCCTAACTATCTGCAAAGGTGCCAAGAAGAGAGCATGCAACTGTTTGCATTGGAAAAAAATCTCTCTTTTTTTTTATTCCCAATTTAAGATTTCTGAAGAGGTGCAAGGAGATGCATAGCTGTAAGCATACAAGGTAGGGCTTGGCTGGAGCAGGTGCTTGGCGATCACCATCATTCCTAGCATCCTCCAAGCTGCTTGGCCACAGCCTCCCCTCTGGACGATGAAGAGCCACGGTGAGCCCCCAGTGCACAGCAGCACAGCTGCTGCTGCCCATGATGCAGCAAACAAGTTCATCAGGGGCTGCCTGAGCATGCAAGGCTCAGAGCAGGGGGCTAGAATGCTGCTTTGGTTGAGGCATCACTGCACTCACAACATATTTCAAGTCTTTTTTCACGCTGTAGTCTAAACCATAGTGCTGAATAATTCAAACTGAACTGCGTTTGTAGAACAAATTGTAAACATAGTATATTTGGGAGATTAACATTCTCCATATTCAATATTCTTCTCCCAGCCCAGTCTTACCACCATGTTTGGAAGTGTGATTTAACTTATAAATGATGCTGGATCTGACTGTTTTTTTATGCACAAACTATGAAAGACTAGTTTAAAAGCTCTGCAGGATTACATTTAAGACAATCAGGATCTTGCAGCATTAAACCACTCTGTCCTCACTCAGAGAAGTATTTAAGCATGTGTGTAAGCCCTAGAGAAGCAGCTGCTTTATGCACAGGTTGAAGTGCCTTGCTGATTACTGATGGAGTTCAATGCAGGCACCAGACTAAATACATGGTTAATTTTAAGCAGGTGAGTGAGCTTGCCAAACTCCAGGGGACTATTCAGTTGCTTAAAGGTAGCCAATAAAAGTGCTTTGCTGCACCAGGGTCTAGGCTGTTAAAGTAGCAATCCGTGATGGCTATGGCACTGCCTAGTAATTATTTATATAAAAGTTAGTAAGTCATAGCATAGGCCTCTCAACCATGGCAGAGAGCTGTTAAATCTTTCATGTGGTGGTTTGGTTTTAGGTTATTATGAACAAATCACCAGGTTCTCCCTGAGCATAAACAATGTTTCTTTTCCCTTAACTTTCAGTTTTAAAAGTAAATGTGGAGTGTATAATTTCCACATTCTATCTCCTTTTTCAAATATATATCTTTATTTTGACAGATCAAAGCATACATTTTCTATATAGTATGTATCCACCACACACTTGCGCATATATATATATATACACACATATATACATGCAGAGTTATTCACAGATGAAGCAAGAAGTGTAATTTCCATGTGATGTAAATGGGTACAAGCTCAAAGCCCTCACAGAGCTATGCTTTTTTACACCACTTGCAGATCTGACCCTTCCCTAGGCAAGTAGAAAAAAAATGCAGAAATTCCTGAAAGCTTTGAAGACCGAGCTGCGCCCTTGATTTTCAAACAGAACTTCCCTCTTAGTGTGCTTAAAAAGAAGAATAATGCCCGATCCCAAATATTCCAGATCCTCCGGGATGTTTACATTGCAAAGATGACTGTACAAGAAATGGAAATTGAGTGCCTATACCTTCCTTTTATCGCGCTCTTTTGCTGATGAACTTCTGCGAAAGTGACATCTGTGGCACAGCACTTGTAGTGCGTCTTGTTCTATTTATCCATTAGCTTAGAGATAACTATATTTTCATACAAAAATGTGACTCGGTTTCTTCTATTTGCTTGCAATCTGCTTGCAATTTGAAGGATGCATTGCTATTATTTCTTAGTAGTATGTCATGTTTTTTCTATCGCAATGGAAAAAATATAGTAATTGTGCTTTTCAATTTCAGAGTTGAAGCTTGACAGAATGTTTTAATGCTGAGTTACAGCTACATGTGTGTGATACTTGGCTTGCTAAGTGAAACTCCCACCACCTGCTTTGGTAACCTGCCACTACTGCATTGTAGATGAAGGCTCAGCAAAACATCTCACTTTCTCTTAGCTTACTGATAGACAGAACACCTAGGCATGGGTTCTCACCTGTGTTAGCCAGCAACCCTTACAGTGAAAGGACCAGCCAGGCTTTGGCTCTTAATAGTGGGATTGCCAGCACTACTTCCCATGAACTTGTATTCAGTGCTAGCTCTGGAAAGGGAAATGTTTTGAGAGCCTCAGAAATGAAAACGTACCTGAAAGAGGAACTTATATTAGTATGATTATTTTGAGCACTTAACATGGATTTGAATTTGAACTGCTAGCTGAAATAGCTTAGAAAACAAATTTATTTTAAAGCCTGTTCAAGTTTAGGCATATCTCTTCTCTAAGGGAGGTTGCAAGCTGCTGGCTTGGCTGCAAACAGCCTTCCTTTCAAAGGAAACCAAGGTACAGCAACCACAGTGCTCAGACCCTTTTATTTGATTTTATTTTGGTTTGCTTTGCTGAGTGGAACTTATGTTATGAGCAGCTAAATAGTGACAAAGAACTAAATGCAACAAATCTGGGGGATGCTGTTGGAAACTTTCCAAAATAATCTACACCCTATTGCAACCCTGGGAAATGTAAGGAGAAAGGTAGAAGAAAACGGTGAAGAGAAGCAAAGGACAAGGTAAAAATGGACATGTGGTGAGGGGGGAGGGAGGAAAGGGTGGTTACAAATCATCTTAAATGTCTAGCAAAGCTCTATTACTGTATCAGAAGTATAGATTCCATCATACAAGCAGTTGCCTCAGTTAATTATTATTTTCTTAACTTTTAGGAAACAAATAAAAACAGCTTTTGTTCTACCAGAAGCAGTTGTTATATTATTTAAGAGCTGGAATTATGTGACTGGAGGTGCCAGGTTTTTTGGCTCGACTTTCTCTCAGCTGGGGGAAATGAGCTCTGATGAGTGAGGTGTCCCTGAGCCAGCTGTGGGCTGTTTGCAGGATTGCACCCTGCTGGCTGGCTAGCTCTCAGCTGGGAATAATGAGCTGTGCTGAGCTGCCCATAAGCCTCCAGCCCCAGGGAGTGTGGTTCAGTTGGAGTTGTGCTGTGTGGTGTTGAGTGAAGTGTGCTGTTTCACTGATCTTCACGTTGGAGGGAAGCAGCACAGAGATGTGGCTCTCCACGCTCATAAGGTACCCAAAAAGGGAGCAAGAGATGCATAGGGCTTTGGTCTCTTTATGCTTTTTGTACTTTTTGATGTTTAAAGTCAAGGTTCTTAAGTGGATCTTTAACCTTTTTAACTGTATAGTTCTGAGGTACTACTGAAGTGACTTCCCCTCTATCCTCCTCATTTGAACTGCTCATAGCTAACTTGTTTGGAGGTTGATTAATACCAATAATAACAGCTGTTGGTGGTAAAGGGGTGCGACCATCCTCAGTGAAGTGTTTTGTCTTTCCCCTCTGCTTTTGTAGGCCATGGTGGAAGACCTCTAGGTTATCTGTAGCTATTCAGTTTCTTTATTGTAGTTACAAAGCTCTGTGGTTTTAAGGGTAGCAAACTTTTTAATTGTTTTGATGCCTATTAACAGAGTGGGGGGGGGGGAAATAAATCCTTACAATCATAGATGAATACTGACATGACAAGTAGCTGGGCAGGGAAGAAAATCAAGCAACTATAGTGGAGGGAGGAATATTTGCCTGTTTTGCTAATTGTTCCACTCAAGAGGTGCCTGGCTGGGACAGGAGACAGTTTCTGGATAATAATACACCATGAGTAACTATACTTTAGAAACCTGAATGGTTCCAGGTGGGAAACTACAAATCATAGCTCAACATGCTCCTGAGTTGTTTTCAAAGTA
This sequence comes from Pavo muticus, assembly GCA_016647715.1. NCBI lineage: Eukaryota > Metazoa > Chordata > Aves > Galliformes > Phasianidae > Pavo > Pavo muticus. The sequence continues at coordinate 1,068,645 of JACDJE010000050.1, read as the reverse complement.
AAGAAAGCACCTTTTGTTTATTTTAACACTGAAGTGTGTGACAGGATGTGGGACCTGAGGTTTTAAAGCAGTTTTAACTGATCATTGATATGCTTTTGAACTCTAAAATGCTACCCATTCAGTAGGGGAAATAACTTAGAGTTGCTATAATTCAATTTTTCCCTTTTTAAAAAGTGAATAAAAGTGTATTATTTTTTTGAGGGAAGCATTTTCCAGGTGGTTCAACTGTAGCATGAAGGAGCCCAAGAATTTCAGGTGAGGTTTGCAGCTAGAAGAGCAAACAGGCATGATAGTGAATTTGAGAGAGATTTATGTATGTTTTCTATAAAACAGCAGGAGAAAAACGTGAGTTCTATTTAATGTGCTTTCTATGTGACTTATATTGGATTAAACCCATAAAAAATTAAATATTTCTCAGAAGCAAAATATTCCAGGCCACTGAAATGCATGCTTGCAAATAAATCTAAGCAGATAAAGAAATGTTTCCCTATCTAAGAGAAGTGCTATTTCAGTCTGTGGAGGCAATTTTATTTACAGGTTGAGGATCCAAAGGATGTGACCCTGTGCTGTTGTCCCACGTCCTGGCTTATTGCCTGATGTTGTGTCCCCTGACTGCTGGTGACCACACTGGGAAATGGGGATGAGACTTGGTCTCAGAACTTTTATAAGGATCTCAGAAGAGTGGGCGTGGCCCTGAGTGGTATGTATTCCTCGGCAAGGATGGAGAGCCTGGGAATAAAGCAAGGAAAGGGCTCAAGTGAGACTTTAGTGGGGTATGCAGCAGGGTGGTGGATGTTTGTAGGTAGCTGCATACAGTTCTCCTTATTTATGGAGATGTTTCCTAACATCCAGGTGATGCTAGATGGGATGCTCAGGTCAGGCTGACCCTGGCACACAACACAAGCTGTGCTGTGAGTCTCTGATGACCAGGGCCTGGGCAGCATTGCTTGTCCCTTCTTAGTGGCATTTCTTGTCTTGGCTGTGAACAGTTGTTCAGTGTCTGTCCAGGTTTTTGATGGGGAAGTGCACGCTTACAGCAGGAAAGCAGTTTTCTCTTTCACATTTGCATGCCTGGCATTATCTTGTCACTTGTGTGTCAAAGCATCAAGCAGAGAAACATATGCTTTGAAATAGAGCTTCTGCAGAGCATTTGGATCAACGAGGGCTGTCTGTCCATGTGCTTGTAGCATCTGCCATGGAAGAATATGAAGCTATCAATTCAGTGCCTTGATAAACTATATTTTACTCTGGACTACAGCTGCGTTGCATTTAGCAAATGGGTGTAATCGGTGCTCTGAGACCACAAAGATGTGTTGTGAGGCAAGTCTTACTGTTTTTGGAAACTAGAGGTCTACATCTTGCATGCAGCAGATGCTGTGTTTGGGGGGTGAAGAGCGTATGGTGTATCATGACTGAAATATCATGGCCAGAAAATGGAGGTGGAGTGCTGAGACTGGAGAGAGAGAGAGAGAGAGAGAGACACCTCTGACAGGAAGAGGTGGCCCTCTGGAGTGATATAGCCATGAGAAGGCATGGGCTACATTGAGGTCCTGGAACATGTCCAGAGAAAGGCAACAAAGCTGTGAAGGATCCCGAGCACAAGTCTTATGGGGAGTGGCTGGGCGAACTGGGATTGTTTGGTCTGGTGAAGAGGAGGCTCAGGGGAGATCTTAACACTCTCTACAACTACCTGAAAGGAAGTTGTGGTGAGATGGAGGTCGACCTCCTCTTCCAGGTAACAGCAGCAGGATGAGAGGTAATGGCCTTAAATTGTGCCAAGGGACACTTAAGTTGGGTATTAGGAAAAATTCTTCTCAGAATGAGTGGAAATGCATTGGCACAGGCTGCCCAGGGAGGTGGTGGAGTCACTGTCCCTGACGGTGTTCAAGAAACATGGAGATATGGCACTGAGGGATGTGGTTAGTGGGCATGGTAGGGGGATGGGTTGGGGCTGGACTAGATCATGGGTGTCCAACCTTTTGATTCACCCAGGCTGCACTGTGTAAAGAGGACTTGTCTTGGGCCGCATAAACATAAACTTCTCCAAAAGTAATGCCTCGTATTTGTTTCCATGGAAATTACAACAGACACAAAGAGCACAGTAACACTATTTGATTGAGCAAATTCTCACCTACAAAACACTTTTTTTTTTTTTTTTTTTTCCCCTAACACCATTAGCTTTGTGTTTTTGCCAGTGATGAACAAGAACTTGCAGATTTTTACAAGTGTGGCATGCACCAGCAGAGGTGACCTACTGTTGCCACTGCTGATACATGCCACCCACCACCTCTCCGTGCTCACATCCACTGTTTGGTCTTCATGAGCATTCAGCAAGCATCAGTGAATGTCAGTGGGTGCCACTTTTTTTTCTGTATGGAGGAATTCAATTCCACCCCTTTGTTTCATGTGCACTTCCATGTCAGATGCCATTTTGTCAGAGTGCCCCTCTGCTGTCATCTGTCACACAGGAACAAAATGGAACTAAATACTGGCAGGAGGGTTCAACATCTACTGCCATACCACCAAATCCACCTCTGACGTTGTGGGACATCATAAAACAGGAGGTGTTACATTTGGGGCAGTCCTTGTAGAATATACAATATCGTTTATATCTAAGTAAATATTTTAATTTTTTTCTTAAAATATTAAAAAAAAAGAGGAACGAAACTGTAAAGTTAGTGGCATATTTGACCTTGCTTCTGTAAAACTAATACATCAGTTTTGTTCTGTGGCAGTGATTGCAATTCTCAGTGAGCTCTTTAGGTGTCCATCAGAGATTTCTGATGACCCTTCCTCTTCCTGTACTTCATCCTTGGCGATTGTTTACAGTGTGCATACTGCCAGAAAGCGATGACATGAATGAGACGTAAAGACACGATCACACTTTTGAGTTGAATATCTGATTGCAACTCTGTTTGTTCCATTTGAAAATCTGCAGGTAATATATGCCAACTGCAAATGGATTTGCAAACATTTTTTTTTTTTTTTTTTTTTTGCAGTCTTGAAACCTGTTCTCAAACTCCTTCATCAAACTGGCTGCGTGTTCTTAGCTGTTCAGAGCACCGTACTGAAATGCAAACAGTTCCTTGTCAGAACTGCACGGTGCTGCCCTCCCCGTGCCCCGGTGTCAGCTGGCACAGCGTTAACCGAGCGCTGACGGTTGGTTGTTGTTGAGCGATGGGGCGCGTGCCCGGGGCTGCTCAGGTGAGAAGGCGCCGCCATGATTGTGCGGGGCGGCTGCCGTGTGAGCTGTGCCGGGCTGCACGTGGCCGTGCTAGGTGAGCTCCGAGCTCTTTCCCGCTAACCTCAGGGATTCTCGGAGTCGTGAAAACGTCCTTCGTATGTATAGCGTTCAAATTGTTTTAAATTGTGGTCTAAGCGTGCACTAACAATGAGGATCTGTGATTCCTTTTGTTGGGAAACAAAGGATTGGGATTACGTAGCGGAACGCCGGCAGGAGCGGAGGTGACTGCGCAGTGAGCTGCAAATTGCAAGCATTCACACTTAGACGCAAACAGTAAAATAACACTTTGCTTTTGATTTGAAGTAATTGGAGATGATTAGCATTACTCACCTGGCTTTAGTGAAGTCGTTATTGAGAGTGAGCAATGGCAGGTGATGGTTATGATTCTATGTCATTCCTCTTTGCTTTTTTCTGGCGGTGGAAAGAAATGGTTTAAGAATTCTGACAGTCAGAAAGGTGGGAAGGAAAAAAAAAAATGCTTCTATGATTGAGTCCAAGGCGTTTAAATTCTTCAGGCTATTAAATTGCAGTGGGACTTAGGAGCTTAACTGCACGGAATCCCTTTGATAGACCCTGATCAAAGTAGACGTCAGCTCACTGTTGAGTGTGTTGCTTCATGTGCATGGATTGAGATTTCAAAGCTGTTCCTGTACTTTGGATGGTTAATTCAAGCCCATCCCCAGTATTTGTGGAAGGTTGTTTGTTTTGTTTTCTTATAAACTTTGATCAGTTTTGAAACTGATGTCTTGGCTTCCCACCTTTTCTCTGTCTTAGGCTACCACTGTTTTTATATGAAGAGTAAATGTGTTATTCATAAAGGCACATAAGGGTGAGCGTTCTGGTGTTCTTCGATGCTTCCTCCTGGAAGAAACCTTTGCATCTGTATTAAAGCATCTAACGTGTGCTATCAAAATGTATTTTAACTGATGGTTGTTACAGCAACGCTGCCTTATGCTTGGTAAACCTGGTCAAGGTCTTGACATGTGTAAGGAAGCTTAACTTGATGCCTTTCTCATATGAAAAGTCTTCCAACACTTGCTGATTACTTACACTGACCTTCTCTGAGACACCCACCCTCATAGGTCTCAGACTCTTAAGGCTCACGAAGGGTTCCAACTGTTCAAAAAATTAAAATGGAACTCTTAGCACTGTAAGAGGTTTCATTGATGTATGTAGAGAGGGAAGGTACATTTCAAGGGCTATTAATGCAGAGACCATTAAATAAACTGCAAGCAAATACTGCAAATAATCTATTAATGCTAATGATGTTAGTATTTTTTTTTCCTTTGGTTAATTTTGTTCAATAATTCATGCAGTATCCACTATCTGAATAAATATCTTTAGAATGAGATTACATTTCTTAGCATGTAAACACAAAGGCAATGTTACCTCATGCAGTGGGAGAGGGACGGAATATTTATCTTGTTTGCTATGTTGCAGTTACTGGATATTTGAAGTATGATAACTTCAGAAGCCCAAAGAATTATCATGGTAAGGTGAATCAGTCTGAGAAACTGGAGCACTTTTGAGGAATCTGGTGCAAAATGTGGTCCTTCTCCCTGTCTGAAAACCTTGAAATCAAAATGCATTGTTATTTTCTCTAGCTAGATTTGTATTCTTGCTGTAGTGTGTGTTCAGAATGCTCCTTTCTTCTCAGAGGGGCAAGAGACAAAGCGTACAATATTTCTGACTTTTCTTTGCATCTTTACCTGTAAGGCAGCAGTGCGTACCTGTGGCATGTGTGATTTGGGAGTATATATGTTTGTGTGATGGTTTTGATTTGTTTGTTCTTTTTCTTGGGGTGTTTTTGGGGGAAGGCAGAATCTTGGATTTCCTCTTGTTGTCTGCATGGATGAACTGTAGTCTGATCTTCTAACTTAAATTTTTTTTCAGAGAAGCAAAAACTGTCACCTATTTCTGTGGCTGGCATAACCTCTATGAAGTGTGATCTGTTTCCTGGCGCCTAGTTGCATCAACTTGAGGCTTGACCTGTCTCTGATGTGACAGTCTCAGGGAGTAGCTTTCTCAGATTTCCAAGCTAGAATTAAGGAGAAAAACGTCTGGAGAGGAAAGGAAAAGCAGTGGTAAAGAAGCATTCAATTTGTCCCAATGGGGTGGATACCATATTCGTCTGTTACTCATAGGAAGCCCTACTGAGGTTGCAGGTGAGGAGGGCATTCTTGTGCGTAAGATGTTCTGGATCTGTAAGGCTCAGTTACTGCCCTGAAAGATAAGATTTTTTTTATAATTAATCTTTTCCTCTTGTCCTTCCCATATGCTTAAGCAGTCCCCATTGAAGACATTTGAGTTTAATACTGTTTTCTAATTGCTCCTTGCTTCTCCTTATAAGACTCACATGCATGAAAGCTTTTTCTTTTCTAAAGGAGTGAGAGTTCTCTGCACTTGTGGCTCACATGAAGTACTTCCTCTACTGGAGTCAGCAATTTGTCAGGGACTAACCAGGGTGCTCTGCTTTGCTGCCTGATGTATGCTCATGCAGCCAAGAGTGAGGGAAACCAAGGAAAAACCATCTGATGGTGAAAAGCGAAAAGCCTTTTAGAATCTGAATTCCCATGCCTGGGGATAATTGTATTTAGCTAGGATTTGGAGCTTTGTCCTTTGAATGCCACATGCTAACAGTTTTACATCAAAATAATCACCACTGAGTGAGAAGATGATGGCTTTCCTTCTCAGCTTATGGAACTTGAAACTTGGGGATGGCTGAGCAGAGGCTGGGCCCCAGCTGGAAACTGCAGGGCTTGTGCTGGGTTACTCGCTACCTCAGGCAGGCACTCACCTCCCTGCACCCTCATAAGTGTGTCTCTGGTCCAGCATCCGCCTCTAGTCTCCATATGTCACATTTGTCACAGCCTGATGCTCAGTATCCCCTCTATTATGCATTATGAACCTCTTTATCCCTATCAAAATAGAAGGCAGTTTTAAGGGCACCCCAAATTTCCCTTCCTCTTTAACGGCCTGAGCTCTGAAGCATTCAGTGGATAAGAAATCGGATGGTCACAGCCAGAGGATTGTGGTTCTTTGTCCAGGTAGAGGCCAGTCACGAGTGGTGTCTCCTGGGGATCTGTCTTGGGATCAGTGCTCTTCAACATCTTGATCCCGTAATCTTTGTCACTGATCAAGTGCACCCTCAGCAAGTTGGCAGTTGTTACCAAGCTGAATGGTATGGATTACCCGAAGAGGTTTGGATGCCCCATCCCTGGAGGTGTTCTAGGCCAGGTTGCATGGGACCCTGGGCAGCCTGATCTGGTTGGTGCCTGATTTAGTGGTTGGCAGCCCTGCCTGCAGCAGGGGTTGGAAGTAGATGGTCTTCAAGGTCTCTTCCAACTTGTCATTTTATGATTTGTGGGTGCAGTCTGCCCCATGATCTTTTTGGGGAGAGAAGGATAGTTTGAATCTTCATCTACCATTCGTAATCTAACTGCTATGATTTTTGTCTTTACTTTTGGGTTGTTAATATTCGTTGTATGCAGCTATGTAATGTGGTAGTTGGGTGCAGTTCTCTGTTAGCAAGCCATGTGCATCGTAACTCAGTCTTGTTTGAGTGTGTCAGTTTGTTTCATGTTGGGTAGTTTGGTTTGCATGTGTGAAACGCCTGAGTTTTAGATGTGTGACCTTTTTAATTGGTTGGCTTTTACATGTAAATTGGTTCTGTGTCAGCCAAATACTATCTTCATTAGGAAACAAAACGCGCCTGGCACCTAATGTTTCCATTAGCTTGTTTAAATAGTCTGGGCTTGGAGCTGGGCCAGATTGTTTATTCAGAGTGCATTTTTAATTGGGTTATTGGTACACAATAATTGATGTATCACCGGTCCATTAGTAAAATATAGATGTTTGAAAGTGTTCTGACACATCCTGGCAGAGTTCATTTGAAATGTTAGTTCTATATGGCAGCAAAACCCTTTCTTCTTTTCGTGCTAAATAATCAAAACCAAATGGTTTCATGGTATGTTTGATATAAATCTGCCTCTGTAAAAAAAAAAAAATATATATATATACACATCTTGTTTGAGATGCATCTTTCAGTCCTTTATCTATAAAGGAAGCAGTCATTTTCCTGTCAACTTTATTTTTGAAGTAGGGAACTGAAATAAGGACTCCCTTCTGTCAGAAGGGTAAGAAATTTTTCTGAATGCATTTTCTTTGAGAACTGACCAGTTGTATCCAGTTCTTCAGGTTTTATCTTTTCAGCAGTTGTAAAGAGAAGTTGCTAAAAGATAAATCTGTTCTTAATCTGAGAAAAGATCTCTTGTTATCCTCTAACAACTGAGTTGTGCTAAGAATTACTTGAACAGGTTCAAAAGATTTTTGAACGTGTGCCTTTGTTATGCCATCTGGATTGTCCTTTGTGACTTTCTAAAGGACAGCAGGTTGGAGAAGATCGATTTTTATTTTTTTTTCCCTCTAAGAAGCCTCTGTGGTTAGTGCAGAGCTCTTGTGTCCTGCTGTCCACCACCACCCACCTACCTACTTTTGTTATATAAATCCAGCTGTAATTTGGGAGGAGGGGACTAGAAAAGAGCAAGGCCTGCTGTCTGTCCTCCCAGCAGCTGGAGGCAGGGGGTATGGCTGTGGGATTGCTGCCCGGAGCCCTGCATGGGTGCCTGTGGTGCAGGCTGGGCCTTGTAGCTGTGGGGTGGACCAAGTGGTTGTGGTGCAAGTGGTGTATGGATGGGGTTTATCGTGTGTGGGTGTTGACGTATTGGGCAAGCAACTGTGTGAAGGTGTCAGCCTGGTCTGAAGCTCCTGCAGCAGGCTTTGATAATTCCTGTGCTGGAGAGCAGGTGAACATGCAGAAATGGTGAACTGAAGGGACAGAGCAGGGTTACAGGTTGTCCCCAGAGCAGGGCTTAAACCTTGAGCTAAAGAACTGGAAGTTTGGGTTGCACAGCTTTTGATGCAAAAAATCAGCGGAGAAAATGTGATTCTGTATGACTTCAGTGACTGTGACGCAGGAACATGCTGGTTTAGTGCTGCATGGAGGTCCCCCTGAGGAGCAGGCAAGGCAATGACCCTTTTGTGTCCCTTGGATTTCCAGCTGGGATCAGAACCTCCCTTCACTTTGTGCTGCTGAGCTGGGAGTGGCTGCAGGCACTGAGGCAGAGCCGAGAATAGGTTGCACTGGTGTCCTTTTCTGGTCATCCTGCGGCAGGAGTTGTTGTTGGATGTTGTTGGAAGTTTGAGCAGGCTGGAAAATGTTCTTGCTGTCCTTAAGCTGCTTGGATTTGAAGTTTCTCTTCCCCTCCCTGCCTTTTCTATCTTGCAGACTCTTCTGCTGGTGCAGACTAAGTGTATGGATCCTGCCAATGTTTTCTTTGTTAACCGACTTAGGGTAAAACCTTTCTTACTGTTTTATAAGCAAGATGTTTTTATTTGTTAAAAAGTGATGCACCAGCATTTCTGATTGAAGACAAATAATTTCTAGTAAAATGTAATTGTCAGTTCATTTTAGAATATCATAAATTGCCCTTTTGCCTCTCTTTCTTAGTCACCAAATTCTTCTAGTTTAAGACATAGCTAACATTACCTACCCTGCTATAAAGGTTATTGAGGAGGGGGAGCTTGGAACCATCTCCCGCTCCAAATGAAAAACCAAAGTGCTGTCTCTGTAGTTTAACTCCTGTAACTGCTCTGTGCTGGGCAGGATAAGGAGTCAGAGCCCTATCTGCCACTCAGTCTGATTCAGACTTGAATTCAGCTGGAAGCAGTTCACAGCTGCTGTTTCTCCTTATCCTGGTGCAGCTCTCTGAAAGCTAAAGCCGTCTGTCTAGGTGCCAAGCAGCCAAGAATACTAACTTGGTCATGTCTTGAAGAAAGAAGCCCTTTCCCTTTTGGAGACGCAGGTCAGTCTCTATTGTTGTGATCACAATAAATGTTACGGGCATCACAAATAGGATGGGGGCATTTTCCTGCAGCTGCTGCAGGTGAACAGCTCTATCTCCCTCTAACCAAAATCTGCTACCACTGACCCTGCATCACCTTTTGACTGGTAGTAGGAAACCTGGCTGCCCTGGGAACCTTTGTGGGAGTGTGTGCAGGAACCATGAATCAGAGAGCTGGTCTGATGCCTGAGGCACCTCCAGAGCCAGTGGGAACAGCTGCAGCTGTGTCACTTAACAATGCTTATTTCCCTCAAGAAGGGGGTACTGAATGACATGTGTTGTATTTGGCATTGCTGTTTTGTTTTTTTTGTCCCTGTTATGAAATGCTAATCTTCTCATTTGTTTGGTTGAGTCCATTACTAAACGTTTATGAAGGACTTAGTGCAGTGGAATGGCTTTTGATGGCCTGAAATGTGCTAGCCACACTTTGCTCTGTCCTACCACCTTATTTAGCCACTCCTAAAATGCCCTATTGCTAGGTCACACTGACATTCGTGGATCTGAGCTGACTTAACGCAGAAGTTCTGGGGCTAGTGTCACACCATGGGACACCATGGCCTATCTAAACAAATGTGAAATCTGTGAAATGTGAAATCTGTAGATAAAAGCAGGTTATAAATAGAATGGTTAAAATGAAGGGAAGAAAAATGATTTTTATGAAGTCTCTGATAAGGACCTGTGTAAGATTAAGTTAGTTTTAGTGTATCCAAATGCCAGTCTTCTGTGAAGGCGATCTTTTGAAACGGAGTTCATCCTGTGAAGCTGAAGTGTGCAGGAAGTTCCTTCAGACATTAGGAGAGATACTGTTGTGAGATTCTTAATTTTTTCTTTTAGAATATAATCCGACTCCTCCTCTTCTTTGCAAAAATAAATGAAATAGTGAATTATTTACGATATATTTGCTGTGTATAATTAGCCAAATATTTGATAAGGGTTTCTCTATAACTGGGGAAGTCAGCTCTGATACATACCTGCCAGAACTTGGCAAAGTTTATTTCTCCAATGTGAGTGGCCTAAAAATTGTTTCCTTCCAATCTGTTCAACTTGCACGTATCTCATCATTGTTGATGCAGAAGTAACAAAGATTGCTGCTTTTTTTTTTTTCTTGTTGGGAAAATGCAGTAAGAGTAAGCGGAGAAGACTAATCAATCAGTAGCTAGAGAGGTGCTGCAAGGAAATGAAGAGTGCTGTAGAGGTGACAAAGGTGACCCTCTGGTTAATGCTTAGACACCAAGGAAGGAATGGTTGACAGATCTTTATTTTTAGTCATCGTGCTGAATAGATTTCTGTGTTGGCTGTGAAGTTTGGACTTTTAGGGGACTTGGAGCCACAGGCCAGGGTAATTCCACAGGATGGAAACTGTAAGTAAACAGTCATCTGCAGCATGGAGATAGCAGATATAGTATCATGAGTTATCATGGCTCTTAAATGTTAAAAAGCCAATTTCTCTGTAGAAGAAACAAAAATGCTCCCGGAGGATTGTACAGACAGAGGTTTTAGCTCTTTACCTCAAGAAGGTGAAAGAATGAAAATGTACCTGAGGTGGGTTTTGTTGACACATGATGTGGCTCTGCTTCATCTTTCATGTGTAGCGGTGCTGTTACTTCTAGTTCATGCTCTGATTCTGTGATGTGTGTACACATGCAGACACTCCGTGGTGGCACAGGAGGCCTGAAACTATTCTGTGCTTGTGTGTGTTGCCTTGCTGAAGATCTGACCTGATCCGTCATGGGGACAGTCTCAGGTGGAGGGTCTGGTTTGCTTTGCTTAAGGTCTCAACTTATTCTGCTCCCAGGTAGCAGGCTGAGCTGTGCTTGTTGCTATCTGTAGGTGAAACAAGCCATTGTTTTCTCTTCTTCAGGCTGCTTTTCTAAGCAAGCTGCCTTTCCTGTATTTCTTTAAGAGCTGCTGTTTGTTCCTTTGCAGATGGCATCTGGTGCTCTGTTCACCCCAAGCCACCTGCTGCTCCCCTGGAGGAAATGTTTGGTTTTGAAGAAACACTTCTGCAGGGTTGAGTGAAATGAGTGGGTGAAAACCATCAGTGACGTGTGAGAGAACGGGTGCTGTGCTGGTGCGAGGTGGAAGCTCACTTCTCTGTCACTTGATCCTTGGAGGCTGGGAAACCACTTGTGTTATGTGATGGTTTCCATGAAGCCTAGGTCATTGAGAGGTGGGGAAACCCTTTGCTGCAGCATCTGTAACTCAGCTTGTTCTTTCTGACTTCTCTTGAGGAGCTTGCTTCCTTAGACAGAAAACAGTATCTAACATTCTGCTTATGTTCCTGGGTACTAGTGTTCTTATTCTAACATGGCACAAGTAATTCAAGATTAAAAAACAAACAAGAAACTATCACAGGATAATGCCCAAGAACTCATGCGTTCAGTAGCAAGTAGGACCACAGGAATGCTTTAGAAACACAGCAGCGAAAGACAGGATGTTCTTATTTGTTTTTTCCTGGAGAAAAACTTACGAAGTCCATGCCTTGATCAATCATTTACTTCTTCTGGAATAAAACAGGTTCCCAACAATCTTGTGTCTATCTATGGAAGTCCCTGTGCACGTTCTCCAGCCAGGATTTACAGTCCCCAGTTGATTCCCAGCACCAGTGTACCGTTCCTTAAATGAATCTTTAAGGGCTCATTTCCTTAGTTATATTCCCATTTTATTTAATTACACTTCCTGAGGAGAAGTCATTCTATTTTATGTTAAAGGCTGCTGTATGCATGTGAAACAAGAGGTAGACAGAACTGGTAAAAATCTATTGTGTGAAGCTTTTTCTGACTGAGATGAAGCTGTGACTGTATCACCATCATATCTGAAAAACACACTTCTCCTGCAGTTTTATTTGTTTTGGTTTGAATTATTTGAAGCTGTCAAGAGAAGTGCTAGGAGAAAATTCTTAATGCCTTCATTTATTTTAGGCTATACTGTCTACAAAATTTCCTGAGGTTTCTTCTGAGATGAAGGTCTGAGATCTTTGAGGAGCATTACATCGAGGTCCCCAGAGTGCAGGCTTCTGTCTGAATGGGAGTTCAGTGTCAGAGGGGGGGGGTAAGGGAAAGCAGAAGGTGTTCTTGGTATTTCTGAAATGCCTAATTTTTCCTCTTGCAACTGTTCTGTTTCTGTAGGGCTGTAGCTTAGCCCTCCTTGTGCTAATTAGAAGCTTCTCTGTTTCCGTGGTTTCTGAAGTGCATCTCGGCAGGGATACAAGGCCAGGCTTGGTGCAGTAAACCTGTTATGCATTTATCACAGTAGCCAGAGATTGTGTAGTGATGGTCTATATATCATCGCTGATGTTACATGCAAAAGTGGCTGAACATCAGAAGAAAAAAGATGAAGCTGATTGCGTAGTTCTAACGGTCAATATTAAAGAGTAAAAGATAAAAGAAATGACTAAAATCAGCCCAGTAGTTGCTCTGTAGCCTCCCCAGCAGCACCTGCTCTTGATTAATCTCAGTCCTAACAGGTATTGATCAACAAAATTACTTTCCAATGTCATTGCTCTGGACAGAGTTTTGCACTAGAGATAAGCAGCATCCACTTCACAGGCGGAACAATGCCTGAGGTAGTTGGTGAGTGCTACTCCTCCAGCAGATGAAGCTGTGATGGACATGGGGTGTGCTAGAAGCCCCCAGGGAACATATGGATCTCCATGAATGCTGTCTGGAGCAATGCAATCCTGCTGATCTTGGGACTGCATGGAGTAACTCAAGCTTTTTCTGATTTTAAAGGAATGGTTTTGACTTGCTTCTACAAACGAGGCTTCTGTCTATTGGTTGCTTTAATGTGAGATTTTGAGAGCTTTTACTATATGTAACCATTTGATCTTTCAATTCATAATCAGAAACTTTCTTCATACTTCATTTTTTGCTAGCTTAGTCAAGAATCAATCTTTAAAATAAATGGTGCCTGCAGAAAGCTTGTCTTGGAGCAAGCTGAGTGTGTTTAATCAGTACTGGAAGACTTCACCACAATCCTTCTTAGACATGTGAAAGCACGTGCACCAATGGCTGGTCAGAATTGCAAAGTAATAGGAAATTTTATTCCAAGAAATAGTGGTTCAGTCTTTTATTGAGAGCCAACAATGGCACAAAAAGAAATAAATTAGTTGAAATAAGTTCTGTCCTTAGAAATGTGTCTCCCTTTTGAAAACCTGGTCATGGTAGATACGCGGGCTTTGGAGGTTTTCTCAAATCATTTAAAAAGAGGGTAGGCCTCTGTTAAGACCTATATTCAGCATTGTCTAGGAACAGAGAACAGTCTTTGTGCTCTCTGAAAGTCTGGTAGCAGCCAGCTGGGAGAGGCCACTTCTCATGATGGAGGAAGATATCACAGTGAAGTTGATCCACACAGAGGACATCTTTTTGTCTGTTACAAGAGGTACAATGTGTTGAGAGAACTAGGTTCAGTTTTATCTCCTAAAGATTTTCAGTAATGACTTCAAAATGTGATCACTTGCTTAGAGAAATGCTGAAGTAGGGAGAAATACTTTAGGGATCAGCATGGATCTGTTTATTTTTACTTCTCTTTACAGTAAATATTGCTAGCTTCTTAGCTGAGAAGCTCTCAAACTCTGGCTTGAGTAATTTGTATTTGCCTGTACTGTAGGTTAGTGTCTGAAATAGCAAATAAGTTCTTAAGGCTTCCCCAAATTGCCTTACTTTCCTGTGTGTATGTCTGCTCTAGATGGGCTAGAGCTAGCAGGCTTGAGTGGATTTTACAAGCACACCTCCATGTATGTGTGACAGAAAATCAGCTTACACATAATCAATTCATTTCTCTGGTGCAAAGAAATAATAGCTTGCAACTGGTTTCCATTTTCTAATGATCTCTGTGCACTGAAAGAGTCATCAGCTTTGTTCCATGTAATTGCATTCTTTAAATGTGGCTATTTGTGGTAGATTATAGCTTGCAAGTACAAACGCATTTGAGTAGCCAACAGACAAAGCTCATTGGTTCTCCTTTTAGCTTTATCTAAGCAGCTTCCTTGGTTTTAGTGCCATGACAGCTGGCTTATATCCATGGGAAGAGATGAAAGCAGTGCTGGAGTTGTGCTCTGATTCTATGGGAGTATTCAGTTATCTTGGTCTCGTTCTTCTATTTCTTGGGTTATGCATTAATACAACTACAGCAGCTTCAGCTTCTGCCATTGTGAAACATTTGAGGAAAGTGCAGAATTAGTGTTGTAGAAATAGCAAAACTCAATGCAAAATACCCCAAAATCATTCATTATGCACTGCATATTTAAAACATTACATTTAAAATATATTAAAAAAAAAAAAAAAAGCATTGGTATTAGTACAGAGACTTGAAGATCTTTGGTCCTCACTCTAGACTGTATCATTCCTATAGTCAGTACTGATCTTATTGTCAGCACATCAGCAAACTTAAAAGCCTGAGGAGGAAAAGTAGCAATTTTTAACCTTTAGTTCTTATGTAGCAATATGGGCTACAGATAACTCTTTTTTTCCAATTTATTAGAAGACTTCAGTGGTAATTCGGTTTTCATGCTAGCTTAATCTTCAGCTCAGTGGCTGCCAATTACAACAGAAACACAGTGGTGCTGCTTTAGCAATTACCGTCTCAAGGTCAAACAGAAATGAGAAGTGACCACTTCTGTCTCAGTCTTGGACACTTTGATATACGCAAGAGTCCTCAGTCACTTATCTTGCTTCACTGGAAAAAAAAGAGCCAAACCCTTCAACCTTTCCCAAAATATTAATGACCGTTTATCTCTTTCTGCTCTTCCCAAACACTTGCTTCACCTGTGTTTTCATTTTTAATTCCTTTAATGTACTCATAACTCTTCATGGTGTCAGAAAACATGTTAATGAATGCCTTTCCTGACAGAAAATGAGATTATTTTACTGAGCTCACCGTGAACCTCTCTCCTAAAAGCAACAGGCTGTCTTTATTTTACCTTTGAATATGACTTGATGCTCACACACGCATACTGAATATTTAAAATGTGAATGCTGTTGCTTATGTAAATGAAAAAAGGTTTGTTTGTTTTTTTTTTTCCATGATAAGGGAGCTCCTTTTAAAAATACATCTGAGTATTGAGTGGAGGGATTGTTCCTGTGCAGTGCTGTGTTAACTAGCAGCTCTGCATCCCAAACTGTTGATGGTGCTGGAGAGATGGGAGCTCTGAACATGTTCCCCCTCCTGGGTCCCCATGCAGACAGTCCATTGATACGCCTCATTTGAAGCTACATCTTGCATAGAGGGAAGTGGAATTAGGCATCTATCACTTCTCAGGAAGAGAAATAATGAGGATATGTACAATGAAGTGTCACAGGAAAGTCCTCTGTTCTCCTGTCTGAGAGGCAGAGGGGATTACAAATGAAGTACCCATTGGTTTATTTTCATGTGCCAGTGCTGCTGACTCCCCAAAACTGGTCCTACTCCCCCCATGTTGTCCCTGAGCAGTTATGGTGGCATGCAGCTGGTGACTTGTTTTCACTGCAGAGGGGAGGCTCTCTGTGCAGAACTCGTAGCTCTGAAGGACAAGATGCCTGAGGACCTGGAATGCGGCCTACCACTGTGATCCAGAAGGAGAAACTTGAGGACTGTATGCAACTCTAAGTGAGAAACTCACAGCATTGCTGCTCCCTTTCTGTCTATCTCTTGTTACTTGCAGGAAGCAGCCCAGCAGGCCCTTCTACCAGGCGCTGTCTGCCAGGCACGGGTGCTGCTGGGGCTGTGTGAGAGGCATCAGGGGGCCTGGTGTAAAGTACCTGGTCAAAAAAAAAAAAAAACAAATACTACACAAGTCTTTGGGAGATATTTCAAGGCTGTAGGCATGATGTGTTTGAAGGACAGCAGATGGGCAGGAGATGAGATAATGCAAGTGCTGTTTCTCTTGGGCATCTCTCTTTTTGCTGAGGCCAGTCAGAACTAATGCTTGGATATCAGATTTTGTGGGACTGAGCACATGGCTCTTGTGCTGAAGGTCAGCCCCAGAAGCTTCCAGAAAGCCCACGAACGTTGCACCAGCCACAAGTTTTGAATGCGGTGCTGTGGCAGGAGAACTGTCTGACCGCAAGTTCCTTGTGGGTTGTTACTCTGCAGTAATCTTATGGTACAGAACTGTGCTAGAGGCCTGGTGATTTAGAAAAATCTTGGTTTAAATAAATAGGTAATGTTGTTGACAAAGTGTGTGTTTTTCTGGCATCTGGGAAAATCTGTGGCAAACTTCTAAGAGGGAGTTTGGTGACATCGTTGAAATATCCATGGAGAATGACACCATTGGCCTATGAATTTGTCACCATTCCCCTTTAGTAAGTAGCTGAAGAAATGTAAGATAAACTGGCTGTGAAAATCCGAAGTGGATAGGGGGATGGTTTAAAAAAAAAAAAACACAAAATCACAACTGAACAAAAATTCTCAGTGCTCAAAAAGAAATAAATTCCAGGAAAATTTGCATGAAAATGTGCAAGTGGAAAAGTGCTTCATTGTCCTTGGTGCTGGAAAGAAAGATCAGGGGGCTTTCTAGTCAACATCAAGCATAGTTATTTCTTTATCAATTGCTAAATGCTGACCATAAATACCACATAATCTTTCCAATTATTTGTGTCTCGAAGCAGTGAATATGGTCTTGGGTAGTTAAGAAAGGAAGGATACAGCATCCTAGCAAGGTACCTCAGTGCTACTGCCTGCCTTTCCTAGCAGAAGCATGAAGTAGGTAGCAGCCCCTGACAGACAGGAGCGTATCAAGATAGATTACTAAGCATTTACAAGATAGATCAAGCAGAACAAGAACTTCATTTGAGAAATGTTACACTAATGCTTCACTAGACAGATCTCACAACTGTGGAATACTAATAAATGAGGCATTATTGGTTAAATAAAGGGTGAGTTGGAGGTGTTTGTGTCAACACCTGTGTATTACAGAAAAGTACTTACACTAGAAGAGGAATTTTTTCTAATGTATTTCTCCAGATTGTCAGTGCAACATACTTAGGAGACCCATGTTCTGAAAGTTTCTTATTGACTATTGTCACTTGCTGCAGAGATGCACAAAGTCATAGAATCATAGAACAGCTTAGGGTAGAAGGGACTTTAAAGATCATCCAGTTCCAACTCCAGTGCTGTGCCACCAGATGAGGCTGGCCAGGCCCCATTCTGCCTGGCCTGAACACCTTCAAGGATGGGGCATTCACAGCCTCTGTGCCCACAGGTAGGCAACCTGTGCCACTGCCTCGCTACCCACTGAATAAAGAAGTTCTTCCTAACATCTAACCTAAATTCCCCCCTCTTTTGGTTTAAATCCATTTCCCCTTATCCTATCACTTAGACTGCGTAGAAAGTTGGTCCCCCCTCCTGTTTATAAGCTCCCATTAAGTACTGGAAGGCTGCAGTGAAGTTCCCCTGAAGCCCTATGTTCTCCAGGCTGAACAAGCCTAGCTACCTCAACGTTTCTTCATAAAAGAGGTGCTCCAGCCCTCTAAGCATCTTTGTGGCCTTCCTCTGGACCCACTCCAAAATCTCTGCAACTTTTTTGGGCTAGGGGCCCCAGGCTTAAACACAGTACTCCAGATGGGTCCTTACAAGGGCAGAGTAGTGGAGAACAATCACCTCTGTCTCCCAGCTGGCTGCATCTCTTCTGATGCAGCCCATGATACTGCTGGCCTTCCAGGCTGCAAGTGCACACTATTGGCTTGTGTCCAGCTTTTCATCCACCAGGGTCCCCAAGTCTTTTTCTCTAGGGCTGCTCTCAAGGGGTCTTTCTTTTAGTCTGTACTTGTATTTGGGACTGCCCTTACCCAAATGTAACGCTTTGCATTTGGCTTTGTTCAGCCTCATTGAGTTCATGTGGACCCATGTTTTGAACCAGTCAAGGTCCTCTGGATGATGTCCCTCCCTTCTGTTATATCAGCTGCACCATTCAGAATAGTGTCATTAGCAAATTTGCTGAGAGTACGCTCAATCCCGCTGTCTGTCATTGATAAAGATGTTGAAGAGCACTGGTCCCAACATGGACACCTGCTGCCTCCACCTGGATTTAGATCTGTTGATTATTAACTTTGTCTGTGATCATTCAGCTCTTTATCTACTGAATAGTCCACCCTTCAAACCTATCTTTCTCCAATTTAGAGATATGGGATCTTGTCAAAGGCTTTTTCTAAGTCCAGGTGGATGACATCAGCCCTTCCTTTGTCCACCAGTTCCATCAGTCTATCATAGATGACCACTATATTGGTCAGATGTGATCTGTCCTTGCTGAAGCTGTGCTGGCTGTCTCAGATCACCTCCTCATTTTGCACTTGCTTTAACCTGCTTCCAGCAGGATCTGCTCTATAATTTTCCTAGGCACAGACGTGAGACTTATTGGCCTGTAGTTCCCCAGGTCGTCTTTTATTCCTTTCTTAAAAATGGGAGTGATGTTTCCCTTTTTCCAGTCATCAGGGACTTTGTCTGACAGCTATGGCTTTTTTCAAATATTATAAAGAGTGGCTTGGCAACTTCGTCATCTAGTTCCTTCAGGACCCTGGAATGCGTGTCCTCTGGCCTCTTTCCCTCCTCCAACCTCTGCCTAGAGGTTCAGGGACCTGAGAGACATGAGAGGCCTGACTAGCTGTGTAGACCAAGGCAAAGAACTCATTGAATACCTCAGCCTTCTCCATATCTGTTGAAGTCAGTTCTCCCCTCTTGTTTGTCAGAGGGGAGTCTTCTGGATCGCTTACAGCTTGCCATGTTGTTTTCCCAGCAGATATCCAGGTGATTGAAGTCCCCCATCAGCGTGAGAGCCTGCAAGTGTGACACATTGCAGCTGAAGCAAGAAGGCCTCATAAAAAGATTCCCCTTGATCAGATGGCCTGTAGTAGACCCTGACCATCAGATGTCCTTTATTGGTCTGGTCCCTATTCTTAACCCACAGGCTCTCAACACGTTCTTGACTGTTTCTCAGAGGGAGCTGCTTGCAGTCTGTTCACTTGTTAACATAGGACAGGCACGGGAGTTGCCCCCTACTTTGCCTATCCCTTCTAAAAAGCTTGTAGCCCTAGAATATTGTTATTAGATGCCTTACTGGGTTGTGTGCTAATACTGCTTGGGACCAAAATATGTCTTTAACATTCTCCAGGAAAAAAAATGAAAAAAGCATAAAAACATACCGAACACCCCCCCCCCACCCCCCCCCCGAAAAACCGAAAACCTGCTCAGAACAAAAAGTACTCCTCCTCCTTCGCGTTTCCCTTCAAAAAAAAATAAAAGTCATTTTAGTTTGAAAGTAATTGCCAGTGCTGACCCTTGCTTCTGTTGCTCCTCTGTGAAGGTATTACTCTACAGTGGCATGAGGCTCTCCCAACTGCAGCATCAACTTGTGTGTCTCCAGTGTTTTGGAGGATGAACAGGCATTAAACCGCTTAGGTTCGAGGCTTCCCTTGGAAGAAATCTGTGTGCTGAAAACAGGTTGTCAGCTGCAGTGCTGAGCTGGCCTGTTGATGGCTGACTTTGTTATGCCATTCACAGGTATCTGCTGTTTTTACTGTTTTCCATTTGCTGAGGAGGGAGGGGAAAGGAGCAGATATATAAAAATCTCTTCACTGGCATTTTACAGTGGATGCATTTGCTCACCAAGTGCACGTGATTTATACGTGCCATGCAGTTGTGATGTGCTGCTCTCCCACAGTGAGGGATTGTCTGTGGCTTTGGCAGCAGTGAAGAAGACTGCAGCTAATCCTGGTAATCCTCTGGCTTGTTTATGCTGTACATATTTATCTGTTGTAAATGTATGTTTGATAGGCTGGGAGTTCAACAAAAGTGAGTTTCTCTAATTTCATAATGCAGCAGTGGTTGCCAAATTAGTTCTCAGGAGGAGAGGTCTCTGCAACCTTAAATACTGCGGGGAGTGCTGCGTGCGCAGCCCTACTGGCATTTAAATAAGCCTCTGTGCAAAATCCGTTCCTTACTGAATGCAGGAGAGATAATTTGCGGTTATCTGTTAGCCATAAAGCTTCAGCAATGCTGTGCTTTTGGAACAGTGTTATGTACAGCTTCAGCTGAGCCTTTATCCCAGGCTGACAGCAAATGCTATATTATCTGCGTTGGCTCGGGCCACCTTTATACCTATTACAGTGATTTACAACAAAGTTGTGCTTCTCAGAACTGAGAAGGGTTTTATCGAGGACTTTGGAAGTTCCTGTTAGCCACAGCACGGGTGTTATTGCTGCAAGTCCCATTATCATCAGATGAATTACTAATGCGTCGCTCACCGTGCTGCTGCGTGTGCCCGCAGCTGCAAATTGAACAGAGCTGGCTGACGGCATCACAGAGCCTCTGCGGAAGGCAGATAAATGGCAGAAGTTTAGAGCAGGGTTTGGCTGGGGAACAGAATTCCACTGAACCAAAAGCAATACACAGAGTTTTCAACACTTGTTTGTTTGACTTCACTAGGGTAAGAACCAGACAAGTGGATGCTTAGGGACCTGAAAGGTGTCTCTAGAATTAGCGCAGGGATTTACAGCTTCCCAGGGATGTTACATTGTTAGCAGGTGCCTCTTCACTGAACAGAGCAGAGCTTTAAGCTGCGTTTCCACTCAGCTGCATGTCCTGACTATTTCTCTTGGGAGTAAGCATTGGTCTTCAGTTAGAAATACTGTCCAGAGAAACGCTTTTTTCTCTAACTTATATTTTTTCATAGGAAGCTTCTGCTTCAATAAGTCCTCACTTTGAAAAGGGAAAGAGCAGCACCTTTTTTTTCCCTTTTTTTTTCTTTTTTTTTTTTAATTTAATGGAAGGTTTC
Source organism: Pavo muticus (assembly GCA_016647715.1). NCBI lineage: Eukaryota > Metazoa > Chordata > Aves > Galliformes > Phasianidae > Pavo > Pavo muticus. The sequence goes on along the minus strand of JACDJE010000050.1, from coordinate 1,047,752 downwards.
TGACCTGCTGTATTTTAGAGGATATGCTACTGTGATAGCTTGGATATCACAGAAGTAAAGCTCCTGTGAGTACTTCTCAACAGAGATCCTAAATCCTTTAGAGCCAGAAAGCCATATCAAAGCTCAATTCAAGTGAATCTGAGGCTTTTGCTACTGAGTAACATGGTGTTTCCAAGTCACCTTGCTGTACATAGGAAAGCTGCGGGTAAGCTGTGATGGCTGAATTAAAGGCTGGTTCCAAAGCCGGGGGACTTCAGTGGGTCCCCGCTTAGCCCTTACGTTGTGCTTTTCTTTTGGTAGGAGTCAGCATGAGGGTCAGAAATCACTTCTGTTCTGCCTCAGGAAGCTGCTTTGGATATTGTTCGTGCACAGTTGAGGGCTTCCACTCTTGCAGCATGCCTCTGCCTCTCATAATGTGCGTAGGATGGCCAAAACCAAGGTGCTGCATTTACATAAAGGAAACACGGGAAGGGCTCTGGTGGATGGTTGGGAAATGGAGCCTCTATACATAAACTGTTCAGTGAGATCTTCCTATTACTTGCAGTGCTATGGAGGAGAAGAGTTTCTTTACAGGGGACAATAAAATTAAAGGTGGAGAAACAAGTTGGCTAAAACAGCCTCAACAGAGGTGATCATCAGGCCCCGAGGAGTGCGGTGGTAGCAGTGTAGTTCACTTGTACAGCAGTGTCCAGTGTTAAGGGATGAAGTGCACTTCAGTATGTTGATGCAGATAGGTGAGGAGTGCCTGAAACCTCTGTGGGGCTGATGCTACTCAGCACCTGCTGGGATTGCTTGCAGCACGTGCTTGGTTTCTCTGCAGGATCAGCACCTCTCAGCTGGCTGCTTTATTTACTTGCAAAATAAAGCGACAGAAGCCTTGACTCACTGCACTCCCCGTTTCCTCCCAGGAGGTATACTGAAGCTACAATCTGCACACACACTGGAAAAGAAAATGCCGACATAAAATCAACAGCAAGATATATGGTTGCTTCCTTATGGTTCTCTTATTTAACTCTGGTGCTTTGTGGCTGGGGCAGGAGTGTTCTATCAGAGGGGAAAAAACAAAACCCTCATGCACTGGTGGCTGGCTCAGGTGAGGATATAGTCAGCACCACACTGATCTGCCACTGGAGAATAAATGTCAGGAAGGATAGTGAAAATTCACTGATGGTAGCAATTATATTGATAACCTACCGTTCCCGGAAGCAGAGAAATCAATCTTTCACTGACAGGACTCTGACAAATTTCTATGAAAATCAGAGAGGAATCAATATTCATTGTGTGATAGAAATAGCTGTGAGGACTCTCTTGATTTTCATGGATTTTCCCTTTCTTTTCTCCTTTTTTTTTTTTTTTTTCCAGACAAGGTGGTTGAAAATGCTGTAAATGAGAAAACTGAGAAGCATTAAAAACAAGTGTCTTAGTCATGTAGAGTGGCTGCCTGACTAACCTGGCTTTCTTTGTACTTTGCTATACATGGTTTTCTAATGGCTTTGACATTTGGGAAGAGTACTGTTGCCTGTCCTGTGCAGAGGAGTGTAGGGGGATTATGTTTTTTTGTATTTAGGTTTACATTTGGGGGTTCTATTTTTCTGTTTTGTATTTTGTGTGCCAGCTCTGGATCAGACCATTAGAAGCAATTTACCTTTTGTCCTGGCATTATTTAGCTACAGGAGTTGATTGCTCTGTTAAAGGGACATGCTCCTACAGCTTCACCTCCCTGACTGATCCTTTGCTTGCAGCTATGTGCCAGAAAATGGCTTCATTTGGTAATCTATAAGTTTTCTGGTGCCCCACAAGCTGTTTTACCTTCCTTCATTTCAGAGAAGTTACAAAGAACTTCTGCCACCTCACAGTCATTTCAAATTCTAGTTTCCAGCCCTTCGGTGTGTCACCAACCATACACTTTGCACTGCATTTCATTTTGGTTTTCATGCGGTAGTGGATTTTATTTTAGTTGCAACACATATGGAAAGGGAGCAGTTGGACCTCAAGAGAGCTTTCCGTTTTGAAATATAAGCAAATTTATGATTGGGAAGCTGAAATGGAAACAGTGTTTTGAATGCACTAAATTTTTTTCTTTGGATTTTCAGTTTGTTCTTTTGAGACGTTTCTTTTTCAACCTACTTTAGAGTGGGGAGAGCTGTAGAAATGTTCTGACACCTGTGAGCTGAAACGGGTTATGTGAAATTACAGTGACGGAAATAAGGGAATAAAGTTAACTGTCCCATCTGCATTCTGTCGCTTTCTCATTATTCGCTACACTGAGAAGAAAGCAAAGTATTTGGCAAAAAAAGAGTAAGTTAAAAAGACGCCATCAGAATCCTACCAGATTATAAAGGACTGCAAAAGACACAAAGACGATGATTAAAAGTTCATGAGCTGAAACCAAATCGCACAACTTTGAGAACTTGCACCTTTCAGCAGAATGTGCCAGGAAACTGGAGGCGTGGGGATATGTTAGGTCCGGGAGCATTAACTGACTAGCAATTGCTAAATGAAATGTTGAATAAAATCATTGCTCCTCAACGCTATCTCTTAGGAAATGCAGATGAGGCCAACTGTCTGGACAGAGTACTGGCTGATGGAGATGTGCAGTGTGAATCAGAACCGCTGGAGAGCCAAACCTGCAAAGGTTTGGGCATATTTATTCCTGCCAGGAACAAGAGCCAGGCCAAAGTCCCATACCATGCAAAGCACTACATGTCTGCAGAGAGCAGTGAGTGCTAGAGAGCAAGAGGAAAGTTTGCATTACTGTAATGAGAAAATAATGTAAGCATATGTCATCATAAAGATCTACAAAGGTGTCTGTGGAATACGCCAAGGGCCCTATGCTGTCTGCTCCTTCCCTCGTGCTGTGTTGGTTGATGATGGTATTTAAAGGACAGCAAGGGGCACAGGATGTGCTCTTCTGGGGTTTCCTGGGGCAGCAGGACCAGGGATGCATTCTGTAGGAGCAGGGGTAGGTGAGAGAACCCTGACACTCACTGCCTGCTGCTGCTCATTCACTGCCTTGCAGCTGCCCTAATTCCTTCTCCCTCATTAAGAATCTCTGCCATTAGAAAGACAATCCCAAGTTGGGGAAGTAATAGTGTACTATTGTGAATGTAGTTCAAAGAAATGTGGATAGCAGAATAACTTCTTTGTTTTACAGTAAGTGGATTTGAGGAACATGCTCTTACCATAATTAGAATATTGCAGCAGTCTTTGCAAATCTTAATTAGCAACACCAGATTAGCAACTCAAAGAAAACTGTAATGCCAGTAGCTAACAAGCTTCTTCTGAGGCAAAGGGAGCTAATCCTAAATTACTCGCAATTGATTTGCACACAGTGGACATGAAACAGAGGATGTGACTTCTTAAAAAAAAAAATAATAATAACAATAAATGAAGAACTGCTTTTACATTTATTTTACTGGAATATATTGGTCAGGATTGCTCCTTGGGTTTATAGGCTGGCAAGGCTCTGAAAGGCTTTGGACAGAACTTATCCTAGTGGTAAAAAGAATTCCATAATGCAAAAGAATTTTTGAAATGAGATTTTTTTTCTCAATGTTGGATTAGCACGAACAGCCCGGGTTGAAGAATTTCATGAGTCCAGTCTGCCTGTTAGTCATGTAAATCAAGTTCATGTGAAGTTTGTCACATATGTGGCTCTGTATGTTAAAGAGTGCTTTGATGCTACTGAACTTGTGGCTGGGGATGATAAGGTTGAATCCCTATGGGTAAAGATCAGGGGAAGGGCTGACAAGGCAGACATATTGGTGGGCGTCTGCTATAGACCGCCGAACCAGGATGAAGAGACAGATGAGGTGTTCTATGAGCAGCTGGCAGAAGCTGCGAGATCGCCGGCCCTTGTCCTCATGGGGGACTTCAACTTCCCTGACATATGCTGGGAATACAACGCAGCGCAGAAGAAGCAGTCTAGGAGGTTTCTGGAGTGTATGGAAGATAACTTTCTGATGCAGCTGGTGAGAGAGCCTACGAGAGGAGCTGCCCCGCTAGACCTGCTGTTCACAAACAGAGAAGGTCTGGTGGAAGATGTGGAGGTCGGGGGCTGTCTTGGACAGAGTGACCATGAGATGGTAGAGTTCTCGATTCTTGGTGGAGCCAGGAGGAAGAACAGCAAAACTGCTACCTTGGACTTCCGGAGGGCGGACTTTGAATTGTTTAGAAGACTAGTAGGGGGAGTCCCCTGGGATTCAGTCTTAGAGGGTAAAGGGGTCCAAGACAACTGGTTGCTCTTCAAGAAGGTAGTCTTACAGGCGCAGGAGCAGGCTGTCCCCCTGAGCTGCAAAATGAGCCGGCGGGGAAGGAGACCGGCGTGGATGAATAGGGAACTATTCTTGAGGCTCCGGGAGAAAAAGAGAATCTACATCCTGTGGAAGAAGGGACGGGCAACTCAGAAAGAGTACAGAGAAGTTGTTAAGATGTGCAGGGAGAAAATCAGAAAGGCGAAAGCCCAGCTCGAACTCAACCTGGCCGCTGGGATAAAAAGAAACAAGAAACCCTTTTACAAATATATCAACAGTAAGAGGAGGACTAAGGAGAATCTCCATTCTTTACTGGATGAGGCTGGGAATATGACTACTGGGGATAAGGAAAAGGCAGAGGTCCTGAATGCCTTCTTTACGTCTGTCTTTAAAGGTCAGACCAGTTATCCTCAGGGTACTCCACTTTTTGACCTGGTAGTCTCGGCTGGGGAGCAGACTAAACCACCCACGATTCAGGAGGAAACAGTCAGAGACCTGCTACTCCAACTGGACTGTCACAAGTCCATGGGGCCGGATGAGATTCACCCGAGAGTGCTGAGGGAACTGGCGGAGGTGATAGCCGAGCCGCTTTCCATCATCTATCAGCGCTCCTTGTTGACTGGTGAAGTACCGGAAGACTGGAGGCTTGCCAATGTGACTCCCATCTACAAGAAGGGCTGTAAGGAGGACCCGGGGAACTACAGGCCTGTTAGCCTGACCTCGGTGCCAGGGAAGGTTATGGAACAGATTGTCTTGAGGGAGATCACGCGGCAAGTGCGGGACAACCGGGGGATCAGGCCTAGCCAGCATGGGTTCACGAAGGGCAGGTCCTGCTTGACCAACCTGATCTCCTTCTATGATCTAGTGACCCGCCTGGTGGATGAGGGAAAGGCTGTTGATGTAGTCTACCTAGACTTCAGCAAAGCCTTTGACACTGTCTCCCACACTATTCTCCTGCAGAAGCTGGCAGTCCGTGGCTTGGACAGGTACACTCTTGGCTGGGTAAGGAACTGGCTGGAGGGCCGGGCCCAGAGAGTGGTGGTCAATGGAGCTAAATCCAGCTGGCGACCGGTCACGAGTGGTGTTCCCCAGGGGTCGGTGCTGGGGCCTGTCCTCTTCAATATCTTTATTGATGACCTGGATGAGGGCATTGAGTGCACCCTCAGTAAGTTTGCAGATGACACCAAGTTGGCTGGAAGTGTCGATCTGCCTGGGGGTAGCGAGGCCCTACAGAGGGATCTGGACAGGCTGGATAGCTGGGCTGAAGCCAATGGGATGAGGTTTAATAAGACCAAATGTCGGGTCCTACACTTTGGCCACAGCAACCCCAAGCAACGCTACAGGCTTGGGGCGGAGTGGCTAGAAGACTGTGTAGAGGAAATGGACCTGGGGGTGTTGGTTGACGCTCGGCTGAACATGAGCCAGCAGTGTGCCTGGGTGGCCAAGAAGGCCAATGGCATCCTGGCTTGTATCAGAAGTAGTGTGACCAGCAGGAGCAGGGAAGTAATTGTCCCCCTGTACTCAGCTCTGGTGAGGCCGCACCTTGAGTACTGTGTCCAGTTCTGGGCCCCTCACTGCAAGAAAGACATTGAGGCCCTGGAACGTGTTCAAAGAAGGGCAACAAAGCTGGTGAGGGGTCTGGAGCACAGGCCTTATGAGGAGCGGCTGAGGGAGCTGGGATTGTTCAGTCTGGAGAAGAGGAGGCTCAGGGGAGACCTTATTGCTCTCTATAACTACCTGAAGGGAGGTTGTAGTGAGCTGGGGGTCGGCCTCTTCTCTCGTGTAACTGGTGATAGGACTAGAGGGAATGGTTTCAAGCTGTGCCAGGGAAGATTCAGGCTGGATATTAGGAAATACTACTTCTCTGAAAGAGTGGTCAGGCACTGGAATGGGCTGCCCAGGGAGGTGGTGGAGTCACCGACCCTGGAGGTGTTCAAGGAACGTTTGGATGTTGTGATGAGGGATATGGTTTAGCGAGAACCATTGGTGATAGGTGGATGGTTGGACTAGATGATCTTATAGGTCCTTTCCAACCTTAGTGATTCTGTGATTCTGTGATATAGCAAAAGCACAGGTTAGGGGCTGACCTGCTGGAGAGGAACTCTGTGGAAAAGGACCTGGGGGTCCTGGTGGGCAACAGGTGGACGACAAGCCAGCAGTGTGCCCTTGAGGCCAAGAAGGCCAGTGATATCGTGGGGTGCATTAAAAAAAGCATGGCTGGCAGGTTGAGGGAGGCAATCTTCCCCCTCTACTCTGCCCTGCTGAGGCCACATTTACACTATTGTGTCTGGTTCTGGGCTCAACAGTTCAAAACAGGCAGGGATCTCCTAGAAAGAGTCCAGTGATAGGCAACAAAGATGATAAAGGGCCCGAAGCATCTCCCATACGAGGAAAGGCTGAGAGACCTTGGTCGGTTCAGCCTGGGGAAAAGAAGACAGAGGGGATCCGGTCAACATGTATAAATATCTAGAGGGAGGTGGGGAGGGAAATGGATGAGGCCAGGCACTTCTCAGTGGCATGTAGCTGTAGGACAAGGAGTAATGGCCTAAAACTTGAACATAGGAAGTTCCATACTAACATGCAGAAGAGCTTCTTTACCGTATGACGGAGCATTGGAACAGACTGCCCAAAGAGGTTGTGGAGTCTCCTTCTGTGGAGATATTAAAGACCTGTCTGGATGCCTACCTGTGCAGCCTATTGTAGGGTGCCTGCTCTAGCACGAGGGTTGGACTCAGTGATCTCTTGAGGTCCCTTCCAACCCCTGCAATTCTGTGATTCTATAATGTCATTTAAAACAAAGAAGACATTCTACTTCATCAAAAAGAATTGTGTTTAGCAATGTTGTAATATCCTGCTTGTTCAGTGTTGGTATTTTTCAAAGAGAACTTGCTGTAAATGACTTTTTCCACGAGTAGCTGAGTATTGTTTTTGCGGTGGAGAAATATCTGTTTATATTATTCCTACATAATTTTCATGGAGAACGATGCTTTTTAGGAACTGATACATTGTGTTTTGGCATCCTGGTGCATTTTTTATGTTTCAGCAAAGCATAACGTGTGCTGAACCAGTCATGCCTGGAATATTCAGTGTCGCATGAATGTTTCTGTTGTGTGTAACCATAACTTCTCTGTTTTTCTTGTTGTAGACATTTCAGCATGCTTTGGCATTGTTTCCATCTTGCTGAGTGAATGCCAAAACATAGCTCTCCGTAACTGTAAATTCAGAAGTGTGCATTTTTCTTCAGTTTTGTTTGTCAGCCTTCCAAGGCAGGCCAGCATTGCTTATCAGGCAGCAGGCAGCGACTGTCTGTAGGGCTGGGAGCAGAACAGCAGCAGTTTAATTGCTGAAAGGACATCACCAGCTGGCCTCTAAACTTCTGTCTGGACAAATGAGATGCAAACACTTATTATAGGTGATTATATCCAGCAGAAAAATGATAGGTATGCCTTCATTATTTCCATAAAACACAGGTATTTCAGAATGTGGAACAGCTTTGTGTAATGAGGTGGATCTCTCTGGGTTTCCTCAGGACTTTGGGATTCTTGGCATTATTTAATTTAGTTCTATAACCTGGATGTTACTGCTTCTCTTTCTTTCTTTCTTTTTTTTTTTTAAATAGGGCTATTTTAAATCTGGGAAAGAGCGCTCCTATTTGGCAGCACCGAATCCTAACATAGGCAGCCAACAGAGTATATTACATGAAAATACATCTTCGTTTTATATCCATAATAAAAAGTTAGTATTAAACTCTTTGAAACTACTACTTTATATAAAAATAAGTTACTCTACTTCCATAAAAATCCTTCATTTTCCTCTTTCCTAAATACAGACCGTAAGGTTCAGATACCCATACTCATCAAGTTGTTAAATGAGTTTGTTCATTAAAGATACTGAGTCTCATTTTCAAAGACAGAAGTTGCATTGCACTCTTTAGACTTATGCTCCAAGGCGAGGGTGGCCTTCCTGGGCTTCAAAAGCAAAGGTAAGCAACTGAAACAGAACCGGGGGGGGAGGGAGCCCACAACTTTTTGAACTTTAAATTTGGCTTTTCTGTCTCAATCCTATGAAAAGACACTTTTGGAAAGTCTCCGTATAGAGAGATGTTGTTCTAGTGCAAGGTCTGGGATAAGACATCTTCTGAGTGTGTTCCCAGCCACCAATTTTGCTGTTGGGTTACTAGTATTGATTGAATTTAGTCAACTTTCCATGCAAAATTTTTTTTGCTTTGTTTTGTAATGGTGGTTTTGTGCCATTGCTGAGGCATGTTTTAGCACTTGATAGACAGCATTAGAACTCAGGAAAACCAACAAGGGAAAATCCAGTCTGCTGTCTAATCAGACAGCTGCAGAGACAAATCTGAGTCAGACTTCACTCAGACTGAAACTTCTCCAAACTCTCACCTTAGGTCTCAGCCTCCTCTTAAATACGGAGCCCTCCTCAAATTTTGCCAGAGCATTCCCAAGTAGCATTTGCAGCCCAGGTGTGAAAGCCACTGCTACACGCTTGTCCCTTTTGCACTGGCAATTTCTGCACTCCTGTGGTGTGGAAGGGCAGCAGCCTTGAGGAGCTATGGCATGTGGTCTCCCAGGCATAAATCCTGAAGTAGACATCAAGCATTTCTCCATTCTGTGCCTTTTTGTGTAGCCCCTATGATGAAACTTTCCTTCCCAGATTTGCACTAAAGGTCCTTAAGTCTTTTTTTNTTTTTTTTCCAGACAAGGTGGTTGAAAATGCTGTAAATGAGAAAACTGAGAAGCATTAAAAACAAGTGTCTTAGTCATGTAGAGTGGCTGCCTGACTAACCTGGCTTTCTTTGTACTTTGCTATACATGGTTTTCTAATGGCTTTGACATTTGGGAAGAGTACTGTTGCCTGTCCTGTGCAGAGGAGTGTAGGGGGATTATGTTTTTTTGTATTTAGGTTTACATTTGGGGGTTCTATTTTTCTGTTTTGTATTTTGTGTGCCAGCTCTGGATCAGACCATTAGAAGCAATTTACCTTTTGTCCTGGCATTATTTAGCTACAGGAGTTGATTGCTCTGTTAAAGGGACATGCTCCTACAGCTTCACCTCCCTGACTGATCCTTTGCTTGCAGCTATGTGCCAGAAAATGGCTTCATTTGGTAATCTATAAGTTTTCTGGTGCCCCACAAGCTGTTTTACCTTCCTTCATTTCAGAGAAGTTACAAAGAACTTCTGCCACCTCACAGTCATTTCAAATTCTAGTTTCCAGCCCTTCGGTGTGTCACCAACCATACACTTTGCACTGCATTTCATTTTGGTTTTCATGCGGTAGTGGATTTTATTTTAGTTGCAACACATATGGAAAGGGAGCAGTTGGACCTCAAGAGAGCTTTCCGTTTTGAAATATAAGCAAATTTATGATTGGGAAGCTGAAATGGAAACAGTGTTTTGAATGCACTAAATTTTTTTCTTTGGATTTTCAGTTTGTTCTTTTGAGACGTTTCTTTTTCAACCTACTTTAGAGTGGGGAGAGCTGTAGAAATGTTCTGACACCTGTGAGCTGAAACGGGTTATGTGAAATTACAGTGACGGAAATAAGGGAATAAAGTTAACTGTCCCATCTGCATTCTGTCGCTTTCTCATTATTCGCTACACTGAGAAGAAAGCAAAGTATTTGGCAAAAAAAGAGTAAGTTAAAAAGACGCCATCAGAATCCTACCAGATTATAAAGGACTGCAAAAGACACAAAGACGATGATTAAAAGTTCATGAGCTGAAACCAAATCGCACAACTTTGAGAACTTGCACCTTTCAGCAGAATGTGCCAGGAAACTGGAGGCGTGGGGATATGTTAGGTCCGGGAGCATTAACTGACTAGCAATTGCTAAATGAAATGTTGAATAAAATCATTGCTCCTCAACGCTATCTCTTAGGAAATGCAGATGAGGCCAACTGTCTGGACAGAGTACTGGCTGTGTATTGCCTGTTGACACGATGGAGATGTGCAGTGTGAATCAGAACCGCTGGAGAGCCAAACCTGCAAAGGTTTGGGCATATTTATTCCTGCCAGGAACAAGAGCCAGGCCAAAGTCCCATACCATGCAAAGCACTACATGTCTGCAGAGAGCAGTGAGTGCTAGAGAGCAAGAGGAAAGTTTGCATTACTGTAATGAGAAAATAATGTAAGCATATGTCATCATAAAGATCTACAAAGGTGTCTGTGGAATACGCCAAGGGCCCTATGCTGTCTGCTCCTTCCCTCGTGCTGTGTTGGTTGATGATGGTATTTAAAGGACAGCAAGGGGCACAGGATGTGCTCTTCTGGGGTTTCCTGGGGCAGCAGGACCAGGGATGCATTCTGTAGGAGCAGGGGTAGGTGAGAGAACCCTGACACTCACTGCCTGCTGCTGCTCATTCACTGCCTTGCAGCTGCCCTAATTCCTTCTCCCTCATTAAGAATCTCTGCCATTAGAAAGACAATCCCAAGTTGGGGAAGTAATAGTGTACTATTGTGAATGTAGTTCAAAGAAATGTGGATAGCAGAATAACTTCTTTGTTTTACAGTAAGTGGATTTGAGGAACATGCTCTTACCATAATTAGAATATTGCAGCAGTCTTTGCAAATCTTAATTAGCAACACCAGATTAGCAACTCAAAGAAAACTGTAATGCCAGTAGCTAACAAGCTTCTTCTGAGGCAAAGGGAGCTAATCCTAAATTACTCGCAATTGATTTGCACACAGTGGACATGAAACAGAGGATGTGACTTCTTAAAAAAAATAATAATAATAACAATAAATGAAGAACTGCTTTTACATTTATTTTACTGGAATATATTGGTCAGGATTGCTCCTTGGGTTTATAGGCTGGCAAGGCTCTGAAAGGCTTTGGACAGAACTTATCCTAGTGGTAAAAAGAATTCCATAATGCAAAAGAATTTTTGAAATGAGATTTTTTTTCTCAATGTTGGATTAGCACGAACAGCCCGGGTTGAAGAATTTCATGAGTCCAGTCTGCCTGTTAGTCATGTAAATCAAGTTCATGTGAAGTTTGTCACATATGTGGCTCTGTATGTTAAAGAGTGCTTTGATGCTACTGAACTTGTGGCTGGGGATGATAAGGTTGAATCCCTATGGGTAAAGATCAGGGGAAGGGCTGACAAGGCAGACATATTGGTGGGCGTCTGCTATAGACCGCCGAACCAGGATGAAGAGACAGATGAGGTGTTCTATGAGCAGCTGGCAGAAGCTGCGAGATC